>JAHLJT010009419.1:217945932-218038101 GCA_031308135.1 Acheta domesticus
TAGAGCAATAATTATAGCAAAACCTGCTAAAATAATTGCAGAATCTAAAATTTATTCTTTTACTTGTTTGCTATTATTCTTGGTCGGGGTATGGCTTCGATTTCTTTAAATTCTATCCAATCCCATTTGAATTCCATTCTTCGTGATTTTCATATCCCAGAAATTGATTTGTGGTACACAAAAATGCGGACTTTTCAAGATTTAATACCAAGTTATTTGCAACAACAATGTTAATAACTTTCCCAATGCCTTCAAGGTGACGTTTCAAAATCTGTGCGAATGAACTAAGATATCATCAACGTAAAGAGTGGTGTCGTAACCAGCATTGTTATAATCTCGTCCAAAACATTTGAACCCAGCGCAAGCTCCACTGTTACGCAATCCAAATGGGACACGTTGAAATACATAGATTCGCCCCTTGTAGACGAACCCTGTGTATTTCTGATCCTTCGGAGCGACCTATTTGATTAATATGCCTTGCTGAAGTCCGTTGATGAGAAGTACCCTTATTGGCGAATCGTAACAATATTCATCAATTTTGGGCGGTAATTCCCTATACGGTATTGTCAGCGAATTCAAGTAACGGCGTCTAAGCATAAGCAAAAAGCAATGTGCCGTTTCTGCTTTTTCAATATTACAAATTGGATTGACATACGCCGTAGTCGCCCTTTTGAATTATGCCTTTCTTCTAAACATTTCTTCATTTGTTTTGAAATTGCTTCTTGGTACGCCACTGTATAAGGTAGCTGCGTCCTTTGAACGGGTCTCGTCTGTGAGTTGGATACGAACACGTAAATTTTCACTGGCTCGCGTTTTTTCGAAAACCCTTTGGCGCTGATGAGTAACTTCGATAAACTTGGCCTTCTGTTCTTTGTCGAGGAGATCAGCGGAATAAACTTTTATCTTCAATTGATTCAATCAAGTCATTTGTCGCGGACGAACATAAATCTATTCATTACCCTCATTTTCAATTAATTTCTTCATCAAATTTCATCACTGTGTAATTCTCGCGTTTCCACGACCTATCAGAATTTCGCGGCTCTGGTATCTACAAATTACTCATGCTCCACGAGAAAATCAATGCCTAAAATTACTGCGTACGTGAGTCCTTTTACTTACGAGACATTGCGTGTCATAGACCTTGCCTCCTATTCTAAGGTGCTAAAATTGTTTTTGATCGGGCTCGACTTGTTTCCCAATCGCAGTTGTAATTCGCGTTACTTTTAAGTGGCAATTGAGGAAGTTCAATCTCGATCCTTAACACATTGTAGGCGTCTTCATCCATTATCGGTTGCCATGGAGCCAGTGTCCACTAACGCCTTCATCACCACGTCGCCGCAGCATACATTCAATCAACGGACAACGATATGGAGACGTCGTGTGTGACCATATTCCATATGGACACCGTCGGTGGTCACCTACAGAGATTACAGGAACCACGTTGTATTCAGCTTGACGTTGTTCGACATGGGGTTCCCGCTCACATCGAACTGTGGACAGTTCCGATGTTGATGGCTGACATGATGTTGTCCCTAATTCTCATTATTCTCTTCTTCTTAGTCTTGCGCTGTTTGAGGGTATGTTTTATTAGTCTTCTCCCCTCCTGGTTTTGAAGTTCGGTCTTTCGTTTCATTCCGAAAGTTATTTTCTTCCGTATTTCGATCATTCTTTTTATTGTTTGGTTGATCGCTCTGTTTCGATGATTTGCCTCTTGACCTCCCACACTCGTGCTGAATGGCATTAATCGTCGTACTAGTCTTGCCTCCCTTCATGACATTATCTGCTGTAATATCATAATTACCTAGCAAGCTTTGGGAATGCCTCAATGTCACGCGGAGCTATGCTTCTTATCAAGTTCTGTATGCTGTATGGGAAATGTCTTGTTTAATAAACAAATAATTTCTTTGCTCTTCCATAGGTGGCGAACATAACTTGAGTGCAGCAATCTTCCCCGCCGCATAATCGCGCATTGCTTCCTAGCGTCGGCTTGTAGTACGTATTCATAACTGTCATCTTGTGGTTGAGTTGAATTTCCTCGCTCCAATATCTATTTAAAAATTTTATTTTAAATTCTTGAATTGTTTGAGGAAACGGTTCAAGACGTTTCTAACCATGTTCTTGCATTTTTTTGTAAAATCTGGTACAATAAATGCGTTTTATATTGCTCTGGCAAGCGACTAAGAGCCATAAAACTATCTAGTGCCTTTAAGAACGAATATGGATGTTCTTCGGGCAATCCCGAAAACTTCAAGGTAGGTGGCCACATTTAAGTTTAACGGGTGCGTCGAACCTACAGCTGCCGGCATGGTATCTACCGTTGCTTGCAAGTCGTTTAGTTTTGTTAGCACTTTCAAACGTTCTTGTGTGCCCACTTCTACCTGATTTGAAATCCCTTTCAGTTCTTGGTGCGATTTTGTCTTCATGTCGTTTCGTACGAATTTCGACGAATTCAGTTATTGAATCAATTCGCGTGTTCATTTCTTCACATTTATTTTGTACAGTTTCAATCTTCTCAGATTGTTCCTCTACTTTTCTTGCTTGTGCCTCTAACTTCTTGTCAACTTCATTCTTCAATTCGGCTGCCCCCGTTTCCTGTGCTCGCTGAATTGCTTCGACCTTGTCGTTAACAGCACTTATTTTGGTTTGTCAACTCCGTAGCTAAAGCATTTTGCTGTTCTTTCAACTCGTTAGCTAACACCTGGTTTTGTTGTTGAATCTCGCGTTGAACACTCTCTTGTACATGTTGGATGTTTTCTTGTACCTGTTGCATGTCGCGTTGAACATTCTCTTGTACATGTTGAATGTCGCGTTGTATTTTCTGCAGCTATTGCGTGGTTTTGTTGTTGCATATTCTCTATCTTATTGGTAAGGGTTGTATGGAAATTACCTAACAATGCCCTCATTAGGTTTAGCATGGGGTCATCCGGACTAACGGGTGGTGATTCCCCTTCTAACATTTCCGGTGACGATTCTAATGGCTCTGTTCCGCGAGCAGATTCGGTCGGCGTTCGTTCTACGGTCGGCCTTGCCTCCACTTCGCGCTGCCCTCCCTCCTCGTCACTGTTAGCGGCCTCTGCCCCCACTAAGCCTCTACTTTGCATGAATCTATCCGCCATGATCCGAGGTTGAGTACCCGTTTACAGCAATTCTTTACACAAAAGATATTTGTTGGAAACGAAAATTACCTCCCTCACAACACACTGAATAATTTATACACTCCACAACAAAATCAACATAGAAATAGAACTTATCACACCTGCTGAAAATAAAACACAAAACATGACATGTACACTGCAATAAATTGTAACACTGTAACAACTATGAACACCGTACATCATTCACAAGTATCGTTCTCCTTTCAATATTTCCTTTTAACTTTAATTTTATTCATAGCATTGTGTGTGTTCCCTCTTTGATTTGACAAGTCACTACACAATCTTATATGGGACTTTGGAAACCCTAAATTTTAGCCTTATTAATGATGCAAATATTAATTTCCTCTCTCCTGCTATCATTAGTTAATGCTAATTTAACTTTCAAGTCCCTGTTCGGGCGCCATTTAATGCAACGGAACATGCCATCTCTCGACATGCCGGCACTAACCAACCTTTGATGGGCTAGGGCGGATATACCCCACGAGAATCAAATGCTTCTGGCGTGGGTGTCACCAGGACGTCACGGCGCTCCAGTCACCGCCTCGTCGCCAGGCCCTGCCGGTTGTTTATCAAAATATTTTCTTTTATAGGATGCTCCCTCCCTAGGAAATCCTACATGGTTTAGTGACCAGGGAAAATCACAATCCACAAATGCTTTATATCTCATTCATTAACCAAAATTGATTACATAACATTACAACATGCAGCGGGCAAACCACTGCTTTGCCCTACACTGCCTGTACACATTACACCTAAGAGAGATTTCGATAATCCTATTTCCAGCTGGATTTACCTAAACATTCTCTTAAGATTTTCATTACTACTAAATTAGTGTGGCATTACTTATTGCCTTTCACATAAAAGCACATGTACACTGACTCTTTCGATAAAGAAAAAGACTGATTTTAACAAAGTTACTTATTGTTCTGGTTTAGATGCATGTAAGCATCGTATTCTATTTTAAATTCTGTTTAGAACGACCCTTTGAACATGAAAGAAAGACCAAATCCAAATCTAGAATTGTCCTCATTAGCCTCTCCTATTTCTGCTAATACCTTGTATTTTTACAGCACTGTGTCAAAGTTTACAGGTACTCACTCTCGTTTGCTGCATGGCGGTGAAATACCGTTACACCTCCCCCTCTCGCGCGCGTTCCGGAGACCTCCCGTTCGCCCACTAGCAGCCGGGACGGGCGTAGCGATGACCTCGCTGTCTTCACGGCCGCTCGAACAAATGGAAGCCTCGGCGAGCCTGTGGAGTAGCGGCGGGCCCGATGGCGACCTCGGGATGCAACGGTGAATTGCACCGCGGCGCCTCTCGTACTCGCTGTATTCCACGTCACGTACCAACTTCTCGGCTGTACCTTCTTCTTCTATCTTCTCCCTTCTTCTTTCTTCGTTTTCCTTCAATGCGAATTACACGTCAGTTCAGAAAGTTCAGACGTCTTTAATTTTCTTCCTCACAAACTCATTCCGGACAACAGTTCATTAAATAATTCTTGATTTGAACATCGGGCTCGTTTCACTTTGCTCCCGTGCACTTTGAAAGTTCTGGTGGCGTTGGAAGTTGTGAATTACGCACCGACTCACGTTATACTTGGTCATGAATTCTGTTTTAGAACAAAACTGCTCCTAGCGGATATTGCATCTCGTCGTTAACTTTTTTCTAAAAGCAACGTTTCACGTCGTCGAAAACTTGTTCTAGAAGAAACATTCTACACGTCTCGCCTCGTCGACAACTTTTCCTAGAAGAAACGTCCTACACGTCTCACCTCGTCGACAACTTTTTCTAGAAGACCCGTCTTGCCTCGTCGGAAACTCTTTCTAGAAGACAAAATTCTACATCGGTTACCAGGCTGCCTCTTTCCTACTCTCCTCGCGTGACCTACGCCGACCAATGGCTATCGTGGGATTTTCGGCCCTCTCCTCATTGGCGACCATCGGTTCCGGTTGTAGGCTTCGAAATTATTCGACGCCTTCGTCATCCGCTGACGTCGACGGCGCGCGGCTTTCAAAGCTGCCTGCGCCTTATGGTGTTCGGGCTGGTTGTAGATTTATTATGGGACGAATGGATTTCGTCCATTTTCGTCTCAATATATATATATATATATATATATATATATATATATATATATATATATAAAGATAGCCATAAAATTTTAACAGGGTTTCTTTTCGTGCTTTCTTTTTAAATGTTAAAGGAGTGCTTTAGTAGCTTAATTTCATTTTTGATTTTGATTCGAATTAAAAATATACTATATATTTTCGCTTATTTAGTAGTTCTTTAAGTGCAAATTGAAATATAAGAGAGAAATTAATATATTATCATTTTTAATAGTTACCACACATCTGCCACTGTCCGCATTTCGTGAGATATGTAGTTGCTTCATCATAAATAATGCCACTTACTTTAGTGGATTTACCGTAAATATTGGGAAAGATAGCGAAACGAACTCTAAAACGAACCTAATGCATTGGTTGTCAATATTCTGTACTCCACCTTGATGGCTTTCGGTTCAGTTGGTAAAATTGTATGTGCGATATTGTCTCACTTATGGCATTGGTACTTCATTTCAGATACTGTCTTTTTAGAGTGTATCATTGACAACTAAATAACATTGCTTACTTGACATTTGACTACATTATAAAGCTACATTATACTAGCTGCAACAACTCAAATTAACAATGTATGGTTTACTGTAAACTACTCTCCAACACTGTTTACCATCACAGGTTCTCTGGAATGTCAAGAACACCTTAACGTCGTTAAGAATCTTAAGTAAAAATTATTGTTAGGCTTGATTTTAATCAATAAGTTGATTGCAATAGTTCTTAAATAAGTCAACTGAATATTTCTAATGTTATAACAAATATGATACATGTTATTAAGTCTTGGAAATTAAATGTAAATATTTTATTCGAATTATTCCTTTTCATTTTGATTTCGGATTATTTGTCTGAAGAGTCAAATCATGACACTTCTTGTATTGGTTTGTATGACTGAAATTTAGAATAGAGTTACTTTTTGGACGCTGTCGAAAAATAGGTTACTTAGCACTCCACATGATTTCGCACTTTCGTATAAGGAAAGAGTTTTTATTCGTGTTAACTAGCAGTCTCAATATTTGCTTACTTACATTATCAAGGACTAAATATACTTCTGAGGTGTTTGGGTGATGTTGTTGAAAAGCACATTTTGTAAGGCGTGGATCATTCTTTTACGACTGCAAGAGGGAGCAGGGAGAAATGACGGGACGAGAGCGCGTAATGGAGTATCTGCGGAATGCAGAACCTCGCAGAGACGGGAAATCTGGGGCGCAGGGGAGGGAGGCTGACGGGCTGGCGGCCGAAGTGGCGCCATTAGGAAGAGAATGCAAAGTGCTTGAATTGCGGCCTCCAGGAAGTCAGGCCGCCATACGTGGGAGTGCTCAGCATTGTCCGGCGGTTGGCCGCTGCCCCCAGGGCGTGTAAGAGGATTGTGTGGGGCCTCCCCCGGCGTCTCCTATTCCACTTTTTCCCCTTCAAATCATTCGCGGGTGGAAATATCGCATTTCCAATCACGCTCTGACGGAACGTACATGTCGAATGAATAGTGCAGGTTCTCATTTATTCAATATTACGATCTTTGACATCTGATATGTTGTGCATTCAAATGAGAAAATACGAGAACCACGGATATGTGTTGTATGCGGAAGCTCTTACTATTACAACAAAGCACTTTCTTGGAAAAAAATAATAATAAGATGCCAAGCAGTGATGAAATAATTTACAGCAATAAAGAAACCTGATAATAGAAAACGTACTGATATTTTATTCATTTACTTTGCAATACTATAACGGAGTACTTGAGCAGGAGTTGAAATGAAGAGGGACGTCCATAATATTTATGCATAATTAGTAAGTAGAATTATCGTTGGTCTCCATTGCAACTAAAACATCTTTCTGGGCGCTGCAAGGTGGAAGGGATTTGACAGTCCTTGGGGGTAGATACTATTGCGTATGCAAATGCGAAGACGCTAGAACCAGAATATAGATATGCAAATACTGTCTAGGCAAGATGAGAACGCGAGAGCTCGCTAAACGGGAAGGTAACGAGGTCACCGGTTCGACTCGAAGCGAGAGAAGGGAGTAACAGAAACTATATACCGGAATGCAGAAGAGCTGAATAAATATTACAAAAGAAGTAACGCTTAGTTTGTAAAATAAAACACCAAGAAAGATGACGCGAAAGAATTAAAGATACAATTTTAGTAGTGTATGGGTTGCAATAACAGATAGACAAAGAAAGTCAGTCAGAGTTACGTCACCCGAAAGTTTACGGCGAATCCAAGAATTCGAGCTCGGTCGCGGGTCCGAGACAGCGCATTGGATCTTCGGTGCTCGGCGGGCCGTCAGCTCGGCGGTCGGTCGCAGCGAGGTGGACGGATGGCACGGAGAGGGAGGGTTGGCGAAGGTAGTGCGAGGAGGCCATGATGAACTGACAGCGGAAAGGAAGCCGTTTAGATGAGTGAATGGAAGGGGAGAATATATGGGTGGGGGGAAGGGGGCAGGGGGTGGGGGCGACCGGGGTGGGGGGACAGAGAGGGGAGTTGGACGAAGATAGGAAGATGCGACAATGAACTGAGAGCGGAAAGGGAACAGTTCAGATGAGGCGCGGGTGGAAGAAGCGAAGATATGTTTTTTTATTGATTCATTAATTATTGATTCCGATCAGATCAATCGCAAAGATCAATATAGTGCATATTTTTTTCTCAGAATGTGTTATCTTCACCCCCGCTCGATGATGAGATCTTAATTACGCTGAATCCGGCGCCGACCTTTTGTCGGCTAGCGGGTTTTTTCCGCAACCAGGTGTCTCCCAGTAGCGGGGCACCGCCGCAGCCGAGCAAAATCGAAGCTCCCGACCGATCTCTTGTCATGTGTGGTAGTGTAGAGCGTGTGTTAGTAGGTGTAAGTAAGGGGTGAGTATAGGACAAGGAACTGGAAGGAAAGATCGCACGGTCCCTGGTTCGCTTCTTGTGGTATTGCTAGGGACATGGACGAAGATAGTACGAAGAGTCGACGATGAACTGCCAGTGGAAAGGCAGCCGTTCAAACGAGGAGTGGGTGGAAGCGGGGAGGATGTAGGCGTGAAGGGAGCGGGCAGCAAACGGGGGTTGAGTCGGAGCGGCGGGGGCGTGAGTGGGGGGCGGGAGGGGGAGAGGGGGACATCGGCGGCGCCAGCAGCGGTCTCCCCAGATGATTAATCGCGCCCGCGTCGCGATCGCCGCCTGTCCGGCTACACCGCGCCTCCGCCGCCCGCACCCCCGCCCCGCTCCTGCCTCCGCCGCCGCTGCCGGATTATCCGGCGTGATTTATCGCCGGCGCTGTGCCGGTAACTGGGCGCATTAAGTGTTATTAAACCCGCGCTGTTTTTTATTTATGGACAGGTTGCTCCTTCAATGCTTCCAGTTTCCCTCGGACGTCTCCTGCTGTCCCTTTGCAAAGTTTTACTTTCTCCCACCTTCAGATAATGCGTAGAGGCATGTTGAGGGCGAAGAATAGTAGGTGAAAGGGGGTGGAGATAAGACAGTACTAGGAATAACATAACAGAAAGAAAAATGATGGACGAGGAACAATTGAAATTTAAAGTGGAGAAACACTGGATTCTGAGCCGGAATATTGCATGTCATTTTAGAAGAAGCTGAAATATTTTGTAATTTCATTAAATGTTCTGCTCTCGATTTGGTGATTGTGATAAATTGTCGTACATAACTGTCATTTTAACTTAGTATTTTTCTAATTTATTTACATAAAATTGTGACCTACGATTGTAATATGAAGTGTGAGAGGTAGAACATAGAAAAGATGAGAGAAAACGGGGAGACTTAGTATACTGTGAAATATGGCATAGTGGTTGTCGATGTGACTAGAAAAGAATTAGAAGGTTGGTAGATAAGTTAGCAATATAAGAAGCAGAAAGATAACTTACGTTTTGGAATGTTAAAAAAATATACGAAATTACTTAAAAACTGTGAAAAAAGTCCCAAAACTACTAAAAAGGAAGAGGAAGAAGGTGAAGAGAAGGTATTAACAAATTGCTAAATAGAATTAATCATTATTTTGACAACTCAAAAATGTATCACAAAACGTATTGCATTAACATTTTAGTTTCAAAGTAAACGAAACAGGTAATACAAAGAAGAAGAAAACATAGTTTTTTTCGCATTTGGTTTGAGGCGGAACGTGATAGCAAGGGTTGAGGCATGAGGTTCCAACTAAACTTGGGAGTGACGCACCTGGTGGCCGAGCAAGGATTACCGAGTTTCTTTTCCGGGACAGCGCGGGACAAATGAACATCGTTAACGGTGTCGAAGAGAATCCGGGTTCCCGCCCTGGCGCCGGGCGATTGTAGGGGATTCCCCGGACTTGCCAATGGACGGACGCGCCTCCGCCGGAAAAAAAGAGAACCTGTCGTGTAATCCGCTGAAATAATAGTTTCCTTGCGCTCGGCGCAGTTCAGGAAAGCTTAAAGTTACTTATCTGTTACTTCAGAAGAAAAAATGCGCTCCTTTGTCGCGTGTTACCTCGGCGTTCATGTTTTATTTATGGGTCCCCAGGGTTATTTATTAATACTTCCTCCATTTACATCGCGATAAAATATTTACACGCCGTTGAAAAATAAACGTTGGCTTCTCAGACTCAGAATTTATTCTGCTCACTATTCTTGATAATGCTGTCTTGTTTGCTATCGGATGAAATATTAGATGACAATATATGGTCTTATTTGTTATGTAAACAATGCATTAAACTATTGCCTTACACTAATTGTCATTGAGAATCAAATCTGAATAATAAATAAATGAAAAATAAAAAAATACGAAATTGAAAATTTATAAGAAAAAATATGAAAATTCTTTGTGAAGAAAATATCCTTTTCATGAAAAGAATGGACCTCACTTACATGACACCATTACTTTAATTCAATTGTTTCTCTTGTGAAATCAACGAATTACACTAGTATTAGTAGTGCACCAAATTATTAACCCCATATAACGTAAGTATGCATTTTGAAACAAAATTTATTTCCCCCAAAATTTCTGAATCTAGTTAATTTTTGTAAGGCAAGATCCTCTCTGATCTTATCTATAACATTGTTTTCTTCAAAAGGCTAAATTTTATTGTATGAGACATTGTTGAATAATTTTGTACCATTAAAACAGTATCTAAGAACTAAATTAGAAATTATTTGGCTTCTATAAAATAAAAAAATAACAAGTTCATTTAACCCTTAATTACTCGTGCTACATTTTGTCACACAAGTACCTGCGCGGCGTACCTTGTACGCCAAGCTTATTTTGTTAGGAAAAAAGCTCCATGAGGCTTGAATAATATGTAGATATAATTGTTATTTAGTTTTATTTGAAAGATATACGTATTACATTATTTCTTAAATATTAATTATTATAAATATAGCAAATTAGGATTCAGAACAATTTTTGAATTTGATGACATTTTGTATTTGAAGAACGCTGCTGGAAAATTTGTTACGCCAGTTGGTAGTAAGGGTAGTAATAATTGTAGCAGGGCGGATTTTTGCTCTTCCGCAAATGTGACAGTGAGTTCTTAATTTTGTTGGTAGTTATTCTCGATTATCACTACATCCAGCTTTTGTAAATTTGCTGAAAAGCTGTGATTTATTCCACGTTGGAACCTTGCCTTTGACAATGAAAACATCTCTATTCTCTAAATGATTGCTAGCATAATCAAGCTCATGACGTGTCATGTTCAGTCTGGGCTACTACTTCTTACTCAGAAACATTTGCAACATCGCAAATTTTTCTTCTTCTTTTCTCATGTAATAATTCTTTTGTAATATGTAATAATTATTTTCCGATAAAGTATTATCTCTGTATTGTTCCTAAAGTAACACAAAATAAATTAGTTTAATTACATCAATAAATAAATAATCCTGTGATAGTTAAAAGATAATGAAAACTCACATTGGTGGCGCGGCGTAGAAAGTACGCCAACGAACACTTTCCAACGGAAATACAATCGTATAACCAATGAGTACTGAGCATCGAGGAGGATGTAGCTGAATGCTTTTTGCGAGGTTAGGTCAAATGTCAAAATGCGCGCTGATGTTATCTGACACCTACGGCGATTACAGTTCCAGTGGCGTACAAAGTACGCCAGTGTGAGTAACTAAGGGTTGAGAAAGATACATTGATTGTATTTCTTTGCTGTATTTGAACACTTTTCTGTTTTTAAGAGAGCAGGAAACACAGAATTCTCGGAATACTGCATAGTGTCTTAGAAGTCAACAAAATGAGTTATAGATCTCAATACTTGAAGTCAGGGCAAGCGATGAGAGAATGTGGATCTGATCCAATTCAATATGAGGCCCCTTTGACATCATCTGTTCATCATCATTCATTCAGCCGCATTTACGAACTTGGTTGCTCATTTTATGTCATGATTTTAAGTAGAATTCAAACGTTCGATTTGTCATGAATAATTTTATTCGTGAAGTTATTTTATTTCGTTCGTAATGACATGAACAATTTTGTGATAAAAATAGTTTCTAATTATAACAGTTAAATAAAACACTACTTCTTTGCAATTTTCCATTAAAAGTACGCAATTGGATATTTCATTGAATTTATGGTTTTTTAAACGAGTTAAACATCAAATGGTAGGCTTATGTAAATGAACACAACATTAAGATCATTATAGTTTCCATTCATTAATTTTTCAAATCTAATCGGTGTTGAATACAGATCGCTGCATAGACTTTGCGAATTAAATTATCGGATAAGATTGAATAACATAATGCTGCAGGAAACACCGTAGACCCATAGTTGGATGCCAGGCAAAATTACACGGTTAATAAATGAATGTCATCCAAGGCAATCTAACTACACGCACTGAAATCCTCTGATTTCTCCCGCTTTTTCTTTATTAGATTAAGTAAATGGTTTTTGTCAAAACTGACAAACTAACAAGTGAAAAAATGCTTTGATACCTACATATATGTAAAATTAAAACTCAATAATTAGGGTTTGTGTTCATCAGCAGTCAGTATCTGCCCCTCAACATTTACCTCCAATTATTTGTATATAAATTTACAACAAATTTTTGTATCACATAAAACAATAACAATCGATTCACAAGTTCAAATGTCAAACTAAATATTTTCTGCTGTATTCCGTTTTACAAAATTACCGATTTACAGTTTTCCCGGGCAGTATGATTGCATCCTAGTATGAGGTTATGGTAGCATCCATAGCATCCATTAACACAGCGATAAGCCCCTGAAATTAATTCGCTTAAAATTTTAAACAATTAGTTTAATTTCACTTGAAATTCTACATGCTGAACATATTTGACAATTCTTACAAGATGAGCCGAACCCCCCAAAATATAATGAATGGTAAGAAATCATATAATTTTTATATTACAGTGTCAACGACACATAAGATTTTAATATACAATGACGCACCGCTTTCCTCAAGCGTTATTGATATGTCAGTACATGTATCGTTGTAAACGTGTGTTGCAAGTATACTTGCATGAGAAAATCACCTCTTCCCTATAAATTATTTTTTACTTCACATTTTATCTGTTAAGATTGTTGGATGTGAGAGACGCAAAATGGAATTATTCCAGTGAAATATATATTATGTGTTAAACATAATTACGAGTTTAAATAAATGAAAATCCGGCAACAGACATTATAAGTGTAGAAACATTTCATTAGAGATGAATTTTTTTATGAAAATTCACCTGGTATCCACAGCAGCCTACAGCTTTTTAAAATAGTTTTTACTTTCCCGTATACGTACGCATACACGGAGTGACATACGGAAAGCTATGTAATGCTGCGCGAAAAAATGGCCAATTTTCGGCGAAAAAAATTAATTAGCGCGCCGTCAAAACGAAAAAGTGGATAAAACCAGTTGCTAAATTAAGAAAAAATATCCCCTAACACGTGTTGTAGCCAAAAACCCTATTTTGTGGGTCCTTGCTACCTTTAAGCCAATTGAAAGGAAAACGTCCGTCTGTCCGTCTGTCCGTCTGTCCGTCTGTCCGTCAGTCCGTCAGTCCGTCAGTCCGTCAGTCCGTCAGTCCGTCAGTCCGTCTGTCCGTCTGTCCGTCTGTCCGTCTGTCCGTCTGTCCGTCTGTCCGTCTGTCCGTCTGTCCGTCTGTCCGTCTGTCTGTCAAGACTGCTAGCGCGTAAACCATATGTACGATTTCTTCCAAAAGGAATATTCCCTGGTCGATCTGAGTCTAATCAAAGCTTTGAGATTTTGAAAAAAATTCTTCAAAATTAGGGGGTACTATACATGAACTCCCCCGGGATTTTCAAAATTTTCTCAAAAAACGGTTCCAAATTTTTTCTTTAATTTTCTTGTATGAATAGAGTAAAATACAATTATTATAACATGGCATAAGCCCGATTTTCACAGAAAACTCTGCATTTTCGATATTTAAAACTCTGCAAGATATTTTTCCTTCAAATAAAATGTGTTCTCAAAAGTGAGTTCTTTGCTTAAGCTCATGTACATTCTTTTGAAAATTTTAGTAGTTTTCACGCAATATTGCGTGCAATATGTGCAATTTTAACAAATTACAAACTAGTCGTGCTTCCATCGCACATACTTTCTCGCTCTGCTTCTATACGGTCCTTATTGCTATTCTACTACTTCATAAACCAGCAAAAGTGTAATATACCAGCAAACGTTTTCCGTACCGAGACCCGACATCCAATACTCAAAGTCAACGAACCAGCACTTATACCACTACGCCACACCGACACCGCCTGTGTCAAACAGAGCCATGAAAGAATAGAACCGACCGATAAAATGGTAAATGCATGATGAAGAAACAATTGATACGCTTTACAAATCCAAGGAGAGAAGTAAAAATTGTTAAAAATTAAAAATTTGAACAAATATATACAGACATTTCCAGTACATTTATCGCAATTACTTATATTTTAGTCAAAACGTAATTTTATCGGTTTTATAATTAGGAGCCGGTAATTGTAAACATACGAAAAACATGTCTTTCAAACATGACCAAGGAAGGCAGCGGTGAACCGCTTTACGAAGTATTCGTAAGGCTAGAAAGTAATAAAAATTTCGGAACGGTGAGGGATTGTAAGTTCATCGCATACGTTCTGGTTATAATGTATTACAATTTAACGTTAAAATACCCATAATTTTACTTAAATTGGTTCATACAGATATATACTAGACAACGATTGATTTGATATGTCATGCGCTTCAGAAATCGAATAACACTGTTGAAAATTTGTTTAAAATATGCAGTTATGGAAAACACCGACAAGGCCTGTCTATTTATCTGCATTGATTCTATTCGTGAGTAGAAGTACTTCAAATGATGTTCAATAAAGTATCTACACTCTTCAATGTTTTTTTCCTGCAACATCACATTCATCAAATTAAAATCCCCCTCGGGGGATCGAACTCGGCACCTTCCTTATTGAAGATCTCTACCCGAAGGTGCATTAAGCAACCGCGCTACGGGACCAACAAGCGGACCAACTGCTTATATTTTAGTCAAAACGTACTTGTACCAGTTCTATCATTAGGAAGCCGGTAACTGTCAACATGCGAAAAACATGTCTTTCAAAAAACATGACCAACAATGGCAGCGTTGAACGGCTTACTCCAAATAATTTATCCGCTGATCGGCATTTAAAAATTAACTACTGCGAGAAAGTATGTGCCATTATAGAGCACCACTAGTTTATTTATATATTTACCGTGCCTTATTACATAGGTGCAGAAAATTTAAAGAAAAAATTTGGAGCGGTTTTTGAGAAAATTTTTTTTTGTAAATTTGAATCGCAATTTACGCATAAACTACTCGTTTTTCCTAAAAATGGTACATAACCATATTTGAAGTGCTAATTTTGTACAACCGACTTTGTCTGAGGCAAAAATCTCTATCTTCAATTTTGCAGTTTTTAAACAGTTTTTTGCAATTTTCGAAGAATTGGGCCTATCAACAAAAATGATATCTACGTCATTCCCTTCCACGTTCTTTGCACTATTCAACAACAAAATATAATCAAAAAATTTGGAGCCATTTTCTTTTAACTTAGAAAATCTCAAAATGGGCTTCATGTAAAGTACCCTCAAATACTAAAATATCGATTTCAAATTCCAGAGGCCTTGAGACTAGTAAAAACGATCGGGGAATATCAATTTTGAAGAAAATCGGCCGAACGGTTTAGGCGCTATCGTTGCCCACACACGGACAGACGGACGTTTTGCTGTCAATCGATTTTGCAGTATGAAGAAGCTACAAATCATGGATTTTGACTACACCACGAGATAGAGGACTTTTGTTCTAAATTTAGCAACAGGTTTTATCCACTTTTTTATCACCAGACACCTGCTATAAAAGTTTTTCTGGCGAAAATTCCCCGTTTTCCGCCGCACGATTACATAACTTTCTCTTCTTACGAAGTATTCGAGAGGCGAGAAAGTAAAAACAGATTTTCTCGAAAACGGCTTCAAATTTTGTCTTTAAACTTTTGGCAGGTGTAGTGCCTAATGTATTTTGTGAGATGACAGAAACGCTATATTGCTGTATTCTTTTGTTTTTTTCAAAATTTTCAAAAATGTAATTTTTTTGACTTGTCTCTCACGTCGTTAATATTTATACTAGCGGCGAATTCTTCACATTCTTATATTTATGTGTACATGTGCTTTAAATAATATCAAGCAAAGTTTATCTAAAACAGAACCGTTTTCTTTGAAATGTATCTCAAATTTCCTCATTTTCAGAAACATTCAAACGCCACTCTTTGATAAATGGCTAAAACAATTTCTTCAAACTTTTCGATCGGATAGTGTTAATGGCACTCTTTAATATGGCGTAAAGTTTATTTTGAGTTATTTTTTTGTTTTTTCAAAAGTTACACATATGTATTTTTTAAAGGATCTCTCACATCTTTAATATTTACATTACCAGCAATTTGTAAACATTATTGTAATTGGGAGTGTAAGTGCTTCAAATAACTTCAATCAAAGTATTTTGAAAACTCATACATTTTCTGTGAAAATGAGCTTCACGTTTCGCATTTTTAGTAGCGCTAAAAAGCCATTTTCTCTTAAACGGCGCATAATTTTTAAAAGAAAATTGCCATTTACGGATAGGTTTTTGTGTTCTTTAATATTCAAAAATTAATATTTTCGTTCTACCAATAGGAAACCGAAAATGACAAAAAAATTACTTTTGGCGGTGGTAGATTGTAGCTGGTAAGAAAAGTATGTGGCAATTCCGAATAGCTAGCGAAGACCCATGGAATTAGAAAACTAATACGGGAAAGTCTGTGCCATTCTGTAGCACCACTAGTTCATTATTATATTGTGAACAAACACATACCTCTTTGCAAATGTAGTTCATGCAATGTCATATATTGTTAGTCTTTACTCAATTTCATTAGAAATGGAATTAGGACGGAATTTCCCTGACCACTTTAGTGTAGCAATGCCTTCTTTCTTCTTAAAAATGTTTATTTGTAGTCGCGTCAACAACATTTTCTCTTAGTGAATTCATTACAATTTTTTAAAAAAAACTATACGTAAAGTTATAACAATACGTACTATATATTTAATATTAGAAACAGTTTTTAATATCAAGTTAAAATGATTAATTATTTGATTTCCAAACCAATTGATCTACACCAATAAAAGTTCTACACATTTCGGGCATTCGATTCAACTACTTTATTTAAATTTGATGAAGAAAATATTTACAGCCAGTTTGGTTTATTTCTGTACTAATTATGCCTAATGGCGAAATTTAAAACAATTATTTTCTAAAATATCTTAAGCAAAATTCCTATTTTGTAGTCGCAAACGTTCATTGCAAAACAATTTGAATTAAAAAACATATTCCGTCGTACGTATTCGGCTTTGAATTGCGAAAACCATTAAAACAAATTATTTGTATTTTGATGGAGCATTCCAACACAAACGTAGCTTGGATTTTCTGGAGCGCATCGGTTCGGGTCTCTGGCGTTCTTTCACTGTCTAAACCCATCTAGTTGTATTTTTTCGTAATTTAATACGTGGAATTCGATTTATTGAATCTGTGCTCCCCTTACTGCGTACGCAATCAAGTTAATTTCCCGCGTATTTCCCATCGTTCCGCGAGTGCTTTGTAGTTCTGCCATCCAAGTACGCGCTGTTTTATTTTGTGTGTACAGAGTTCTGCAAGCGGATTTACCACAGCTTTATACAAATTCTGTTGTTCGGTATTAAAGAAAGAACATATAGTATTTAATAATAAAGAGATCATTTGTCGGTACGGATAGCCGAGATCGCTAAGGCAGCAGTGCCGATGCGATCTCGGACAGAAGGATCGCGGGTTCGAGCCCCTCTTCGATTATTGACAATTCTTTGACTTGTACAGTATTTTAATGTAATACGATTTACTCTGACCCCGGTGAATAAGTTGATAAATGCTGAGAACTTTATCTTACAGGAGAGTAAAAGACAACTTCAACTCGTGCTGCAAATCAGGGAATAATGATATTGAAACGAAATTACAAAAAAATTGTTTCGTTTGAATATCACCTTCGTTAGAATATCATGAATCCCTAATTTACTTCAGTTGACATTTTTTTGCTCTCCGGTAAAATGAAGTCTTCATGATTTATCAACTTATTTCCCGGGATCAAAGTTATTTCACATTATTAAAGTTAGGTATATGATCTTGAGAAACTGCGATTTTGTGTGTGTTACCGTGGATGGAAAATGTGCTCTTTATGATTCCAAAGAAAGTGGAAGATACGTTGTAGCAAGGAGAGAGAGAGGGGAGAGAGAGGGGAGAGAGAGGGGGGAGAGAGAGGTGGAGAGGGAGAGGGGGGAGAGAGGAGAGAGAGAGGGGAGAGAGAGAGAGAGAAAGAAAATCGTCTGGAAAATTACATCAATCGAGTTCCAGTGTCTTAGTTGCAAGTGTCATTGTCAAAGAAAAGATGCTAATGTCATTGACAGTCGCATGCTTTTGTCAAGGAGAACTTATTCCCGGTTTAATTTCATAACAATGCAAGTTAATATAACAATTAGGTTATTAATACCGTAGGGATTTTCCTAGCGACTCTGACGAACATTTTCTAAAATTATAATTCAACTAACAATGTTAAAAATATCATAAGAAAGCCTCAAAATTTTAAAGGCAATATATGCAGAACATTTTCTTGCCTTAAAAATTAATATTAGTTGATTTGAGGAGTACAACATTTTATCGGCCGTAACGGATACTGCCTTCAAATTTCTATCCCAAACTTTTTCTAAACTATTCACCACCTGGTTCTAATAAAAACTAACGGTGCTAAAACATCACGCACTTTTTCGCCCGTACTTTCACGCAAAAATACGGGAAAAGCACTCAAATTTTCGAAAATTTGTACATGATCTTGTTCCAAAATGTATATTTAAGGAACAGATTTCATTTTAAGGGAAAAACTCTACCTTTCTACATATAGTTGTAGGAAGACGCCGAAAATATTTTAGATTTGTACAAATTTCGAAAAATAATCCTTCACCATTCTATTAAATGTCCTTTTCACTATCCAACAACAAAATTGGATAAAAAAAGATGGAGCCATTTTTTTTAAGTTTTGCAAATGTTCCAGAGACTTCATGTAAAATATCCCCATTATTAATACTTCGGTTTCAAATTCAAGGGTCTGCGACATCAGCCACATCGATGAAGGGAATATAATTTCGGAGAAAATCGGCTGAATGTTTTAGCCACCAGCGTTGTTCGTTGACGGACGGACAGACAGACAGACAGGTTGCCATCATTCGATTTTTCGTTACCAAGGATTCTCAAAACGTGCATTCTGGGTACACGTGTTAGAGGATTTCTTCCCTAAAATTTAGCAACTGTATTTATCCACTTTTGTGTTACCAAGAGTTTTTCTGCCAAAAAGTCTCCGTTTTTTCGCTCAGCATTATGTAACTTCCTCCCTACTGCGCAAGAGGTAGCGAGAAAGTACAAAAAAAAGGATTGTACTCATCAAAGATGTGAATAATGTGTTCCAGGGAACTGGTTCGCTTTGATCATCACTCGATCATAATGAGGGCGACAAGTGGCATTGTGCGCATGTCGGCTGGAGAGTGATGTGGAGCGGAGGGCCGTTTTATGAAAGTGATAGGCGCTTTGGAGAGAGCAAGTGGACGCCCACGCCCGACCTAATGGCGGGGGTCACATCAGGTACGACATCAAAACAGAGGCCGTCGCATTTTTCGAGGACACTATGACAGCTCATTGTCAAGTTCATCGTTAGCGGAGTAGGCAACTCTCGTTTGACAGGGATCAGTAATGCCAATGTGAATTTCATCTTACCGATTTGAATGCTAAAGTTAGAAATTATGTTTTGAAGATGATGAAAATCAGATTAAATAAGCTTACTGTTCATAGTTGATTATCTTTATTAATTTTAAGAGTAAAGTTAAAAGCATTTAGTTAATGCTATTCTACTTTTTTTTAAATAAATAAACCGCACTGCCGATTTACAGGACGAAGGGTGATGACTAAACATACCAAATACTACAAATTACACCAATATTGTTTTATAGGCCTGATAGATTTTGATTTTTAAGACTATTAGCATGAAAGAAGTAAGTAAATGGAAGTATTAGTTGTTTACACAATCATGAGAATGAGTTAAAATTAATGCAAAATGAATGATTTTTCAGAAAGAAAGTATGGCAATATTCTTGTATTATATCATATTATAAATATACTGCTTTTCTGAATACAGAAAACGTATGTTTTACTGCATATACAGTTATATATTCCTACTTATGAAACAAATGCTTCTAAAAAAGTACTTATTAAATCACAACACACAGCATACAAAATACTAAAATTTTTATAATCTGCATTATTAAGTACTTTTATACTGTCTCCTCCGTTACCTCCTCCATCAAGTTCTCCTTTCATCCATTTAGTATGATATTTTTAAATATCATCTAAATAAAGGGAAATTTTGAAACTTGTGTATGAGTGAAACGTTCATATTCTGAACGCTTGGAAAGAAAAGAAAACTCCAGCACTTTCAGAGAAGCAAAGACGTAGCTTTGCTGAAACAAGCACTCAACGAAATAATCGTTGTTGCGAGTTGACGGAAAGTATACTAGATTTTACAAATGAATTTGTATCGTATTATTCCCTTCTTACTTATTATGACGCAACCTAAACCTATAATCGGATTCTTCCATTCCTGTATCTAAATACTTCCACGTGAAATTATTTCTTTTATTTTCATAGACAAATCTTTTCCATCCTTATTTCACATGAAATTTAGTTAATTTCGAGCACATTACTTTATAATTTTTATTTATCGTCACATATTATATTTTATTGCCGTCAAGTCGGCTTGACAATTTATCACCGTGTAGAATAATAGACAAAGTAGGGTGAACATATTCTTGGAATAAAAATTGTTGTTGCTTTTGACGAGAGAAATAAGTTACGTTTAAAGTGAAATTATGCCTAAGAGCATATTGTGCATCTATTCTATTAAGAATAATGAGTAAAAATTATGATTATTGGATACAGATATATACTTGGATACAGATACTATGCATTAATGGTGCAATTATTACAGGAATGATATACACTACACACTAAAAAATGTGTCTAAATCTAAGGGTAAATATCAACTCAATCATTTTTTACAGTGTATCTTCTAATCTATTGATGGCAAGATTGTATGAGTGCTATTTTAAGAAGGTAAATTTTATTTTTTTATAAATTATTAAAACCTATCTTCTTAAACGAAAATTTCCAGTTAGAATTAATAATTCCTATTTCACCCATCGCCCTGTATATTCAGGAGTTCCTTAAGGTTCAACACTTTCCCTTCTATTCCTAAGCATACATATGTCTGATACTCAAGAAATTCCCCTCACTATCTTGCCACATTATGCAGATAATAAGCAGTCTTTACAAAAATAATACTTAAAAAATGCTAGTGATGCTTTTCCAAAGTCACTACATAAATATATGAAATGGAGTGAACAATGAATAATTATTATCAACCCCTATAACACACAAGCAAACATTTTTATATTTTGGAGATCATTCCATTTCACATGGCTTGTTTTAAGCAATGTAAATATTCACCCTTCTTATGCACTGAATCTTCTAAACTATTGATGGCAAGGTAGTTCGAATGTTATTTCAAGCAGGAAAATCGATAAAGTTCCCTGAACGGAAACCTCTGCAGGCTCTACCCTATCTTCGAAGCTCGGAAGGATACGAGGTTGTCTCGCATCCAACGCGTCGTCGAGCTACGCCCGAACAACAACAAAACAGAGCGTAACCCCCGCGAGGAACATTGTGTGAAGCGAGCTCTGGCGTGTAACACACGACTTGGAGCACCAGCCGGAAAAGTACCTAGTTGTTTCGACAGTATAAAGTTTACAAGTGCTCGTTGTGTTTGGAGCGTACACGCCTGCTCGTGTGTGACGAGCGAACGCACCGCTTGATGTAGATTATGCAAACGCAGGCGCCAACGCGGAGAGCGGAATCCTGACTTTTTAATCGTGGCCTCCGCAGGTGTGTTTGCCCGCAGTACGCTGCTATCAGGATCCCGCTACCCACTATCGTCGCACGGGCAAAGCCAGAGCGACGAGAGAGCCATGTCGACTCAAAATGGTGGTTCATAATGCTTTGAAAAAAATCCTCTGCCATTTGAATTCATGAAAATCTGGTATCTGTTTTCGCGTTGTGATAAACATGTGATTGAACTCATACGGCATATCCCAATTGTACAATTTCTTTGGGGGTTCATTACACATCCACAGGTTACCAAATATTACCACAAGTGACCGTTAACGCTGCTACATGTGTGTAGACAGCCTAAAAATGAAGATTTTTAAGCACGAAATGCGTTGAAAAAATTCTTTACTATTTGAATTCATGAGCATCTGGTATCTGTTTTTGAAATGTGATAAACAAGTGATTGAACTCGCAGCAGCAAAAGCATATCCGAATTGTACAATTTTCTTCGGCTCATCGCGCATCCACATGTTAGTAATACCATCACTAGTGACTGTGGACGCTGCTACACATGTGTCAAAAACCTAAAAATCAAGAGATTTTTCCAACACGAAACGCGTCGCGCAAACGCGAATGCGTCGCAAACATTGTAACTTATTCAAGCGCCTACCCACAGACATTCGCAAAGCGCGGCGACCGAACGGTTCTGAGGGCCACTCAAGGCTGGAAGTTAGCTCTCATGATGAAATTCGTGTGGAAATTGATGTTGAATCGTTCCCAAGTAATGTGAAAGTTACTCATGGCATAAGGAACGCATAGAGATCGAGATTAAGGAAAAGTTTCATTCGACATATTAATAATTGAATGGGAGCAGTCAATTTTCTGCACATAACTGAATATTGCTATTTCATAGAATCTGTAAAAATATAGCCAGATACAAATAATTTAATAATATATCGACATGTATAGAACACATCAATCTCTCGTTTCCTAGTTTCATCCAGAGAAGTTGATGAGGGAGACCGCGACTTTTGTACCGGCTTATTGACTCAGGGCATCACCTGATCACTGCAGTGCCTCTGGGGAAATCCTAGGTTCGAATGCCGACGGTGGTAGGATTTTTGGCACTAGTTTGTCAGCTAGGTCGCATCCAGTTTGTGTGTGCAGGAGAATTGTAGCGGCTGGCGGCTCTGATCGGTAGTTTTCCGTGGTTTCTTCGATCAACACCAGGCGAATGCCAAAGAAGTATCCTAACAAACGGTCTCTGGACCGCGCTCGATCTTTCCTTTCCCTTCCATGTCCTATCTTCATCCTTTACCTAGAAAAAGTATGCACTACAGTTACGGAACTAATGACCTTAGCAGGTGCCGCGCACAATGTCACTGCCAAATAATCAATCAGCAACATTTGTCTCGATCAGAAACGACACAGCAGAGCAAACCGGTCTCTAAACGTCGCGTCTACGCAGGGACATCGTCCACATGAACGCCGCGAAGAGGGCTCGGGAGGTCCGAGGCTAACCGTACCCTACAGGTTACAACATAGCTCCAACAAAGGATCTGCACTCAGGAAAGTGACACTAACCGTGCGCGACAAACAGCGAATTCTAGAGCAGACTGAAATGCCGCACGTACATAACAAAGTTTTCGGACGCGGTTTCTCTTTTGATTCTTAAGTAAGACATCACAATATATGTAAAAGTGCAAGATGTCGCCAAATGGTCAAGCTTAGCTTGAGACCCATTATAGTTTGCAGGTGATATCATAATCACACGATTGTCTTTATTACCTTGCTTATAAATGAAAGACAATTAAATTGTCTTTAAGAAATGTTCCCATCACTTTTTGATATTTCGTACTGATTTAGAAATAAAGAGTAACTTTCAACATGTGAACTGAAAATTCCCTTCAAAAAGATTCATTACGAGATAATTGCGGAAATTGTTCCGTCGACCATATTGTATTTTTTATGCATTTTGTGTGCTAAGTTCTGCATGTCTTAAAAATAACTTTAATAAATTTGTAGCTTTATTGGTGAAATTGTTTCTAAGATGTAACTGTTGGACACCGTACAGCGTCGTTGTACAGTATGACAACAAGATTTCCGAAAATTTGGAAAACAATATTTTCTCCTGTGTTAGTGCTATTGAAAATGTAACTAAGTTCACATATACCCCGTTTTTGCTGTTTTCATCGAAAATCGTGTGAATTTATAATTTGGTAGATGGTGGGTAAATTGCACAGTGGTATACAATCGGTGAAACTGAGACAGCGGAGAAATTGCATTGAAATACCCGAGAAATGTTTGCCAAAATCAATTTAAAACTTCATTTGTTAAGAAATGGTAGAAGTTAGGGGATTGAGCATTCTCAAACAATATTAGTACGTTATAATCCAAGTTGCATATTTCCTTTTTGAAATCATTTCAATGATAAAGTTTTGATTCTTGTCACTCTAATTTTCTCGACAACATTGATGCAATTTATCCTCTACGTATTGCACAGATCGTATATGTATTGCAGCCGTTCCTTGTTGCTGCAAAATATAATCTTTAGTCAGGTTATACCGTTTTACCGAAAGTATGGATAGTAACTATTTCAGGAAATTTAGATGTACACTTTAAATTAGCTTTCATTTTCCATGGAATAAACAGAAAATTAAAAGCTAAACAATTCCAGGAACAAGTGTAATATCGTTCACAATTCTGTTGTATCATTAATTCACAGAATTTAATATTGCTTTACGTATGTGATATATATACCCTACAGCATTGGCAGACATAATTTAGAAGCATACGATATTTTCTTTATTCTCACGTCGCTACACGGTTGCTCAAAAAGAGCGTTTGTCAACTGAAAGTTGTAAACTAAAGTTGTAAACTAAAAACTTAGTAAAATAAAAGCAGAAGAGAAATACTTGATAAAGTCAATTAATTCATGAGACTGTGATCCATTGATATGCCATTGCTGCATCTCACGAATGTATGCGTATACTGCGACGCCACACACTTTTTACAATCGGCAATGTTATTTTAATGTATGTTTCCTTGTTTATTTTTTCTAATGTAAAAATGTACAATGTCGTCTTAATATAAAGAAATTCAGAGCAATTTTTATAAACAAAATTATTAATAAAATGCAATTTTTATTATTTCATTTCGTTCAGGAGATTATTTTATTCCACTAACTTTCATCGTGTCAATTCCTTTTAATTACCCTCTCTGCAATACTAGAAAACTGACATAGTATTTAAGTGTAGTAATGTTTAGCATTGGAGAAATGTTAACTTGACCAAAACAATAGTTTATGTTGAAAATGGTATTCAGGTACTTTTTCGCAAACTTTCTTTCAAAGCTTGCATTGAAAATAGTAAGAATTAAATGGATAACACCTAGTTAATTTCAATGTTTTTACATTAACCCGTATTAGATACTTTTCGTGTTTATTAATATACTCATCCTAAAAATGAATTTACCTATACAAATCAATTCACCTCCTGACTGCTCTGACACCAGTTCAATGGCGCCCAATGTTCGCGAGTGATATAATAAAAAAGAAGAATTTAATGTTTAATAGTTTCTAATTACTGAAATAAGCAGCGCCATTGTTCGGGAATTTAATCTGTTCTTGCAAATGAAAATCATGGACCTCTGTCGTATCGTTAAGGGAGAAACTCATTAAGCGCCGAGCAACCTGTTCCATTGCGCGAAGCCCGCACCGGGGAGGATCGGCAGGCGACGGCGACGGCGACGGCGGCGGCGGCGGCGGCGGCGGCGGCGGCGGCGGCGGAAGCGGCAGCCCAGGAACGCCCAAGAAATGGTCGCGAACGAACTCGCGCAAGGACCACATAAGGAGAACTGATAAAAATGAGTCTCTCTACAACGAAGAAGTTATTAATAAATAAAAGAAGGTGGAATTGCAATCAAAGAATTATAAAGAAGGTCTAAGAATAAATGTAACCAACTTCTAGGACATGTTTCAGGGTCGAAAATGATCACTTTTTGCCAGTGCACATGCGGTGGGATATTTTATAAAACAAGTTAGAAATGTACATTTTCTCGTGATTTGTATGCAACTGATTAGGTACTGATTTTTGGCGGGTCACTCTTTGGCGCTGTAAGAAGGCTTTCGTTTACATTCCGAACATCTGTGCAAAATGGGTTGCCTAACTGGAAGGCGTAAATGTCACATGTGTAACTTCGTTATACGAAATTTTCCTCGATGTTCATTCTTGTCCTAGATGCCCTAGAAGTTTGAACCATTCTCTCTGAGACAGCCTGTACATGAAAGTAAGCAGAAAACATAAAGGTTTTTAACGCTGTTTTAATAGGAACGTGAGAGGGTTCGTGCATTTGCGCACGAAGTCGGCTGCATTGGGACCGTGCGCAGATGAACCGAAGGGAAAAGAGAAGCGAGGCAGAAGCAAGAGGCGGCGCGGTCCAGTTTCGGGTCCGGCGCGGTCGGGAGAAAGCGGCGCGGCGCGAGCAATAGCGAAGGCCGAGCGAAGCAGCGGGGCTCCTCGGAGGGCGAGTTTTAATCAACGCACATCTTGCGCGACCGAAGCGCGCGCAAACTGTAGCGGCCGGCCCGCCCGTCTTAATGCGCCTGCGCCTCCCACGCCATCCCCGCCCCTCCCCCTCCCTGGCCTCCGCCCGCGCGGAGTAATGAAAAGGAACCGCAGGGGGCGCACCCGCACGCACAGCCGCGCCCCCCCCGCGCCCCGCCCCGCCCCGCCCAGCTCTGCCCCGCCCTGGTTCCACCCTGCTACACCCACCCAAGCCTTTACCAGCGTCACTCCGCCCAGCCCCGTTCCATCTATTCCCTGTCCCACCACCCACGCCATCCTTGCTCAACCACACCTCGGCCACCCCCTGGTCTGCCCGGCTAATTCCTTCTTCGTCCCGCCCTACCCTGCATTGCCTCACCCCCGTCCCTCTCTGCCCCATCTAGCTCCAACATAGCCCTCCTGCCTTAACAAGCCCCATTTTGTCAAGCCCCTTCCCACCTATTGCATGACCCACCCCCTGCTCATTCCCACTCAGCCATCATGTCCTGCACATCCACCAGAACCACCCCACCCTCCCCCACTAGTGCTACCCAGCCTCAATATGGCCAGCCGCTCTTAACCAATTCCATCCCGTTTGGCTCCTTCCCATAGACCCGTTTTCCTTACACCCATCCGTCCCCGTCCCGTTCCCGCCCCACCATCCCCACGCAACCACACCCTGGCCCATCCTGCTCGCCCACCTCGCCCGGTGCATCGCTGTGCTGGCCCACCCCCCACTTCTTCCCCTTTGCCTAGTCTGGTCGGATCCACTCGGCTCCGCCCGGCCCCGTTTCCACCCTGCCCCACTCATCCTCTCAACCCCAATCTATCTGCCCGCCCTATCCGCCCTCACCCTGGCCCGCACGGTCCCATTCTACCCTGCCCGTTCCGCTTATCCTGCCTGCCCCGCCATCCCCAGCACTTCTCGCCACGATTCGTCACTTCTACGCCCCTGCGCCGCTCCTTTCGACCACCATCCGACCCTTCCCAATCTCGTCCCACCATCTGTTCTCTTACCGTCCCACTATCGCCGCACTCTTTCCCGTTCATATTCAACCCGAGTTGCCTGCCACCTCCTAACCCACTAACCCACCTACTTACGTTCCTTTCAATCCCGTCATCTAGCTCCGTCCGCCTCCACTGCTCTTTCACTTGGATTTCCACGGCGCTTGAGCAGAGCCCTTCACCGTCATGCAGGCCTCTGGAAACCACCCCTAAAGGAAGCGGCGGTTTACGGGCAAGCTGTTCTAGGGGAAAACGTGCGTTGACATTCGGTACAATGTTGGTGTTACTGTCCAGAAGATAAAGACACTAGGATAAACAAACAGAACTCCCCACGTCACATTTGCAGTACTCATTTATTTCTCTGCATGAAATGATCCTTGCGTGTACTGTTAAGCATCTCGATTCACATAGAAATTTCATTTCTTTTTATTTTATATCTTTCTTTTAATTTTATTTTTTTTCATCTCCTTAACTCCTTGTTTTTATTGCTTCATATGACAGAGGTTCCGGAATATCAGTATGTGAAATTTATATTCGCTCTCAACTGAGAAAGAGAAAAAGAAAGCATTTAAGACTGAACGATTATGAACTTTGAAGCAAGCATACAAAATCATATAGATACACTATTGTTCTTATTACTAGTAGTATTATTAGTATTGTTGTTACTGGATATTGCAAATAGAATGCAACCATACTACTTTTTATTCTCTTTTATGAACACTAAAAGAATACTTTTTAAATATCTGAAATCCTTTTTATACAACTTGTATAATATCGACTAATGAACTGTGATTATTTCCTTGGCTTTTTATCATCTGCTTTTTTTTCCCTATCATGTCCCCACTTTGATCGTCTGCAAATCCAAAAGCCAAAGTCATATCAAAGACACGTTTCCTTTGTTGACATTTACCTAGTTTCTGATATTCAATCCGCGACTTACTATTTCCGTCCGTGCACTGGTTTGATTCGCTTTCCTTTCCAACTGTCATCTTACTTCTCTCTTTTCTCATGGTGCCAAAGTTTCGTTGCGTCTCATTAGTGTGTTGCTTTCTTAGCTGAGCCCTTTTCCCTATTTTCCCCATCAAGTTCCATTGTTCTCTTTATTGTGAGAGCAATTTTCAATCTTCTCATCCTTCTTCCTCACGCTCCTTTTCGCCAGAGACATCGCCCTCTTCATTCCACATCTGCACACAGCCTTCGCCTTCGACCACAACCGTCGCTGTGGTCGTTCGCACGAGATGAGCGGCCTCTTGTCGTTCGTTGCTGCCTTCGGATCTCGCATGGAACAATGAGAGACATTCAAATGAAGGCCCTCAACTCATCTTGCAAATATGTTGTTCCGCCTTTGAGTTCAGATGAAACTGCGGTGGCGGTGGCAGTGGCGGCGGTGGCACGAGAGCGAACCTTCTTTTGGTTCATGATAACGTTCGTGCTGATTCCGTCTTCTCCACGCACGCTTCTGATCCATGTCAGGTTGTAGATTTTATTACAAAATTTATGACACGAACAAGACAGATAGGCGTTATGCTAAAGAACAAGAGCTTAATGCAATGGCAATAAATTTAACTGAGTTGAGGCTGCCTTTGCTTTGATATGAAGAAACTCAGACCATTTAAATTGTGCTTTGCAGTATCAGACTCTTCATTAAAAAATATCGGTAGTAGAAAAGACTAATTACATTTTTCTGACGAATCATACGGTTTTGTTATTTGAAAAATGTCCTCATTTACTACAAGAATATCTTTCTCCTTGGGCCTCTCGGTAACTCCAACAGGATAGACATATCGTGAACACTTGTCCAGGTGTCAAACTTGTCCAGCCTATGGCAGAGAACTATTCTATTTAAAAGTCAAAATAAAATACTGTAATGATTTCATTTCTGGCACATTCCCCAAAAACAATTGCAAAAGAAAGATAAATATTTATTACACTGTAATTAATAAAACAACGTGTACATGAATCGATAGCAACAAGACAGAAGAACAGCGCGCCGCGGAAAGCCATATTCGACGATTTTGGAAACACATTGGATTCAGTAATTTTGAAAAGAAATCTGACCGTTCAGTTAATTGAAAAGTAAAGAAATAAACATTGTAGTCTTTGTTTGAACACGATCGGAC
Organism: Acheta domesticus; assembly: GCA_031308135.1. Taxonomy (NCBI): domain Eukaryota; kingdom Metazoa; phylum Arthropoda; class Insecta; order Orthoptera; family Gryllidae; genus Acheta; species Acheta domesticus. The sequence goes on from JAHLJT010009419.1 coordinate 217,975,296, forward strand.
GACGGGTTCATTTAAATTTAGAATATGAAGATTGGAGAAAAGTCCCGGTGACGTGTCAGATGTAATAACTTAAATATAAACATTTTATGAAGAAACCTTAATTAGGCAACGAGAGGCGTTGTAAATCGTCGTTGTCTGAATTTAATAAAAATTATAGCAGATCCAAAAGACCTATAACATGTTGAATTTCCGAGCTGAAGAAATATTACAAATTAATAATATCAAAACAAGTGACGAATTAGTGTACAATTTCGACAGAGAAATTTAGCGTTTTCGACGTATAAAACATCAAAAATATATGTTTGGGCCAAAAAACTTTAACATTGGGCAAAAGCGTTAATAAATAGACACATAGTCATGTCAGAATAACTTATATTGTGGAGTTTAGAAAAATTTGGGAAGACAACAATGAAAATGCAAGAACGAAATTCGCCGGCATTTTTTCTATTACGAGGTGACGTGTTAAATCGACATGGTTTTAAGAACACTTCTTTCGAGTCAGGGGCGACAGTAACATCGAATCCATGTTAGATGAATTTGAGATTAAGAAATTGGACTTAGACATTTTTGTGATGAAGCGGTACAGTGCAATGGACATTCTAACGAGTATTGAAAACCGATATTGAGACAGTGAATGATAGAAGAGAGAAGAAGTTGTTTTTCAGTTGTACTTTGAATCTGTGCTTCGAAGTTGATCGAGCAATTTTGGACTTCATGGAGAACTTCTTATGAAGAAGATTGGTGCGTGCGAATACATCGGCGCGTGCAAGTGGGCATGCAATCGACGACCGAGCAGGCAACGGCGCCGTCTCGGCGGAATTCAACGACAGGAAAGTGTCGCATTCGTGGCGTAATCATCAAACCAGATATTTGTTTTTTAAAGAATACTCAAGTAAACTAAATTAAACTTTGACAAGACCAGTGAAAAAATATTAAATTTCGAAAGAACAATGCATGCAATTGTTGCCGCACAAAGCGATGCAAATGTTAGTTTCATCTTCTTATTGTTAAATTTATAATTACGTATGTACGAGGGAACATTTTTTAATAACATTATTTTTAGTAAAAAAAAGGAACTCCTGAACGCATGAATAAAGTTCTTTCTTTCTTCTATTATAAAAGGTGTTATTATTTCAGTATTCAGAAAACCTGTGCATGCTGCAATAGCGAACGTTGTTTACAGGTATTTCCCGTACGGGGCCAGCCACGACCTACGACCTAAAAATAATTTATGCAACCTCGTAATATAACAGTATTTATTAATATTGATTAATTGAAGAAGGGGAGTAGTAGTTACGGTTGCATTGGCACCACAACGTGTGGCCAGGTTAATTCAAGAAGGAAGTAGTTTCGGTTGAATTGGCGCAATAACGTGGGGCGAAGTACGGTTACAATACAGATGATTGTTTTGTGTGCTGTTTACGCCAAAATATAAGAGTACTTACAAAAAATATACATTAATATAAATTAATGAAATTTAAGTTACTTACAATTTTAACATAAATAAAAATAAAATACTATTTTACATTATTTCGTTTATATTCCTCATTCAATGTGAACTATCTATTCGATCACATCTTAAATATAATTCACTGTTTGATAGTGGAGTTCGTGTGTTTGAAGAAACTCAGGGACTTGGTAGACATTTCCCGAACCAACCGATCAATTATTACGAATTGTAATAATAATATGAAAAAATGCTGAGCTTTGTTTCTCAGCTTTATCATTACTTTACTTTAACTACTTGACTGGTGTTTTTTGTGGGAATGGAAAATCCGATCAGATCTAGGCAGGTACTATACAGAAACCCTAGTAGGTATATGTCAAGGAAAATACGATTAGTAATAGGCAGATACCAATAGGAAAACCTCGACAGAGCTACCATTAGGAAAATCTGATCTGTCCTTGTTTAGTTGTAATAGAGATTGTGTAATAGCTGCCGCAATGAAAATCTGATACGTTCTACACAAATCGAAATAAAAAAAGCCTACAGCAAGTAAAAAGTAAGCTACAATTAAATCCCAGCATCAATCGATCCACCTCCCATTCCCAACAGCCATAATGATCTACAAAACCATCATTAGAAATCTCATTATTTACACTTCTCCAGTTTGGATAATCTCCGCAAAAACAAACGTTAATAAGCTTCAAACAGTCCAGAACCAGTAACACATACACAAATTCAGTAACAAGTTCAGATATATTCTTAAAAGATTCAATTTTAAGAAAATCACAAATGCTTCACAAATTCTTCTGGGTGGTCACAAATTTACAACTCAAAAAAGAGTTCCAAATTGACTCGATAGAACAACCTATAACTTAGCTGTCCACTAAATTCTATCACTCCATATCTCAAATTTCACACACAGCCAACTTCAGACTCCGGAAAAATACTCCTCACAGAAAGAGAATAAAATTATATATTCATTCGCAGACAGTCCTAGTCAAAGTTTCCAAAATAGATTGCTTTTAGAGGTATTATCTGAAAAAGATTTCCTCATCCAAATTAGTTTGTAACGTCATTTTAGGTAAATTAGAATGTAAGTATTCACTATATATATATATATATATATATATATATATATATAGTGAATACTTACCCCACTTCTAAATCCAAACTGGACCAGAGGACGCAAGCAGATTTATTGCTCTTGCGAGCTTTTGATTTACTCCCAGGGCAGAGGATTCTTGCGGCAGATAATAGGGAATTCAAGGAAAATGGGTACACACACATACACAAATTCAGTAACAAGTTCAGATATATTCTTAAAAGATTCAATTTTAAGAGAAAAAATACAATTTCTTTGCTTGCTCTGCAAGAAAAAAAACGAACAATGCAACAAACAAAAAAATGGCAAGAATATTTTTTTAGTGATCGAAATACATGCTTGAAGCGCTGATAAATCTACCAACCTCTTTAAACAAATCAACTGACAATGATAATTGTACAAAAATTTAAATCAATGACTCAGTCGACTGGTACTCTCAATTTCTGCCTTTCGTGCACTTTTTGCTTGAAATTAAACAATTATTCTAACTCATAATTCACACAAAAAAAAGAAAAATAACTATTTATAATGACCAACTGAATTCACACTCAATTACTCTGATTCTCTCACAAGGTTTTACACATTGTTCAAATTTTTTCTTAGCTAACCAATGACTTTCTTTACAATTAACTTCAAAAGGGCAATGTTGTTTTCATTCATAAGGCATTCCAGACCATGATATGAAAACGCTAAGTGCAACAAATTACGCGAGTTATTCACGAATTCTGTAAAGCGTAATATTCGCCCTACTTTACTACGAAACCGTCTTTCCAGCTGCTCGCGCGTTCGTGGCCTCGCTAACACGTCCCCCTCTCCCTTACCGTTACCTCGGCGCTTGCGGCTCGGCGTTCGACCTTGGCTCCGCGCTTCGCCGACACCAGGGTCTGCGTTGTTGGAATTCGCCGCTCTAGCAGCGATGCTGGGTCTCGTCTGCTTCTCTCTTCTTATTTTCCTGGTACTCTTCTTTCTTCCTCGCCTCTTCTTCTTCTCCTGCGGTCCTTCTTCTTCCCGTTCGGTGGCCCTCTTCTTCGTCTCCTTCCGGAATTGTTCTTCAGCGCGATTGTTAAGTTTTCGCCCGCGTGCTTATTGTCCTCGCACGTTCACAGCCGGGTGGCCGCTTTTAGCTCTGTCCAGGGCGTCGCGCACATGGATATTTGAAAAGCTGATTCTTTATGGCACAGCGCAATTGTTCCTGACTAATTCCACGTACTCAGTCAGCGTGTAAATCACTTAAATTCTGGGTACTCGATCCACCAGAACAAAGTGAATAACACCGTTCTAGTCTTTTGCCCTGAATTTTAATGCGTCGTCTTTTACTGCACTCTCCTCTAACACATCTTCAAAAAATCTGCTCACAATATTACTATTCCAAATCTCATTCGTAGCCTACTTCAATTAAACTCTCTACTAGAATTACAAGCAAACTAGACACTGACTACTGCACGGAATTCGCACGTCTTCGTTTCACCATAAGAACAATACTCGGCGACAGCTGAAGCAAATAAGGGGGTTCTGATCTAGCGATCGGCGTATTTATGAGGAAGTTCGTAGGGATGAGTTGGCCTCGCCTCCCCTCCGCCGCTAACTACTCCTCCTCCCTACACCGCTCTGAACTACTCTGTGCGCCGCGCTATCTCGCCGCCATCCATTACATTACTGCGCGCCGCTGACTTCCGCGCGTCTTTCAAAACGTTCGGCCGTGCTCAACAATATCTTCATTGTTGTAACAAAGAACAAAGCAATCGTTACAATATATATATATATATATATATATATATATATATATATATATATAAAGACTACTGTGTACTGTTCTATATACGTTCTGAAAGCAAAAACAAAAAACAACAACAAAAGAACAAACAAACAAAAAACAAAACCTGTTGTAGACCAGTGCACGTTTCGTCGCATCAGGGGTAAATGTCACGTGAGTATGTTCGTATTATGACCATCTTCGATGCCCTACAGGGTTACGAAGATCATAACATTAATTGATGTCATTGCTCTGCCTCTTTGCGGGAGGTCCGGGAGATTTTCAATATGTGAAGTCAGGAACTGTAGTAGGCTAATTCAGAGTTAGCTAATTTCGTAAGATTTTAGAATTTTGAAAGTCAATACGCCCGTAGTAATAACATAAAATGTGCATTTAAGTATTTATTTTTTATAAAAATGCGGTTAGCCTTCTTTAGAGTGTTTGTAGGTAAGTTCTTTATTGGGGACTGTCTTATTCTATCTGATTGTTTAAATTTAAAATTTAATTTTAATTGATGGAATGAACAGATTAAGTAACAGATTAATTTTTGTAACCTATTTTTTAAATCCCTACTACTCTTTTTAAATTCCCTGGATCTTGAATATTTTCTGTGCTTCTTGGCTTCAGGTAAGAGAGGATATTCATTTAATGAAATGATTAGAGGTCGTTAGGTCTAAAGATATTAGGTATAATGACAGAAGGTGTAATTTTTAAAGTATAATGTCAGAAGGTCTATGAAAACACGCCTAATGAAAATTGGTCTAATTTTTTAAAATGTCTAATAATATTTGGTGTAATTGTCAAATATATGTAATAAACTTCGGTCTATCGTACACAAATGTATTATATGCTATGCTCTAACAGAAATACATAACCAAATGTGGACCATATATCATTACGTCAGTATGTTATTGCCTGAATTGAAATCATAATAGGAATGATGCGCTTTAATTCCGAAAGTAGGTAATGAACATAAAATGATACAGGTGTTAAAATATTGTCTGTAGCTCAAAGACTAATGGTACAAGTCGATTTCACCACGATCTTTATAATTTACAACTATTCGAATATTTTGAAAATTTAATTGACATTGTTAATATACAGAATTTTGATTTTCAGGCGTTTAAAAATAAAGAAATAGAAACTTTACTATTACACCTTTGTATATCTATTAGACTTTCGGTATTTATGCCTACTAGACCTTATTAATTGAACCTTCTAATTATAGATCTCTTTTGGTATTAGACCCATTGTCTCGAAGATCGTATGTTATATTAGACCTGGTTCGCAATAGACGTCCTGTTCATTAGACCTAATGAGTATTCGATCTTTTGTCCGTGGACCTACAGACCTGAAACCAATGAAATCATTATTTCTCTGGTAAATTAATCGGAATCAGTCGGAAAGGAAATTACTGACATGGTATTTTCTCTTTCTAAATAAAACACAGGCAATGCCAAGACAAATTATAGTTGACAATGCAGTTTAAGGTATTATTTTCTCAATTATAAAATTTATTCTTATCAAGAAGTATTTTTTCACTATTATGCAGTCAGTATTATTCCAGTTTGGTAAGTTTTATTGTATGCAAAGAGTTAAATGAAAAAACACTTTGTTCAAAGAACGGATACCTTAGCTAATTTGCAAAACAATAATAATAATAATAATAATAATAATAATAATATTTATAGTATTATTAGTAGTGTTATTTGAAGACTTTGAATACTATAACATTAAACAAACTTTACATGTCAAACTGTTATTTACAGCCTTTCCGGTTCAACCTTTCTTTAAAAACTATTTTATTGTTGATTAGTATATTGATCAGTTAAACGTTGTATTTTATATTTTTGGATGCTTACTACTAACTTACATACTATGCTTAAATCTAATACAAGAGTTAGAAAGTCAAATATATTCCTGTATTAAGTGAAAATTTCGGTGAATATTTTCAGAAATACGTGGAAAGGAAAGTTGTTTTGAATTCGGGTTGGTTGTATAGGATTTCGGCCGAAGCTGAATGCATTTATTTTGGAGATTTGTGGTATGGAAAAATAGAAGTTGGAGGAAACGTGATTGATATTGATGTATATGGGTTCGATGAATAGTTCTTTATGGAGTTTGTCGTGGGTATCAAATGAAGGGGTGTTGATGACTCTTGAAGTTCTGGGTTTGAAAAATGTTTAATTTGTTAATATTACTAATTTACTGCATTCATCCAGATGAGACACATACATAAAACGAGAGGTCTTAAGATGGCTTTGTACATTATTAAAGCTGTGTAGTTTAGTGATAAGAAATTTTTTATCTACAATAGGATTTAGTTGTACTAATTTTGTTTGCGCTTCACTTTGGTTTGTATGTTTTTCCAGTGGACTGTCTATATTGCTTCAAAGATATTTAATTGTGCTGTCTTGTGGGGTCCATATTATAGGTTTCTTGTTTAATGTTGGTGTGAAATGTGAGGGCAAATATTTTGGCAGTAGTTTCTGATGGGTTAATTTGAATAATACGACCATCTAGAAATACTCGATACATAAACTGTACAGAAGTTTTGGAAGTGTTACTACCCTTAGAAGAAGTAGCCAGGTCACTTCAGAGGGCTAAAACGAAAGGAGGATTACTAACATACTCTAAACCCTAAACAGGTTATAAAATGCAGTACTTACACTTCAAGGGTAAAAAATTGAATTGTTTCGCTTACTACTTCGGCACTACATTGCACCTCCCCCACCAACTCTCCCCGCCCATTTCCTGAGCGTGGAGCATAGCTGTTTCATTCCCTCGCCATCGTCTGCTGCCCCGGGCGAATATTCCGGCGCCGCCGACGCCGTCGCGTCACCGCCTTCAGCCGCGCCCTGTCCCTCCCTTCCCCGCGTCGCGACGCATACGGGGATTCCCCTGCTTCGCGGGAGGCGAGCGTCGCGTCGCGACGCTGCGCGTCTTCGCACAGACAGGCGACGCAACCGACGCCCCCGACGCCACCCGGGCTTATGCTGACGTTATTAGCAGCCCCGCCACCACAACCGGCCTCGCCCCCGCCGCTCCCCGCGCTGTCGCCATCGCTAGTCGAGACAGTGGCGCTGAGGAAATTAAACAGGGTGCTTCGAAAACATGAGCAACACCCACAAAAGTACGTTCTGTATTCAGGTGTCTCAAAATAAATGCTTCGAAGCATTGAGATCGATTGACTGATTAGTGATTCCGGACCCCTTAACTGCTCCCCTAAGGTCATTAGTCCATTAGTAAATGTAGAGCAAGTTTTTTTCGCGGGAGGTGGCTGTGACTCTCCCCTCTGGATGGTGAGATCCGGCACCAATCTACACGTCAGCTAGCGGGGTTTTCCCCAATCAGATATCTCCCACTGCAGAGGCACCGCCCTAGGCAGGACTCGTTCTAAGCTTCCGACTGGTCTCCCAGGTGTGGTGGTGCAGTGCTTGCTACCGATCAGAGCAGTGTGTGTGGTGCAGTACTGTAACCGCTAAAGTCGTTTACATCAAGAAAAATATAAGTTTTTCTTCGTAAATGCGTCTTTTTATCTAGAAATCATGTAGTTACTAGATCAACCAGTAGAGAACGCTAGACGACGAGAGTAGTTCGAAAGAAAGCTACGAGGAGCGCTTACAACTAGTATCAAAATCGTGATATCAAAATCAGTCAATGGAACGACTTGACCGAACAATGGGGATAGAGTAGGCAAATATTGGTGAATTAAGAGCAAGAGTAGACTGACCCGGCCATTTTGCTACTAACCAGCTGACGAGACGTTACTCTGAGAGAGCTAGTGGAACGACGGACCACGCCATTGCAAGAATTCATCATTACAGAAACTTTTAGAATAAGGTAACATATCTCATTATTACGATAGCTTATTCTAGAGAGTAAACGAACAAAATATATAAAACATGAACAATTCTTAAAGAAGAATGAATAACAAGATTTATACTACGAATTGAAACGAGTAAAAACATGTAGTGAGAAGTAAATCAAAATAGAAATGTTACTAGCAACATATGATTTATTTCAGCTTTTAGAATAAGAATACTTGAACCTGTTTGAATCAAATTCGATCATCGCGACATCCGACGCAACAGCAACGCCGACGGTAGCGACGCAAGCCCCAAGAAGAGCAGCGCAGTCGACGGGAATCCTTCGTGCTCAAGTTCTGTTACGGACGACCTCGAAGAACGTCAAGGCTTCGTACGCCGCGGGAGACCTTGTGAGTTCGCCTAACTCATTTCAAGTTAGAGGTAGAAGCGTGGGCCAGATTGTAGAACTATTTCAGTACAGTATTTTAGGAGATGATTACTGCAATATTACTCGACTTCTGTCGTGAGTTTTTAAATACGTGTCCGAATGCCAGATAGGAATACAGTATACACATACTTGAAAGGTATAACTGTAAAAAAATTAGAAGTAAAGACAATAAGTTATTTGATTGATTGACATATTGTGTGTGATGTAAAACTTAGTTGTTTAGCAGTTAACTTATAAAAATTCATAAGATAAAGAGATCTCATAGGAGTAAATAAAATTATTTTTGCTTAAATTTGATTAAACTGAGTATTGTTGTATCAGTAACAGTTATACATTTTTTTTGAAACAAGTTAATTTGTCAACACAGTTAGTAGATTAACATTCTTTCTATACAGGGTATAGCGTTGGTACCATCAATTTACATTGGATATGAATGGTATTTATGTGTACTGCATATTGAGTGTATACTATTTTATGTGTTTTCCAGCAAATGTTTATAATGGTAATTGTGTGTAAATAACGTATTATAGGAATTATGATTCTTTAAATCATTTTAAGAATTTAATCGGAAGGTTTCAAAGTCTAATTTCAATCAGATTTTCATGATATTTTGTAATGACATTTTAGTTATTTTTTCTCAAACCTGATTTTAGCAGAACATTATTAGTCAATTCCTGTTATTCAATGTACTAATTCTGAGAACAGAATATATTGCTTTGGTTATTTTCGTAAACATACAACAGTCGTGTTCTCAATCATATCCCAGTGCACAAGTCTTGAACCCTTTCTCTTGGAAAGAAAGTCTGCGAAGGACCTTCTTGTATGAGTGTGTTATGGCTTGATATTATTGAAGCCGCAATAACGAGTAACAAGGGAGTATTACTCGAGTCACCTGTCTCCTCCCATACTCAAGGTAATTCTACCCATATTGTTGAACAAGCTAAATTCAACTACGAATTTGGACCAGGTGCTAGGTGGTCGTTTACTGCCCCATCTATCGCGCCACCACCAACATTGAGAGGAAGGCAAAAAGGTAAAGGTGGTGACAGTACAGTGCTACTGATCAGAGCAGCCGGCCGCTAGAATTATCTTTCAGACAGTGGCTGAATGTGACCCAGCTATGTAGGTGTCGAAAATCCTATCACTGTCGGGACCGAACCCTAGAACCTCCCGATCAGAGACACTACAATGACATCAGCTGATGCCACGAGCCTCCTAAGCCTGTAGGGTATCCAAAATGCTCATATTTTGTCACTGAACAAGCGGTGAAATTATTGGCTTTAATTGGGTAGATGGACGAGGTTTTTGGTATGTATCGGATATCGAAGGAACGTTGGTTAAGGTATAGCTTTGGACTAGTGGATATATATGGTTACTAGTGTACCCGTGCGAGAACTCTCGCATATGAAATTGCACCCTGTTCCTTGTCTTTCCATTTCCATATTAAGTTATCAACAAAACGTGTTAATTTGTTTAAAAAATGTGTAATGGTAACTTTCGATGTATTATAGAATATCAAATAAAAAGAAAAAAACTGAAAATGATGATTGAAAACAAATTTTGAATAAATTCAGTATTACACACAAATGGTCTTGGAACAATTCACTACACTTCCTTAGGAACAGCATTTGAAGTAATTATACGGTCTTTCTTGGCAGATTTTCGCTTTCCTTGATAGCCACGTAGACTTTTTCTGCTAGTTTTTACTCTTGGGAAAACTACGTAAAGTTGGAAATGCAAAAATATAGCATCGGGCAAGTACCACCCTACTCTTTAGAATATTATTTAACTTTACTACCGAATTGAGGGGAACACCCGTGCAATTCAGATGCGTAGAATATCAAGCAATTATTTTAATTTCACTTACAGTTTGATTCTTCACGTCTCCGAATAGGCAGGATTGTATCGACATGCGTCGGACCAACAAAATGTAATAAAATGTTACAGAAGCTCACGTTCCTATCGATTACAGTGCGAAGAATGTTTATGTGAGGCATTGGGCCCAATAATTACGGAATTTAAGTTCCTAGAACGCTTCTTTTACAAGTTATTAATACAAATAGATTTTTAAAATTGTGGCAGAGTGTTGCAAGTTGCACTTGACATGAAAATGTCGATGGCTCATTTTTCAACAAATCCTTCATATTTTTAAAGTGCAATTTGCCACGTCTCCGTGAAATACTCTTTCATTAGAGACCTCATTTATAAAGGTTCTTAGCATGCGAGAGCAGAAAAATGCATCTATACTACTGAAAAAATGTAGGAGAGGATTTTATGTAATATAAACAATAAAACATGAGGTGATGAACCAGCATCTGGACTATCGTGTTATGTATCAACTATAATTTCACCTTTGTTGTCTAAGAAATATTTAATATAAATTCCATCTAACATTAATGAACATATGCAATTTGATTCTTGCAGTGCTTTGCATTTTTTTCTTAGCACACATTAAAATATTCTCCTCTGCTTGCTCTTGCTGTGGGCTGATCTTATACACCGAGTAAACTTTTTAACTATTCGTAGCTGTGGAGAGATAACAAGATTTCATTGTATGTATGAAAGGAAATAGGAAACAAAATACTGCAGAAAGCAGACAAATCAGCACTGCATATGTAACACTGTTCAATGATATTATCGTTCACCGGACAGGAATCGTTTATATTATATTGTTTTTATTATCATACCTAAAAAGATAATCTTCACTCTTCACCGTACAATATCATCCATTCTTTGCCAATATTGTTTCTTTCTTCTTTTTGACGACGAACATGAAAATATGTAAAAGCTTTCTCTGTCGATTATTGTTTGACTTAGTTCACGGCCTCCTGCACCAAGGCCTGTGATATAGATGGTACTGGTAATTTCGATGAGCGCCGGATCAGAAAAATGTAATAGAATATTTAGTAATATACCATTTTAAAGATTACAATGTAGGGAACAATTATTTGAGGCCTCAAGAGTTTACGTTTTAAAGCCCTAAAATGCATCGTTTAGGAGTTATTTAACTATGTAGATGTTGACAATATGGTCGTGTGCTGCGGGTTGCATTTAAAATGAATATTTAGCTGCGTTTTTTTCAACAAATCCTTCAAATATTTAAAGTCAAAGTGCAATTCGTCAAGTCTCCGTGAAATTATATTTCTTTAGAGACCTCATGCATAAAGACTGGTTGCGTGTGAGAGCCGCAACGAAAAGGTATACTACTGAAATAATACAGGCGACGATAAATTTAGTGTTGGATTTTCATTAGTATGATGGGATAGGAAAATGTATCGTAAGTTTGGAGAAGGTCGGTTAGAACCACGGAATAAAAATATTCCTTACACCGTACTTAAAAAGATTATAATGTTTCGGGTCTTGAAGTGGACTTGTTATGGCGAAGGACATGTTGAAGTTTGGAAGGACCGTAAAGCGGCCTTCACAACCTGAATCAGGATAGATTGATAATATAGTCTACGATCAGTGATAAGCAGAGAAGGATTCTCTCCAAGATTTTAGTTAAGATTGGGGTGAAGCATATGGGGCGATGGCTTGATGGGAGTCCATCTTCGCCGGAATTGGAAAACACCGCGGTTTTCCAGTCGATGGGGAAGAAGGCCAGTTGGAGGCAGGAATTAAGGAAGAGAGTAAGTAAGGTCCGAATATTATAAGTTATTGTTGACAATTGTGTGTAACTTAAGGGCGCCACTCCCATTTCCATGGAATCTGCCAATCAGAGATTGAAAACGTGTCCAGTCAGGTCGCTGTGTTGCCACTGATGAACTGGAAACATATCATGCAGCAAATTTTCCCTCCCGCCGCCCGCGTTTCTTTCTTTGCAACATGCGCATTCTGTTCTGTTGTGACAAGTTGTGTTGAGGTTAGATGTTTCTCATCTGAGATACCGTTAAGTTGAAAATATCTGGAAGAAAAAAAAGCACATCATTTGAAGATGTTGTCATTTTCTTTTTCGAGATATAATTAGACAGAGATGTGATAAGAAGAAAGTATTCAATAAATTACTCACTTCCCGTTTCAAAGATGTTCTAAGCTCTTTAAGTTATTATTCACGACCCCTAAACTATTCACATAATTAGAAACCAAATATGTAGAAACGTACTTTTCTGGACAGGCGGTATAAATAAATTTAAAATAAGACAACTAATACGTAACAATGTTAGCTGCCTTACTTTGCATTTTATTAATGGTATAACACGCTTTACCTACTGTCAACGGCAATCTACCCGCAGTATCAGTATTTTTTGTATCTGGTTTACACCATTGTATCATTGGGTGACAAATAAACGTTGTCAGGAGATTGACATTTTTGCCGCGTTTTTTGTGGTAACATACAAACGACAAATAAACATGACGAAATAGAAACTTCAGCACGGCAGAAAAACATCTGTGAGAGACATGCGACCACAATTGCTCTTTGATAAGAGAAATATGTCACCTGTATGTGGAAAAACCTTCAGATTGTCAAGAAAGGGGGCAATAATAAAATATACATGAAAAGAATACATAAAAGAAAAAATCATTGAAGACACTTCCATGTTATTGTCATAAACTTCATTTGATTGGCATCTCAGAAACCGATATGTTCAGATGAAAAGTTTTACATTGATTTTATGTATCTGCTTTTTCAGAACATACAAACGTCGAAAGAGCGTCGTTTTTTCATTCAGTCGTCAAATACGTATTGTAATCTACCCCCCTTTTTTGAACTGCTGCTTTTCGGTGGTAGGACCGGTGAGGGGTTCTTAACACACACACACAACACAACATTTAAATTTAACAAGAACCATTTAATTATAAAAAAATATGAGATGAATGATGATGAAATTTTTTTACAGAGATTTTACATGATTTATTACTGGCGGCTTAATTACTATTAGCTGGCAATTAGTGATTGCCATGTTCAAACAAATTACTTTACAAAAAAAAACAATTAACACTTAATGCCGCTGGAAATTCCCTTTTCACTTTTACGCTGAGGGCGTATTGACACTCTTCTCTTCTTGACGTATCAGTCTTTCCGCATTATTGCGGTTATAACAACATTACCCTCGTTGATATCTGGAGTGGCTGCCACACAGCTGGCCCCGGCCGCCAGGCAGGTAGGTGAAGCGGGCGCTCCCCCCAGCTTTGTTCTGGAGTCGGCCGCCCCTCTCAGCTGCTCCGTGGCCACCGGCAGGTCAAGACACCCAGCGATGATTGCATCCAGGCACCCGGGAAGAATGCTTTGTAGGGTGGCCGTGGCGCGTGCCGCCTCAGCTCGTAACTTCCGCCTCGCAATTGACTTAAGCGGATTCTGCAGACGCGTAGGGCGTACCGCTCCGACTATCATCGGACATCGCGTCGATAACAGATCGCGATTAATAAGTCGCGGATAACTGACCGCTAGCTATGGCGAGTACTGGCCCTACATGCGACTCGGTCGACGAATGCGTTTCGTGAAGCTCGACGAGGGGTGTCGGCTCGCGGAGTTCACGCGGAAACGAACTTCCGTGGCGTGGCTTCGAAGTCTATCTCTCTCCGACGTTTCTCATCTAAGTAGAATCGACCTCCCTCTCCGATGTCTTTCGTCTAAGTTTTAGTCCCGTAGCTTTTCCGTCGTGACAAGAGCTCTCATGCCCCCCTATTACATTTCCAAGTCGCCCTGATTGCATGAAATTGAAATTTTGGCGGAGTGGCGGGGCGAACCTCCGACCAATGTCCGCACGCGTCGCGTACAAAAAATATGCGTTGGCTTTGGCGTCGGTTGGCCGGCAAGCGTCTTTTCTCGCGGCTCTGGAAAAATTCGTTGGCCTACTTTCTCCGCGGCCCGTGTGAAAAATTACGTTTGGTCATAAACGTGGAGTGGGTGGTCATTCGCTTTGACGCTCGCGCCGCCAAATAGACAAAGCGATCCTTCTTACTCCCCCGCTGCCTCTTGTCGGCTCCGCACCCCTCGCCGCCAGACCGGATGAGCGTCGTCAAAAAAAACAAACCCAGCCCCCCTCAGCTCGCCCGTGGCCCCGATGCAGATAGGCGCTCGCATCCGTCGTCGATTCTGCCTTGACTGACATTAAATTGGTAAAATTAATATTATTTTCATCGTCTCCCGTTCGCGTCGGGTCGTACCGTTACAGTATATTTACTTTTAAGTTCTCAGTAAAATCTAGTAGAAATTCATAATAATATTCAGTGTTCAAGTTTGTTCTTGCCATTGTACACATTCAACAAAACCTCACATATAATATTTGGTTTGTAAGAAAATGTTCGATTTTTCAGAAGCATTTATCTTATTTATTATTATTATTATTATTATTATTATTATTATTATTATTATTAATAAATCGGTGATATAATTCGGTGAAATAGGTGAAATAATAATTATTAAAAATAAATAATAATGAAATAATAATAATATATTATTATTATTATTAATAAAGCAAAGTTACATTACTCGTTGTTTGCAAGGGTTAACGAGAATTACCAGGAAATTTCAATAAGGTTTTGACCATTATTCAGACCGTTTATTTCAAAAGCATTTTATCTTATATTATAAGGAAGACAAGAGATATCGTCAATAAAATAACTTTAATTCATATGTTTAGAAACCGGCATAAGTGTTTCAGGTCAGCAATTGACGTCACTGCAGTGCCTCTGGCCGAGAGGCCCTAGAGTTCGAGTCCCGATGGTGGCAGGAGTTTCGACTCTAGCTAGAAAGATGGATCGAATTCAGTCACTGTCTAAGAGGAGAAAAGGAGACTGTCTAAGAGGAAAGGATGGCTGATGCTACCATCGGTATTTTTCCGTTGTTTCTACGACCAACATCAGGCAAATGCCGGAACAGTACCCTAACAAACTGGCCACCGACCTCACGTGAACTTTCCTTCCTCTTCCGTGTCCTATCATACCCATAACTTACACACACACACACACACACACACACACATTTACTACAGTAACATTCATGCGGGGAGACCATTAGGGAACTTAAAGCTTGTTCCGGCTGGGGCAATGCCACGCTGGTGGGAGATACCTGGCTGGGAAAACCCCACAAGCCGACATGTAGGTCGATGCCGTATCTCGCCATCCAGAGGAGGAAGATTACAGAATTAAATTAAATCACTGAAAAAAATAAATCCCTCATCACACAATACAAATATACTCAGCATTTGTGTGACCAAGACCTTAGACGTTGACGCATCCGAAATCACTAATAAATCAGTGAATTCAAAAAGAAAATATGCAAGTCGCACTGCGTACTTATGTAATTACGTCGCAACACATGAAGAGAACTGAGGGGCGTGTCCAGTGATGATGGGGTGGGGGAGAGGAGGGAAGCGGGGCGGAGTGTTACTGAGCATGATGGAGGGAGAGAAGGATGACGAAGCGGGATGAAGCAGAGTGGAATGGGGCGAAGTGCGGCAGAAGAGGGAAGTGAAAAGTGAGATGAACTAATAGTACATCCATTTCCACTGCAGACAATTTAAATTTTTTTGTCTCGTAAATAATTATTGTGATACATTCACAGCCAACGCAGCTTCTTCTGATTGTAATTACGTAAATAAAACAAAACAAAAATAATTATACGCATTACAAACAACCACAATCTTACAAAAATATCAGCGAATTTTGTGATTTGATGGCATTGGGAGGCAAACAAATCGTCAAGATTATATGAACCACTAAAGAAATTAATTCTACTGCCAAAATTTGGCAGTAGATAACGCATATTTAATAAGCATTCCCACTTTGTTGACGTCGTTCACATATGCAAGTACCTTAAAGGTGAATTGTATGATATTTAAATACACTAAACTCACAAACAGACGCATCGTTGACTTTCAATATTAAACGGTAAGAGAAATGATATATGCAATTAAACCATAAGGCCACCTGTGGAAGATTGACAATATTAAGTAATGATTTTTTAAAGAAAAAAAAGCTCACAAAAACGAAGTGAATAACAATGAGAATAAGGGCATGACCTTTTGAGCGACGTAGAAACAGAGTGGCATCAATGTGTGGATATGAAATTTTTTTAATTCAGGAAAGAAATTACAAAGGCTGCTGGACAATGCAAACGGAATTCTTTTTAACTCTTTCAACCAAAAATGACAAATGTTAGTGTCATACAATATATATGACACAAACAATTGTCATTGTTGTGTACAGTATTAGTGATTTACTCTATCCTCATTTATGTTGAAACAGCTAAATTTCTCAGACATGTATATAGCAGCAAGAAATATCATATGTACTTTCGATATCACATTACATGTATTAATGAAACCATGTTTTTTTATTAATTCACCGACTGTAGGCTCTTGTAGTTAGAGGTAAGATTTTTTGTGAAATACAAGTATCTTGTATTTTACACTACAAAACGAAAGGAAAGCTGTGCTTAAATTAGTTTCGATTGTGAATAAATCATGTGGAATTTTTCGTCTGTACTTGCCGAGGGGATAGCATAAAGACGCGAAACAGCTGAGAATATTCAATTCGTCTAGTTAACGTTTGATGGATTTATGTTTTAATGAAGTAATGTATTCTTTCTACAGTTTCAGATCGAATATATGTATATTTTATTAACTGTCACATGGCGATTGAACATTTGTGTTTGTTAGCGTTTCCAACATGGGTTCACGACATGTGTGGAAGTGTCAGTACGTGTGTGTAAGAGAAGGGGAGACAACGTCCGTAGCTCATTTATTTAGAATTGGGTATTCGTCTGGTACTGATCGTAGGCATCACGAATAAGCCCCAATCAAGACAGCAAGCATCTTGAAATCTCCTCCAGACAGCGACTGAGTCCGAACAACCATAATATATTCGCTACCTACCGCTAGAGGTACTAAACTTATGATAACTTTCGAAATGCTCTATACTATTCCTGGTCTCCATTAAGGAAACTAGTAGAATAGTGACATGTCTCAAAAGCTAATTCGGGCTCTTTCATGCAGCCACAAATCGACTATTAAAATCTCGTATTCTGGCTGTATCCCAACCCAAGCCCTGACGTCTAACGCGCACGGAAAGCCCTCCTGCCAACTCCTGGAGGCGGTCCTAAACCTAACCCAATCTAACTTAACCTAACCCAATCTAATCGCTTCCTCCAACTCCAGCGCTCGCGAATAGTTTAGAAACACCCTGCGTAATGAGGAAGCCGATGAAGACGTTGTTAGTCGTGACGAGATTGAGCGGCGAGCGAAGAACAAACACGAGGCAGGAGCGCGGAGTGGGGCGGGGCGGGGAGGGGAGGGGAGGGGCGGGACGGGGCTCAGGGCGCTGCGCATTCCTGCCAGCGCCGTCAAGGGAACGCTGCGAAAGGCGGAGGCACGAGGCACTGGGCGCTAACGCCTCCGAAAGGCCGCTCTGCACACGAAGGGAGCATTCAGCGTTTCCGGGCACCTAATTACCTGCGTCATTAGTCCCGCTGTTATTGATTAATTCATTGATTAGTGATTCCGGACGCGTGAATTGCTAAGGTCATTAGTCCCGTATGTGCAGTGGATGCTTAATCGCGGTAGGTGGAGTTTGAACTTTTCCCACTGGCTGGCGAGATCCGGCGCCGACCAATACGTGGGCTACAGGAATTTTCCCCAACGAGGTATCTCTCACCATACAAGAACCGCCTAAGCCGAGACCAGCTCTAAGCTCTACGACTGGTCTCCGGCTTCTGTGGTAGTGTAGTGCGTGTAAGTATGTTTGTAAGTAAGAGGCGAGAATAGGACAAGGAAGGGGAGGGAAAGATCGCGCGCGTTCCATTGCCCGTTTGTTAGGGTATTGCTCCGGAATTAGCCTGGTGTTGATCGAAGAAACTACGAAAAACTACAGATGAGAGCAGCCGACCGCTAGACTTCACCTCCAGAAAGCGGCTGACTGTGACAGCAAGTGTCGGAAAACCTACCACAGTCGGAAGTGGACCCTATGACCTCCCGCTAGAATTCTCCTAGAGACAGCGACTGAATTCGACCTAGCTCTCTACCTGGTGCCGAAAATCCTGCCACCGTCGGGACTCGAACCTAGGACCTTCAGATCAGAAGCACTGCAGTGCCATCAGTTAATGATCTGACCCTGAGCCACGGCAGTGATGCAGTGGGAAGAAACGTCAGTCACGCGGTTCATGTCCGCAACTGAAGAGTCGAAAACAAGACGAAACTGACCCGGAAAGTCGGCTTCCTGGCCCATGTTCACTCGGTCAACAACCAGTGGATGGAGAAGAGGGGTGTTACTTTCAACTGCTCTTATCTTTTCATTCGTTGGAGAAAAAAAGGCGGCGTGGTGCCGTCCTACCGTATCCACCTACCGCACAAGTGTGCATGCAGGGTGACCCTAGCTTAGAGGCGCAAAGGATGAGCAGTTCGCGTAGTAAAAGCGTTTCGTGCTTGTTCACGACTCATCAGACAGGCTTCGAATGGAACCTGTCGGTGTGCGTGGTCTGAAGCGTCGCCCCACTGTGCGGCCCGGAGCGGCGGCGGCGGCGGCGACGAGACGTCGTCAGCGCGTTGGCGGCGCGGGGCCGCCGGCGCCGGCCGGGGCAGGCAAGGGCAGCGAGCCGCGGCGCGCCGACACGACGCCCAGCCACGCGAAACATCCGGAATATCTCATCTTAAATCGCGAGCCCCGCGACGCGCGCGCGACGACGCCCACGCAGATTGTGAAGGCGGAGGAGGGACAGGGAGGGGGAGAGGGCGCCGAGACAGGTGGAGTGGCTCAAGGAGAACCGGCGAGTGGAGAAGGTAATAAAAGGCGGAATGATGGAGATAGCGAAATGTGTTTTCCTGTGCTGGAAATAAAGACACAATGGGGAGAAGAGGGTAATGGAAGGTAAAAAATTGATGTTATGGGAAGAGCATAAGGTAAACGTAGGATTTAAAACTGTGTTCAAGTATCTCCAGGCAGTGAATATGTGTTGTAAAGAAACAAGACAATATGAATACTTTGGGTCAATAATTTGCTATGACACTGTACGTACGTTTTGAGAGAAAAGAAAGTAAAGGTTTGGATTTTCTACACATTGGGATAAAGAACATTCATTTATGAATTACACTGCCACCTTGCGGCAAATCTTTAAGATAAAAACGCAACACCTACTTACATCTATCGGGCGCCGAAATACACTAATAACTAAGTTTCATCAGAAATGTGGCAAAGCATGTTATTACCCCACGGTCTTCATATATTGTTTGAAAAAATCGGATGAGGTGAGCAGTATGTGCGGTATATTTATATTTACACAGTTATCGAAATTTAGATGCAGCAGAAGACAAATGTGTGAAGAGTAGAGACCGGAAAATATGTAGTATCGTCAAAAATATGAATATAAATATGTAATGAAAGCAGTAAGAATACGTAATAAATATGTAAAACGGATATAATATGTAATAATAAAATTATCTAATTAAAAACCATTTACATAGCAAGAAATTAAATTTAGATAAACTGCTCAGTTTACATCATACAACTTTCTCGTCAGTAGTAAAAGCTTAATCTATTATAATACGTAATTTAGCAGCCGGACTAATTGCAAAAGGAGCCATCGCACAAACTGGCAGGACCAGAAAACACACTGTAGCATCTTCATCGAAGTCTTACACGTCGGCGATCGCAAATTTCTCTCGGGAATATAGGTTACAGATCACAAAACGTAGTGTCAATGATATGTTGGACACCTAAATTTCCCCAATAATGTAGGGAAAATGCTGAAAAATACATATTTTCATAAAAAAATATGGAATTAAATTGAGGAAAATTGATAAAATAAGAAAATATATTGTGATAACAGCAAAATATATAAAATATGCAATATAATACTACATATGTAAAAATATATAACGAAAAAATTCGATATTGTGTTAGGAGGTCGACGATTTGCCAAGATTACAATTTTGAGAACGTTAAGTAGAAAGACAAAAAATATGTAATTACATAAAAATCTGGTCTCTAGTAATGAGTGCAGTAAATCTGAGAAAGAAAAAGTAATAAAGAACGTTATTCGCAGGATGATGCAAAGGGTGACGAAAGTTAGAAGCTGAAAGTAATCAAACTAGTGTGATAAGTAGAGTTCGAAAAAATAAGTAGCATGAAACGGCCAATTTGAACATAAATATGTCATGAAAATGATAAGAATGTAAAGCAAATAAGTAAAAAAATGTAATATGAAAACACGCTCTGATTTATAGAACATAGGGGAAGAAATGAAATAAATAAACTCTATTTGAAATTACCGTAATAAAACAAGTATTAAACCAATTTTGGATATAAATATTGCTTGTCTAACTTTTTCAAATACATTTATATATTGAAGAGCAGTAAAAGCCATCATCCAAGTGTGTGAAATCAATCACCAACAAACAATTACTGTAGTATTGTCTCCGTAGTATTCCAATTCTGCCACAACAAATATCTGTGGTAAATTTGTTTGAATCAGGAAACATGACGTCACTGAAACCTTTCATATCAAAAATAATACTATGAGCGCTCACGCGCTCTTGTCGCAACAAGTTTGCAGTGGAGATGCAGGTTAACCCACACAGACCAGACACAGATCTCGTGCTCTTGCCCACGACTTCCCACCTCGGAGCACCTCGAATCCTCAGCGCGCAATTCTGTAGTGAGTAAGAAAAGACATCGGGTTTTGAGGTAAAAATTATTTTTGAAAATTTATTAAAAACTTTTTGCAAAATAAATCTTACGAAAACTGGTAGAATAATAAAAATGTCCCAAAATATGTGATATATAAGCAAAATATGTATTATAATATAAAATATGTATAAAAATCAAACGAAAAATTTTCATTTGGTGTTAGCATCGCCCTGATTCGCCAAGTGCTGAATTTTGAGAACTGAACGTTGAAAGACAAAAAGAAATGTAATTACATAAGAATCCAGCCTTTAGTGACGAGGGTCGTCTGCCCGAGGTGAATACATGGTGGATAGTGGACAGGCGGATGACACATTGGATCTATGATCTGAGACGTGTGCACCATTTGCTCGTCTCTTTCTCTATCCCTCAAAAAGGCTAAAACTTTTCTACGAGCCTTTGGGCTCCAGCGTCTGGTGGGTGCGTTCCGCCATGAGCTACTGCCTCGAGAAGCTAAGGGAAGTTCGGCGAGGTTCCCTTGATGGTAATACGATAGAGAATATTGAGAGCAGAGGCGTCGATGTAAGGATTAGGGGGTAAATCCCAATTAAAACAGTTAATAAAGTTTATGAGTGTGCTATATAGAATTAACGCCCTTTTCCCAAAATATTCATATTTAAATTAAAGGTAGTAGTTCCTTGTTGTATAGAGACAAGAGCGCGTAGGCGCTCACTTTGCCTTGATATGTAGAAAGTATCAGGGACGTAGTGTTTATTGATTTTTAATCCCAATGTTATAGAAAAATTGGTTGTCGCAGACGTGTAGCACTTCTAAAAGAATACCATAGATCCCGATCATTTAGATCCCCTGTGTATACGACGGCAATCGTTGCTCTCAACGATAAAAATGTATCCTTAAAAATTAGGTTAAGAAGTATTTTTTTTACATTGGTTTAATAAATATTTTAATAATATAATTTCAAATCCTCTAAATTTATTTTGTTTATAAATGATATATAAATAATAGCATATATTTGTATTTTATACTACATCTTTGTGTACATATTTATTACATTTTCTTAAAGTTTTCGTTACATATTATTGTATGCATTTTACCATTTTGTACCTTTCCGGACCCCATTCATTAAAGAAGATTCAGATAAATATATAAGAAGACGACTTCAAAATAAAGTGATCCAAGAATGTCTGAAGAATGATAATATCAAATTTTGACATAAAAAAGTCCAAGAAGGAAAAACGCTTTTGCAATTTAAAAATAAAAACCAATCCTGCAGTAAAACGGTTGACGGCATTGCAGGTAAGTAGCATTTGAGAAGGAATGGCCAACAACAAAACGCGAATGGATACGTTCGAGGGCGCGAGAAAATCATGGGCACGCTTGACTACGCATGAGGGGAACTCGGGCGCGCAAATGGTCAATATTCCAGACGACTGCCGATGGCAGGTATTCCGAAGGACGGCGCCGAAGATGGGGCCATCCGAGCAACGGGGAGCAAGGTCGACGGAAACACAAGGTCGTGACTGGGCGAGGTTGGCGATGGCGGCCATTGCGAGGGACAACGGCCAGGGCAGTGGCCCGCACGGCGCGGAGGGCCCGCCCCGCTCGCGGTCCATCATTCCGCGCGGCGACGGCTGGGGCGGGGCGGGGAGGGGCGGGGCGGGGCGTGGAGGCGGCGGGTGGGAAAGAACGAAACGGAACGGAACGGGGCGGGGCGGGGCGGAGAGGGACTAAGCGGAACAGAGGGCGGAGCAGGGCGGGACTGTGTAGGTACCCGCATGGGGCGGGGCGTATTGGTGTGGGGCGTGGCGCCACAGCGCAGCGCGGGGGGGGGACGGGACGGGACCGAGCGGGGCAGGTCGGAGTGGGGTGGGGCGGGGCGGAGCGGGGCTTTCGGGACCAAGCGGGACGGGTGGGGCGGAGCAGGGCGGGCGGTTGGCGGCGGGGCGGGGCGGGGCGGGGCGGGGCAGCCACGTGTCTGCGAGGGGGAACCCCCGGCCGCCGGATGGCCCGTCACCTCGCGATCGCCGCGCTTACGGCGCGCGGAGCGCCGCTGCCGCCCGTAAAAGCGACTTTATGGCGCGGGAGGCTGCGGCAGGGGAGGCGCCGGGCGGGCAAACGCTGGCGGCGGAGGAACGCGCTGCGGGAGAAAGTGACGAACGCGGACACGCATCTCAAACATTTGTCGAAACTGCTCGCACACAGGTGCGAAGAGCAGACTAGTTCTGATGGATTGAATGATGACTTATTCCGGGCGCGTCAACTGCTACAGCCATTAGTCCTGTAGTGCATGTTTTTTATCGCGACAGGTGGCAGCCACTTACTCCCGCTGGATGGCGGGATCCGGCGCCGACCTACATGCTGGCTAGCGGGATTGCATGCGGGCACGCCCCATCTGGGTGAAGCTCTAAGCTCTCGACTGGTTTCCCGACATGTGTGGTAGTGTAGCGAATGTAAGGTAGTGTGTGTATGTAAAGGGTGAGGATAGGACAAGGAAGAGGAAGATATAGGACAAGGAAGATCGAGCGCGGTCCGTAGTCCGTTCGTTAGGGTAGTGCTCCGACATTCTCCTGGTGTTGATTGGAAAAACCACGTAAAATTACCGATCAGAGCGGCCAGACCAGAATTCTCCTCCAGGCGGCGGCCGAATTCGATCTAGGTATGTAACTAGGTTTCAAAATCCTGACACCGTCGGAACTCGAACCATAGGACCTCTCACTGAGAAGCACTTTAGAGACAATAACTGACGCCCTGTGTCAACTAAGCCGGTCAGAAAGACTGGTCAGTAGCTTCACTAGAAGATACGAGTGTGAGTTATAGTAAGCGACGGAAGGAAATAAAAGCTGTCGAGCAGGAAACATGGGGGCTGACAAGGGGAGCGACATAGCTCAGATAGTAGATGGAAACATTAAACCACAATAAAGGAATACAGAGGGGAGGGGAAGTGGAACCGTGAAGAACTTGTTAAGAAAAAAACACTGAATCAGTATTTTTTGCCTGATTCTGTGTGTGTTGTGCCTTAATTTTTTCCTAATTTCTTAAAAAAGATTAATATTATCAATTTCAATTCACAAATGATTCATTTTTAAATATATTCGCAACATCAGTTGAAAAATATTCAATAGTTTTAAATAAAATCTAGTTCAATAATTCTTAAAAAATCTGTTGAAATTTGATTCATTCAATCCCTAATCAAAGACAATCTAAGAAAAAGAAATATCTTTCCAAATAAGAATTTTCAGATACAAAAACTGAATAACATTGTGAAGGAGTACACAATTCATGGCCTATAACGAGACAATATAACCTCGATTTCATAAAACTATTTAATGTGTGTATGTGCGTACAACAATAAAAAAACATGTTCTCAATACTAATATTCTGTAAATTACCTGATGTAATGAAATATAATTGATATAACATACTTGCGTGGGGATGTAATGTATCCCAAAAAATTGTTCTCAATACTCGAAATTACAATTTCAACTTGACCGTTGTGTGAAATTTTGTTCATTTTTCTTCCTTCTTGTTACAGACATTTGAAGGTCTTTTAACGCATAGACTATTCAGTTTACTTTCGGTGTTAAATAAAAATGTGCGATGTAATTACATTATTTTTGTTGTCCCTATTACCAAATCTGGATTAATCTCATTACCATTATATCGCTGCAGACACTATAAATATCTCGCAAATCACTGATCAGAAGACTTGTTGAAAATCACGTAGCCGTACCACTGCAGTTGTATCACTATCAAAATAAATACATTGCAATCTTCTGTGACTCACTTTTATTGTGATGCGATATGTCGCCCACAGAAAGAACTTGGAGTTCTATCACTTCCAGAATAAATGTGTAACACTTGTGTAGACCTGAAAATGGAGTTAACTCAATTTTTTTAAAATGTGGAGTTGTATCACTTAAAATAACTCCTCCAATATTATCACTGAAGAATATACTATTCTTGCTCTGTGCTTTCTTATTCTAAAATCTTAAATAATTAGGAAACTATCAGATTAGGAAAACTGGGAAAGAAATTACTCCTTTTATCCTTTTTTAACCCTCGAGTGGACGCGCCTGAATTAGTCACGTCAGCGGGCGTGCATTGCTCGCTGTGCCACACAGCGATATTTCAATTACTGTTCATTTAGATGAAAAATCGCAGTAAAATATACTCAAATCATTTGAACCAACTGCAACTCATAACATGATGAATGCTCTTTTTATTTACTTGAGTAATACATTTTTTCAAATGTATTGCATAAAAATGTATTGCAAATGTATTGTGTAAATACAACTCCACACTTGTATATAACTTGTTTTTTTGACATCTGAGAATCGTTTACTCAGTGTTGGAGCATGAAATGTTCTTATCATTACATTTTTCTTTCTTTTTGCTTGTTAGCAGTTAACACATTTGACACCAGAGAGATGTGTTCTTTGCTCTCCGGCACGACACGCATGTGTTGCGTTCTTGTTCTTCGGCACCGATTCTCATTGTAATACCGGCTCAAGAATATACAAATGTTCCAAGGCAGGAATGGAACTGTGTTCTTTTAACCAGGTGACTCAAAGAATGCTAATGACAAATAGCACAACCCTTTTACTTGTATGCGGTTGTCTGCCATTTTGTTTTGCTACCTTTCAAGAGAAATTGCGACTGAAAAGAGTTAAGGTTACCTCGTGGCAGAATTTTCGATCCTAACTACGTAGCTGGGTCGAATCCAGCTATGTCTGAAGGAGAATTCTAGTGACTGGCTGCTCTGGTTCCTCCGAATTGCGAATGGCAGGGAAATACAAATGGGGAATGGATCACGCGCGATCTTTCCTTCCTTTTCCTTGTGCTATCCTCTCCCTTCATGACACACATTTATACTTCATCCAGCGGGGAAGATCACAGCCACCTTCCGCGATAAAAACATGCATTAGAATTATGGAACGAATGATCTTAGCAGTTGACGCTCTCAAAATTACTAATCAATCAATTAATCTGCCCAGTTACTTCCGAGGAACATCTGATAGCAGGAACAAGCGCCTTGCGTCGGTATCATTGTCGAAGCTAACTCAGATGAGCGGGCGCATGTCCCACGCTGTGAATTGCATTGCCGTCGGTTGTGAGGTTTTCTCCAACCAGATATCTCCCACCAGCGGGGCCCGCCACAGACGGGACAAGCTCTAAGCTCCCGACTGGATTGCCGTCATATGTGGTAGTGTACTGCCTGTGAGTGTAAATATGCCTAGGTAAGAGGTGAGGTCAGGACAAGGAAGAGGCAGGAAAGATAGCGCGGTCCGTGTTTTTTTTAGTTAAGGAACTGCTCCGGCATTTCCCTGGCGTTGATCCAAGAAACAACGCAAATCTACCGATCAGAGCAGCCGGGAGCTAAAATTCTCCTCCAGACGGGGTGTAATTGCCAGGGCTGGCAGTCAAAAAGCGCCATAAAAAGCACTCTTCGCCCTGACAGAAATATTTCCATCGGAATTTGTTGACTATTTCTCTCCGTTGGAATACTCGTATCCTCAGCTACATGAATTTGCGTTAAAATTGACAATAGAAAACAATACTCGTTTCTTGCATGCCGTGCAATAGCGCCCGATCGAAGGTTAAACAGAATATTATGAAATCAATGTTGAATACATATTTGAGGACTTAAACGATAACTTAGTGTATGAATGAAAAAAATAGTTTCAATATTTTCGCTTTAAAAGTATTCACTTATCCAAATCTACAACAAATTCATATCAAGCACCACAATATACTTCTATTCGTACTTAAAGTTTTTTGCTTCACTATACTCGTTTTCTGAGTTACTATTGAGGTTGTGTTTTATTACAATTGAACGACAGCATATCATATAATCTAACTAGTGGTGCTACAACAGCACTTACTTTCCCGTATTAGAGGAAACAGCTAAGTAGTACTGTAATATTGCACTTTATGCGCTACTAACATCTTCGCTTGGAACTCACTATTTCCATTGCAGTGTTGTCAGAACTATGTGAATTCTACAACTTCACAAAAATAGAATGCAAAAGTTTTGTAACCCTGTATTGGAAAAAGAAGCCTGATACCCTGGAAATATAGAAATGCCTTCCATTGGGCCATGATTAGGGAAGAGTATTTTAAAACCATGCAACAAATTCTCTACTCACTACAAATGGTACAGCATTTGGTGCAAAACTAAATATTTGCCTGCAAATATCAACATAAATTAGACAATTATAACTCCTTTTCATACAGCTCCATTAGGTCACAACAATGACACTAATTCACAGATATTCGCGAGCGCAAAGTGAATTCCATTGTTGCAGACCCTGCATTGTCGCTATTCTGAGAGCTATTAATTCTTTTTACTTATTTCAAATAATTCAAAATAAACAATTTCTAAAATATTAATGTGTAAGTCTATAACAAAGTTCGAATGTAAGAAACGAAGAAAGAAATAATATACAAAATTGCACATTCTAATTTACGACGCATCCACCTGTCCGAAGCGCAGTAAATTTACAGCGGCCTATTACGTTTGTCACAAAATTAAAGAAAAACTACTCGTATTTTGAAAAAATTAAGCATGACCGTATTTATTTTATTTATTTATTTGTCAAAACACAGAACCAGAATGGCACAGAATGGAACAGAATGGCCGTATTAGTTTTCTATTTTCCTGGGTCTTCGCTAGCTATTCGGAATTGCCACATACTCTTTCTTGCCAGCTACCATCTATCATCGCCAAAAGTACATTTTTTTGTCAGTTTCTTAATTTTTCGGTTTCCCATTGGTAGAACAGAAACATTAATTTTAGAATATTAAAGAACACAAAAACCTAGCCGTAAATGGCAATTTTCTTTTAAAAATTATGTGCCGTTTAAGAGAAAATGGCGTTTTAGCACTACTAAAAATGCGAAATTTGAAGCTCATTTTCACAGAAAATTTTTGAGTTTTCAAAATACTTTATTTAAAGTTATTTGAAGCACTTACACTCACAAATATAATCATCTTTACAAATTGCGGATAATGTGCATATTAAAGATGTGAGAGATCTTTCAAAAAATTTACATTTATATAATTTTTGAAAAAAACAAAAAAAACTCAAAATAAACTTCACTATACTAATGAGTGTAATTAGCACTATCCGTTACAAAAGTTTCAAGAAAAAAATTGCAGCCATATACGAGAAAATGACGGTTGAGGATTTCTGAAAATGCCGAAATTTGAGCTACTTTTCACAGAAAACGGTAGTGTTTTCGAGAAACTTTACTTGACATTATTTAAAGCATATATACTCGTAAATATAATAATGTAAAAAATCGCCGATAATGTAAATATTAACGTCGTGAGAGACAAGTAAAAAAATTTACATTTTTGTAATTTTTGAAAAAACCAACCGATGGACCAAAATGGCTTTTATGTCTTTGATAGAGTACATTTAACACTATCCCTACCAAAAGTTTAAAGAAAAAAATTTGGAGCCGTGTTTGAGAAAATTTTGTTTTTGTAATTTTTTAAAATTGCACATATTCAACGCAATATTGCACGAAAACTACCAAAATTGTGAAAAAATTTACATTTATTAAAGAACTCAATATGCAGAACAAATTTTTATTTGAAGAAAAAATCTCTATCTTCAATTTTGTAGTTGGAGAAAGACGCCAAAAAAAATTCAAACTTTCACAATTTTCGAAAATTCAGAGCTGTACGTGAAAATCGGACCTATGCCATGTTAAAAAGTGTATTTTCCTCTATTCATACAAGAAATTTAAAGAAAAAATTTGGAGCCGTTTTTGAGAAAATGTTGGAAATCCCCGGGGGGCTTCATATAAAGTACCCCCAAATTTTAAAGAATCTTTTTCAAAATCACAAAGCTTCGACTAGAATCAGATCGACTGGGGAATATCAATTTTGAAGAAATTCGACCGAACGGTTTAGGCGCTAGCGTTGACCACAGACGGACAGACGGACGGAATGCCGTCAATCGATTTTTAAGTATAAAGAAGCAACAAATCATGGATTTTGACCACACCACGAGATAGAGGATTTTTTCTTAATTTAGCAACTGGTTTTATCCACTTATTCGTTTTCACGGCCCGGCAATTAATTTTTTTCCGCCGAAAATTGTCCATGTTTTCGCGCAGCATTACATAACTTTCCCTATACTACGTATATCACTCCGTGTATACGTACGTATACGGGAAAGTAAAAATGTTATAATAGACATTTTAAAAAATAATGTTAAATTAAATACAGATTCAGTAAATTATTGTATGCCATTACCACATTATGAACGTTGTTAAAAGTAAATAAATAATACCTGAAATATTGGAGTAAGTAAAAGAAAATGAAGACATTTTATAAGCATATTATTGACTAATCGGAATGCCGCAAACACAACAATCTGGGTCTACTATTTACTCTTCCACACAAGTCGAGGGAATCGAGGATGCAAATATTCCACCCACACCTATCCGCAAACGCAAAGCCGAAAGCATATACCGTATGCAATTTAAGCAGCTAAGGCCGCGTGCCATGGCACGCTACGCCGCTTCCGAAACATCCGCCGGTCAATGAGCACTGCGAGTGGTGGGAAGCAGGGAGCAGAACGGGCGGGGCAGCACGCGGCAGCGGTGGGCGGCGCGGAGGACGCGGCAGATGGGGCCGCGAAACGAGCAATGGAGCGGGGGCGCGGCGCATGTAGTGAAGCAGAGAACGGAATGGAATGGGAATCATGGGACTGGGTCGGTTGGACAGATAGCGGGGAGAACGGGCCACGGAACAAGGAATGAAGAGAGCTGGTGTGGGGTACGGAACGTGTAGTAGAGCAGAGGACATAATGGAAGGGGCATCATGAGGTTGGATGGGTTTGACAGATAGCGAGGAGAACAGGGGAGAACGGGCCACGTATCACGGAATGGAAAGGGGCAGGGTATGGGGCACGGAAGTGCAGCAAGGCGCGTTCCAGGGGATGGCACAGGGTGCGAAGCCGGGCAAAACGCGGAGCGAGGGGTGGAACGGGGCGCGAAGGAAGGAGCAGAATTGGGCGGGATATCCGGCGAAAGCGGGACCCGCTGCATGGCGTTAAGTGTGATAGCGCGGGGCGGGACACAAAAAAGTAAAAAGGGTGTGGAGGGAAGAGAACAGTGAGTGTCTGGGCGAGGAGTGGAGCGGGGAGAGTGGCAGTGTGGGTGGGAGTACAGCACAGACGCGAGACGTGGTGCGGGTCACGCAGCCGGAAGAGGGGTGAAACGCGGTGCGAGTCAAGGAGTGGGGATCAGAACGGGGCACGTACTAAAATGGAGGGGCGCGGAGAGAAGCGGGGCTGCGTGGTGCCGGGGCGGGGCACAAAACAGGGCGTGGAGGGAGACAGTGGAGCAGGGCGCGACGTGAGACATGAAGCCGGTTGCGGAGCGGGAAGAGGACTGAGCCGGGGTGCGAAGCGGGATGCGGCGCGAGTCAAGGGGAGGGGATCTGAACGAGGCATAGGTTGGAGTGGAGGGGAGAAGCGGAGCGGTGTTGTGCCGGGCTGTGGCACTAAAAAGGGCGTGGAGGGCGGAGGTGGTCTGGTTCGGGGAGCGGGCAGTGGAGAGGGGCGGGAGGTGAGTAACTGAGCGCAGTGTGATGTGGGGGCGGGCCACTAATGATTGATTGTTAGTGATTCGGGGTGCATCAACTAGTGACGTCACTAGTCTCGTAGGTGTAGTGCGTTTTTCGTCGAGAGGTGGCGGTGATCTTCCCCCGCTAGATGGCAAGATCCGGCTTCGACCTAATGTCTACTAATAGGTTTTCCCCAACCAGGTATCTCTCACCAGCGAGGCACCACCCCAGCCGGGACAAGCTCTAAGCCCCCATCCGGTCTCCCGGCATATGTGATAGTGTAGGGCATGTTAGTGTACGTGTGTGCAAGGTATGATTATCGGATAAGGAAGACGAACGAAAGATCGTTCGCGGCCCGTGGCCTTTTTGTTAGGGAACTAATCCGACATTCGCCTGGTGTTGATGGGAGAGACCACATGACAACTACCTATGAGAGCAGTCTCCCGTTATAATTCTCCTCCAGACAGCGACTGACCTCAACCTAGCTGAAAAGCTAGTGTCGAATGTTCTGCCGTCGTCGGAACTTGAACCTAGGACCTCCCGGTGTGGGGCACTGCATTGACATCTCTTGCTGCACTGAGACAGCTCTCCCGGTGCGGCAATAAAAAGTGTGTAGAGGGAAGAGGGCGGTGAAGAGAGGGGAGTGGTACACGGCGCGAGGCGAGACGTGGTGCGGAGCAGGGAGTGGAGTGGGACGTAGTGCAGTGCGGGGCACGGCATGGTGTGAGGGCAGCGCACTGAAAGGGCCGTGAATTGGAGTGGGGTGGGGTGGGGCGTTGGGCAGGCACGCGGACGCGGGGGCGGGGGTGGACGCAGGGGCAGGTCGGGGGCGGGGGCGGACGCGGGGGGGAGGACGTGGGGGCGGGGCGGACGCGGGGGCGGACGCAGGGGCGGGTTGGGGGCGGGGCGGGGGCGGACGCGGGGGGAGGACGCGGGGGCGGGGGTGGACGCAGGGGCAGGTCGGGGGCGGGGGCGGGGGCGGACGCGGGGGGAGGACGCGGGGGCGGGGCGGACGCGGGGGCGGACGCAGGGGCAGGTTGGGGGCGGGGCGGGGGCGGACGCGGGGGTGGTGGCGGACGCGGGGGCGGGGGCGAGGCCGCGCCGATCGATGCGGGGCCGACGGACTGCAGTTACAATTTTCCATTCGCCTAATTTTAATTTCGTTTAATTTCATCCGCCGTGTTCGTTTCCGCCTGCGTGGGAGATGCTCGTTCGCGCACGGAGTGGGAACATCAATGCGGGAGGGTGGGAATTGGACGGGGGGGTGGAAAGGACGGACAATGGGGGGTTGGCAAAAATCTTTTTGGTGCGCAAGTCTTGCCATTAAAAATGCCCTGCACACAGTACTTGATTTCTGGAGGAATGTCCGGAACGGCGTTCCGGGTTCCTCGGAAATAATTATAAATTATATTATAAATATAGAATTATTTCTATTAAATTAATAAGTGGTTTGGGGTGTGTTCCGGAACCTAAAATTTTATAAATGAAACGCTGCCTGGGTACATGTTGTCGCACATTTTTGGAGCACTAAGAACTACCTGTCGTAAATATAATGATACTAAAATGGCAAAATTTCAGTTCTAACAATAATGGAATTTTTTGATGATGTATGAGAGAACCAAAACGGAAATTGCTCAGTTATTAATGTTCAATTGCTAACTGTACGGTAGTAGAGACGAATAGTAAGACGATCAGGAAATGTCTTTGTCTCAATATTCTTCTGTACCCTAGACATCTTTGAATAACTATTTTGTCGTTTTTACTAGTTCATCCCTCGGATTCGTGACGGAAAAAATAATTTACGTCTTTTAATGGCTAATTACTGTAAAATATATAAAATAATTGTCCTTAGAGTCGACAAGTGCTTGAGGCGAAAAGGGAATAATCCATCATCGAGAATTTTTGAATGCGGTATTTCGTTCCCTAAAATTTCATTATTGGTTTGATTTACTATTTTACTTTTTATTTATAATGTTTATTACTTATACATGATTCTAAGTGAAGTAAGTTCCTAAATCGTTTGAATTCCTCTCACGCTCTTTGGATTTTGTGCTCTCACTATATTTATGTGCCTCCCTCGCCCTTCGAATCTTTATATTCAACACCGTTACATTACGGTATTCGTGTTTGTATGGCAGAGAACCACTGACTGCCAGAGGGTTTAAAGAGTCATGTTGTGATATTGAGGTACATTCATAATATTTAATGTAGCGGGGAAATAATATGAAATGTACACGAAACTATATTTGTCTTTCCTGCTAATATTTGGTTAAAGCTGCTCATCCTACATAGCTCTATTTATTACTCATTGTTTTTCATTACACAAGTAAAAAATTCATATTCTGTTGGCTTTGAGTGCTTCTACAAATCTTCTAATGTTATTGGTTTTATCATTCTCTGAAATATATGTTATTTTTTTCTTGACAATATATTCTGCGGTTTGTATTTGGTTTCCCTCTCTGAATCACTCTCTCTCTCTCTCTCTCTCTTTATCTCTCTCACACACACACATTCTCTCGCTCTCTCCACCTCTCTCTCACTCCCTTTTTTTCTCTTTCCCTCTCTCTCCTTCTATATTAGCTCTCTCTCTCTCTCCAGATGCTTACTTATATTTTACAATTTGTGTATGGTTTATATTGATTATTTTATATCATTTTCATTTGTAATTTATTATTTGTAAATAAATAATATTTTCATTTAAAAATAAATATTTTTATGGCACATTTTATGACAATTTCCTGAAAACACTAGCAGAGAAATTGGCATGAAAAATAAGTTTTTAAAATATTATTAAAAGTTACGTTAAAACAAGCAGAAATTCAGCAAAATTTACAATCATAATATTAGAGAAATACACTAGATAGAAAACCCCCGACATTACACTCGTCTCAACCGCGAATTAAAACCTAGAAAACTGTAAGTTTACTCGTTCCATACAAAATTTTACAAAGGATTTTACAGTGTTGGGTGAAGGCCGTCACCATTGGGGACCTAGCTTGGCAAATGCCTTTTGTGCTCTTCCTTACTCGTTTTCGAGAGCACGGCCCCCTTCGCGGGTCCTTTCAGGCGCTAGGCCACAATATAGCGCGCGTGCGTACTTTGAAAAATTTTCCGTGCTATTTCTTACGACGTACATCCAGTTGTATTGGAATTTATGACGATGGGAGCGTGGGAGAGAAGTTACAACTACGCCAACGCCGACTTCAAAAACAACAGAGATGAAAGGAGGCGCGGTAGGTAAAAAGGGAGAAGCCCTCCACGCAAAAAGAGGAGATGCGAGGGAGCAAAAATATATGAAAGCGCGAATGGGAATTATGATGGTCGGAAGGCAGCCGAGGTTTTCGATTCAATGAATTCGTTCGCTTTTCCCCAGTGGAAGAGTGACGATATTAAATGGAAAATTTTCATCTTGATCCCAGTGAAAATGTTCCTTATCATTTGCGATGTTGCAAGTTTTGGTTGTATGTATACAGTTCATTAGAAAAGACTTAACAAAATTATAACGGCCAGACAAGTTAGTAAATGAGGCTTTGTAATGTCATTCAATCTTCTTTTATAGATACAAATCTCATAAAAATTAAAATCACACTACATTCCTCTACGTCTCACATCGAATTTGAGTTAAAACGGAAGGATTATCTTTTAATCACCGAAACAGCTAGAATTAAAATACAGTAATAAGCAAATTAAAATGATGATTTGACATGCAATTTTCCATTTAAAATTTCACTATCTTTTGAAGAATGTAATGGACAAAGTAATTTGACTTGTATCTCTTTTCACACATCACAACACTCAAGACAGTTCATTTGTACATGTAGTGAAGAACAATTGCTTCTATCGTGATTTTATTGCAGGAAAAAGAAATATGCGTGTGTATATGTGTGTTTTAAACAAATATAAGTTTTAATGACTTGAGGGGTAAAGAAACACCTCATTCTCTTTCACTCAAGTAGACGAAATTTTCTTTCCTGAACAACTTTTTGCAACTTCACAGCAGTTTCTCAAAGATTTCTGTTGTTCTGTAATGTCCAAAATATTGTTCTGAAGATGAATCGAAGAGATAAGCATACTTCTAAGTATTGCAGAAGAAGTCAATCTACTTTTCTTGGATATAAGCGACAAAAATACAAACTTTTGAATTTATGGAATTGGAGTTCACATTACGGTAATGCCGTATTTCGTGCGTTTCGGTGATTGCACCGATCGCGCCTAACGGCCGTCAGAATGGAAGGGCGCTTCTTGTTTTTGTGGCGTCATTACTCAAACACTCGCTAATCTAAAGCGTCTTTTATAGGCTATTATGACAACAGTTGGTATTTATTGATTTATGTTAGCGAGTGTTTTACGTGTTAAAAATGTAAAAATTATTATAAGTATTGCATATTATTATATTGTAGTGTCTGGTAAAAATGTTTATCCATATTTGTTTGAATATGATTGTGAGTGAATACGTGCAGGATGGTGTGTATGCGACTGTTCCTATGTATTTGTATGATATGTATGTAAGCGTGTATGTTTGTATGTATGAATGTTGGTGTAATATGTAAGTAAGTTTATTTACTTAAATGTTAGTATATTGAAATATACCTTTATCATCGTCTCATCAAGAGTGTGGTTGTAATTATGGTCTGTTTCCAAATTTATATTAAGATTTGGGCACCAGAAACAGGTTACATTAATTACTACCAAAGTTTTCCCACCTAATTTAAACAAAATTTTATAAACATCCAGCTAGCTTGGGTCGATGGGTCCGGATACAAATACTCGCTATCGCCTCGATAGCCGATTACCTGATCTGCCAACTATACAGTATGGCGTGGAATCTGAAATGTAATAATTATATGCTTCCAACTAATTAAAGATTATGATTGACAAATGAAAACTCCTTTCATTTCCAAAGAACAAAATCCAATAATTTATTTAACATTAAGTTTTTCTTTACCGTTTTGCTTGCCGACGCTCCGTAGTCGCTTCTCACTTGACCGTTGTTGGTTCCAAGTTTCGCTTCTCTCTTCCGGTCTTGCGCTGCTGCTGGACACGTCCAGTCCACACTGCATAAACTACTTATCGGTTCTTATCCGATGCTCCCAGTTCCTAATTTTTCCCACTGGTTATGTAAAACATTAAAGTTCAACTGCAATATCCGAAAAACTATGCAAGTCCTCCGCGAATTCACTTCTGGCAAATAATTCTCAGAGTCCATTAAAAAACTATTACTTTTCTCACAAAAATATACAAGTCCCACTTTCCTAATATAATGTCCGCAAACGATCTTTACATCACGTCATCTACTATCAAAATCCGCGATCTTCACTCCACGACACCCAGAATCAGAATGTTCTGTTCAATGCGTTCTTTAACCCTTTATGGTTCGGTAAGCGTCCCTCATTCTATTTTTTCAAAACACAGCGGCAAAATTAGACTGTCTACTCTTCACTAGCCAACCCGTGCGTCTCTTACGAACTCAAGTAGCCGCGACCTCCGTCAGTCATTCGTTTCTGAACCAACCACATCTTATCTTCTTTAGCTATCTTGCCCGCATCCGGACCTCTTCAAGGCCTGTGTACAGTTTGTTGACCTTGCCAACCTCTGCGCTGTCGTTGCTAAGGCCGCATACCGCCATATTGCATACCCATTTATCCACCCCATGTACAGCTAATATTGTTAAATAAAATTTGTCATATTCTGGTATATCACAATATATATAGTTTCATTTGTTGTATATGTATGTGAATGCATTTGCATGTTCTAGGTAATGACGAAGATAATTTGTTTTCTTATATTTATTTTCTATATATTGTTTTTATTGTTAATTTTGTTTTGTAATTGTAAATGTACTTTTATATTTCTGTATTCTTCCACCGGGCAACATCAGCCCAATTGTAGAATAAACCTTATATCTATATTTATATCTAATACAAAAGAGTGGAAATTGGTGCGACCTCTAAAGTGAGTGCAATTCTGTAGTCTTACGTAGAGATGCTTCGACAGAATTCTTGTAGGACCGTATGAATCACTCCGCACAAGAATTTACACATTGCTGTATAATTCCGAAATAGCTTGTTACATTCATTGCAATGTAACAAGCTATTTCAAGCTATATCAAGTACATTCTTAGAAATAGCTTGATTTCAATAATTTGAAGGAACTACCTACGCTAGATGAAAATCGCATCGAAATGATGAAATTTTTTTAAAGGAATTTATAATGCCTAGGCCAAAATTATAAAGTTTATATCTATTGTTAATTTTATGAGAAACGCGTCTGACATACGGATAGAATTCGATAAGGAAGACCATAGATCTGAAGAAATAATTTTTTGTGTCAAGTATTCTCACTAAAACAACATTTGAAATGAAGTTTTGTAAGTATTATGATAAACAGATGTTTTTGGGTTGAGTTGATTAATAGAGCAACTCATATATTACTTGGTGTATTAAGAGTTCATCGGAATTCCACACTTTGAGAGTAGCACGTCATCCGGAGAATCCACAACCATTCACTTCGGAAGCGATATTTTATTTCTCTGTTTTATTTACTTAAAACCGTCAATAAAGTATCATGAATTTAGCTCTAGATATAAGGTAGAAAAGTTTGCATTTTCTGCATTTTAGATAATTTTATACAGTACCATAAAGTAGTTGTATGAGATGGCATTTCTGTATACCATAACTATTCGCAACGTACAAACAGTATTCAAACACTAAAACAACATTCAAATACTAAATAAAAAGTAGTACGGTTTAAAAGGATCAAAGTAACACATGGATCACGACAAAATAAATTACTACAATACGGAAGCCATTCAGAATCACTCGTATCTAGTAGACAGTAACTGCACGTTTTGGTCACCATGAATTGTTTCGTGTGTCGCATCATTTAGCGAATCCAGATCAAATTCCGCTGTGTCCAAGGCACCGCCCAGGGAACTAGGACATACCTCTCACAATCACAGAAAGGCACGCTAATCCCGGAAATGCCTCACATCCCCAACCCCACTTCCATTCCCATCGTGTACCATGCCTCACTCTGCCCTCGCCCTTTCTATTCCATTTCAGAGCTTAGCACTCTCGGGCCCACTCTGCACTGAGAGAAAACTCACGTTAAGTACTTCTCTTGGGCTTTCTGTTTCATTGCTAAGATATTAAAAATAAATTAAATAAAAATTTAAAGGAAAGATCATACGTCATTAACGATAATTCTAAAGCGTTAACGAGATAACCAATGACGTGGAGACCATGCGCAATATTATGAAGAGATTTTTGAGAGGGAAGTAGATATAAATTAATGAAGTTTCACTTCTTTTACATACGAAACTCACTGACGTATTTGATTCGCTTAATTTCATCAGCGGCGTTCTTGAGACTGTGTCAAAATTCACTGTTACTTTACACGAGTATACCTTGAAATTGCAATAATTGCTGTATAATTTACAGAATCCCGTTATTTTTTGTCTAGGTTAAAATTAAGAGTTAAAATTAACAAATACATACTTTGCACTAGTTAAAATTGAAAATAATGTTATGGTTAACATTGTTATATATTATTTTTATTCTTAATTTCGAATATTCGTTGTTAAATTCCCAGAAACTTAAAATAATTCGAATATGATTAAAAAAGCAAGTATTGTCTGTGGTATTCCATCTATTTTGATTATGCTCATGAGGACTGATTTATCATACTCTGTGCGTCACTGCATGTGACACACCTGAGGCCATGCGAAGAACCTTCAGTGTTCTCACGGCATTAAATCTAATTTTGCTTGAGAACCCCATTTTTTACACCCATTTTCCTATGCAGGACACAAAATATTATTATTATTATTATTATTATTATTATTATTATACTTATAATATTATTATTATCATTACTATTATTATCATCATCATCTTCCCTATCATTATTCCACAGAAATGAGAATTTCAACTAGGCAAACCCAGTTTCTAACTCTCCAAAACATATTTTGCCCCAACGGGATTCCAATTGAGCCGAATTCGCCCGATTTCCCCCGAATTCGTCAGGCAGCGCGCGTGCCTTCCGTTCTTTCCGTGAGGCCGTGCCGCGCCGCGCCGCGCCACTTGGCTCCGCTCCTCGCCAGCATTCCGCGCTCTGCGAATCGCCCTCGCCGCCGCCGCCGCCTGTGCGTGCGGGTGGCTGCGCCCGCGGAGCGCCTCTCCACACGTGCGACGCGACGCGACGCGAGCGCGTAGGCAGGGGGGAGGGGGAGGGGGAGGCGGGAGGGCCGCGCGCCGCTGTGTCGCGTGGCGGGGCCTTGATAAAGGAAGCTTAATTGCAGGAGGCACGTGCGTAATAGCCCGGCGAACGCGAGGCACGCTGGGGCGGTATGCGCCCGGGCGACGCAGACGTGGACGGCAGCGCCAGTGGGGGGTGGGCGGGGGGGGGGGGGGGGGGGCGGGAGGGGGGAGGGGGCTGTATTTGGCTGCTGACCCCGCCCCACCCCGCCGCCCTCTCCCGGGCCGGTCGGAACGGCGGTGACAGCTCATACCTCTATGTGCGTTTCGGAATGGAATTTAGCAATTACACAAAATCATATGGAACAAGTTTTGCCTTTTTCGGTGACTGCTTATTGCATTCAGTTACGGGTTGATATTCTTTTAATGGTCAATCAATAATATTGTTGCTGATTGTATTGTACTTTGAGATATCGAGTTAACGTACGGTAGTGTTATTGGGAGGAATATATATACACGAGAGTAAGTCAGTGAATATCTGCACTTTCGTTGTAATCGTCTACGAGATGGCTGTTGACTTTTGTGCACTTACTAATCTTTAAGTTGATATCGTTCACTTCGCTTTTGGTAAGTTTCAGCATTATTACCTGATGTTTGCTGGAAATGTTACAACGTAAACATTCTCCAACGTAGACACTATTCTCCGTTGGCATAAGAAAAGATCAGGCCTTCATAATCAGTTTTTTGGGTATCTGAATATGTTCCAAGAGCTGAAATCCTGAGATTTTCAGCACAATCTGCAATGTTTCTTTCGGCGAGGAGTTTACCCGTGGATTGAACCTTTAAAAACATTAAAACATGCAGAATCAGAAAAGAGAAAGATGTCGTGAGACAACCAATACTGATTCCAATATTGATAAAATCCGTACCCTGATTCTGAATAACCCAAGAGTGACTATTGATGAAGTGGAAAACCCTTTGCATGTTTCGCCTCTCAAACTCTTCAGGATCCTTATGTCGACGTCCCAGAGCATTCCGGATAGTTTCTAACTTGTCACGTCCAATTACTATCTGTTTGGTCACTTAAAGATGCTTTAGGAGGTCGAAGACTTCTCCCTGCTGGTGAGCAAGCAGTGCACATTTGCCTTCTTCTCAATCAAACATCCTTTATTTGCTAGACGTTTTGGAAAATTGGTGCTAAGAGACACCAAGTAAGTATAAAAATTGAAAATATTGGTGCCTATAATTACAGATAGTCTCATAGTAAATTTGGTACAGTTGTAATCAATTATAAATAATTATCACAAATTAGCTGATAAAAACTTGACGAATGTGCGCCTTATTTACTACAATATATATATATATATATATATATATATATATATATATATATATATATATACTATTTCACATTCGGTAGGCAGCAATACGTGAAAAGTTGAGTTGAGTCCAGAGATGCAGTGCTTTAATATGAAAACGTTTGCTGTGTGGTTCACATTGTATCAGATGTAGATTATTAGGTTGTGAATTTCACAGCGTGTCAGGTACAAGTAAATAAATTCTAATGTAGGAAAAACGTGACATGAACATCATGTTTCAAATTATTTGCAAAAAGAAAACTAGAAGAAAATTTATTAACATTGTATAAATTAGGTATAACAATTATTATTAGTGATACTTTCTACATCACTTGGAAGAAAAAGCAATAAATTGTAAATAATATTTCCAACAATTTATGTTGCACTCTTCTTTCCTCTTTCCCTTTTCCTTATGTTTAAAAGGAACTATAAAATTGTGTAAGTTATCACCCTTAGAAATCTGAAAGTTTTCATTTCTACAAAATT
The DNA here is from genome assembly GCA_031308135.1 of Acheta domesticus. Taxonomy (NCBI): domain Eukaryota; kingdom Metazoa; phylum Arthropoda; class Insecta; order Orthoptera; family Gryllidae; genus Acheta; species Acheta domesticus. Next base: position 218,016,058 of record JAHLJT010009419.1, read on the forward strand.
TCGAAAAAAATTAGCGAAAGGTTTGAAATAATAATCAAAATATTGGACATTTTCGGGTTAAAGACTGGTTTATTTCATCTAACAAAATGCGTGTAGATGTTAAGAATTATATCAGCAAACAATGTGAACTATGCTCTTTGTGAATTAATGTGATAATTCCCGTCATGAATTAAATTATCCTCATTTTAAGGAAAAAGCTTTCCATTAAAATTCGATTCACAAGGAAATTAAACTATAATTTCAAAGATGATTTCAATGTATGACTTTTTTATGTATTGGCAATTTAGTTTTAAATAGTCGGAACAGATGGAAGTAAGAATATCTGATGTGTTGTAATAGAGATTTCGAGCACCACTGCAGGGTGCCAAAAACCAGCAAAAATGAATCTTATTAATTAGAAAGAAAGTATTTGCGTTGTAGTAAACAAAGAGGTGAAAATAAATTTTACTTTCGATATCTTTAGAAACATACAGAGAACGACGTGAAACACGCTAGACAACTTCGCGGGCATAGTAAAACATTTCATGTTTCTTTCAAATTTGAATGTCCGGCTGGACATCCAGGGATAGGAATCGTGATGGCTGTCCACTGCTGTGCCATGTCCATTCCGTCCAGCGGTTGTCTACCTTGAATTATTACCGTCCTCTCTGAGATAACCGTACATCAACCTGTCATCAAATGATATACATGCGTCGTATGCATGCCGTGTTCTCTGAGATATTTGATCACATAGTGCTTAACTTTGAGAAAAAATTTTGCTTTATTCTACGTTAACTAAAATATAAAATTAAGAGTGGTTCTTAGATAATTACATTTATGCAGATTACCCATTTAATATCAAAAATTAAATATTTCTTTCTGTAATTGAAATTCAATTGTTTGCTCCTTACGTTTTGTTCTTGGCCGGCCTGGATGTCTGAGGCGGCTAAAAGCGTGTACCGTCTCAGGGTTTCGATCCGTTTGAGTCCCGCCTTGTTCATAGTTACTTGACCCTTGTCTCTCACGTATGTGTTGTAGCAGAGGGCCTCGCATTCTGCTGACCCAAGTTAAGAGGAGCCCGAAATTATGTTGGTGTGGTGTATGGTCGACGAACGTTGTAGTTTATGGTCGAATATGCATCCCATCGGGACGTAAAGGGTAACCGGCCATCGGCTGGATAAAGGCTCTAGATAAATACGTTTTGTTTTAATTTTTTAAATTTGTTTCTTCAATGAAGGTCAGAAATGGGCAGTACTCTCGACTTCGTTTTACTGATTCATTTTCGATACAACCTATTTTTAGGTAAATATCTCAATCCAAACTTAGGTCCTGAGGTTCGTTATTAATAATGATTTCACAGAGCATCTTTTATCAAGTATCCTAGACGGTGCAGAAGGTCTACCGGTGTCAATAACAGGAATAGCCGATGACTCTCGAAATATTTCTCTAAATTTGTAAGCATTGCACATGCATAACCTGAAATAGTACCTGACATACTATTACACATTTCTGAACCATGCAGAAAACAACTTAGTCTTCACTGGAGCTAACTTAATTAGTTCAAACATTAAAAAGTCGAATGATAAAAATTAGATATACTAGGTCTCGAAGAGAAGAGATGGTTCGAAGCAACGTCTGTAAGGAGAATTCTTAATGAGCAAATAATAATAATAAAAGACACTTAAAACTTCACTTTTCTCATCTCTGTACGCTGAAAGCAAAAATATAGTATATACTCTTGGTTACCTGTCTCACCATTAACCTTCGAGCGATCAAGCGGGCGGGTTAAATGCAGCTTTTGAAAATAAAAAGGCGTCTCGCCTTGATGTTTGAACCCAGCATGACGAGAAGCCAGGTATTCTCTAATTATCTATTGCTATACGAGATAGGGGTAACGTCTTTACCAAGACTCACTCACATTTGCCTCAAATTCGAGCAAAAGTGACCATCGTCATCAGTCTTTGCTCTATGAGGCATAAACACCACCCCGCGATCTCGCCTGTTCCAGATTTTTCGCGAGTGTGAATACAAAAGCATAATTTTTCGTATATTTTTGTTATAAATATGACATAATAATACTTATATACTGATGACTTTGTAAATTAAATGAATTGGTTATTGGCTACGTGTAATTTGTAGGTGATTGCAAGGGATTTTAGTAATTTAGATTCCTAATAGTATTTCTATTCTCGTTTTATATCATATTACCTACACATTCTCTCTCTCCTTCCTTACCATTTTTCTCTTACTTATTAGAATTTTACCTTCGTACTTCATTATATTTTAATTTAAATTTTCATTATGTCATTATTATATTGCATGTGTTGTCATCAGTGTTTAGTGAAGCCAAAGTAGAAAACTCATTTTGCAGATTATCTCCTTCAGAAATTTCGTTTCTGCTAATTAAAATTGTTTCTATAAAATTTGTATCTCCTACAATACCCAGTTGGTGTTATTAAATAAATTTACCATGACCAACAATCAAAAGAAACTGAAATACTAAGGAAAGGGAAGGATGTTGGTCGACGGCAAAAATACCGCCCCGCGATTGCGCATGATACTAAATCGCACGAGAGCCCGAAGTTTAAACAACGTAATTTCCTAGCAGATAAAGCACAATTTACAGTAATTATTACAGTGAATATGATCATTTATTGATATTTTCATTTTGAAAACTAAGAAGAAGATTGATTGGCAAACAAATTAAGTTCAAGAAAAAAATACTGTATGCTTTATTCAAGTTTAAGGTGAAGTCAGGAGTTGAGCGGGACGCAATTTTTTTCCCGGTTTGCTTCACTTGCAGGGACAGTAAAAATTCAGATACTTTTTACTTCATACTGAGGAATTTTCCGTGCTATGTTATCAATCAAAATCGTATTTTAATGAACTAATATCTTGTTGACACTCATTAGTATACTTTTGTGAGGTACAAGAAATCTAATTGACTGCGTCCGAATGTGCACTTGCTAAATACAAGCGCACGACTAGTTGCCTAATAATAAGTAAAAAAGTCACATACAGTATATCTTAGTTATGCGATTTCCCCAATGCTCAATTGCAAAAAGTGCTAATATTCGTCATTCCGTGGGATTATGGCGTATCTAAGAAGAAATAAATACTTTATCCTTTGTTTGTAACGAACATGCAGCAGTTCTGAAGAGAACGCAAAGAAATGAATTGATATTTCATAAAACTGAAGAAATACGAACGTATTTATACAATTTTCTCGAGACTAGAAAACACACTTTGGAACAACGCCAAACTTGTAACATTTTTCTTTGAGCTCTATTCAGATATGGATATGGGTGCCGGTACTATTGTTCTTCCGATGAATGTTTAGAAGAGCTAGATACATTCATTATGAAAAAAAATGCTCAACACTTCTTATAAATTGGTTGGTATTTTATGGCGTAAGACCAGGTTTTATCGTGTACCTAATATTAAACTCTTAAATGTATGCAATTGATATGTGGTAATCTTCCAAATGAAACTCTCGTCTTTTCTTTGAATATTTTCAAGTATCTTACCATTGTATTTATATTTATCGTCCTACGTTTGTGTCATTTTTGTTTATGTCTGTTATGCATCCAAAGGTACACACACAGGAAACAATAACAACGGTTTTATTGTGAATCTTCGTTATAAGTTTCCTTATATGTTTTGTACCAAAATCTTGTTAAGTGATCAGATCGCCGGAAGAGAAAAACGCAAGTCCAAATTCAGAACAGCCGCTAATCAAAAGAAGTCCATAAACGTAGCTCGGTCACCACATAACAACGGAACACAATTATGTCATATCTTCTGTCGGCGTGACCACTTAACTTCACGAGGTGCTCACTTCCTGTCGATCCGTTCCAAGTTCTCAACTCTCTAGACAGCCGCATGGTGCTTGCTGGCCCGTTAAATAGCAGGCGCCGTTGTTAGTCGAGACCCTTCCGCGGCGTTGCTGGAGCGACTCATCCGCTTGCTGCAACTCCTGCTGCCCTACAAGATCATTCATCCTGCGGTGAATTGAAATGTTAGCCGTACAGAATACCTAACTTACATTCTTCAACTGAAACCACTGTATTGCTTTGCTACGTTAAATCTCATACTTCTGGTTCATGTTCCTCTTCGCCCGTGGGTCGGTGGCAGGGGGGAGGGGAGCGAGGTTGCGGCGTGAGGGACAGAAGTGCGCGGGCGGGTGGGACCCACTGGGACGAGCAAGCGGGGAGCAGGCCAGCAACGGGATATTTTGTGCACCTAAGGACGATCCGATTCGATTCCGGAATCGATTCTTTTCTTTCGATTCCTATGGAATCAGTATTCTATTCCTTTGCTTCCGATTTTTCAAAACCTCTTGCTGGAATCGATTCCAAAAGGACGGGAATGAATAAAATGAATACCATTGCACAGGATAATTTCGATTGAAATTATTTGAAGATTGCCCTTTTCTTGAGTTGATTTTCAATTTCTTTCAAGGTCCTTTTATAAATTTCCCATCCTCCAAACAAAAGAAACTGAAATACTAAGAATAGGGAAGGATGTTGGTCGGCGGTAAAAATACAGTCACCTGATTGCGCATGATACTAAATCGCACGAGCTCCCGATGCATACAATTTTCCTGTCTGATTCACATAATGTGAAGTTGTGCTTTTTACTTTCATCTACATTTCTTCGGCCACGTGATTACTTAATTATTTTTATTAACAACTAATTAACACCTGGTTGTTTTATTAAACTCTTGTTTAATAAATTCTAGTTATTTTTTGAAAAATTGCTCGATTTCGGTATCGATCGATAAGGAATTGATTATTTTCTTTGGATTCTATTCTAGAATTGATTCAAATTTTTCGATTCTGGGATCGATTACAGAATCGACTATTTTACAGGAATCACGCGACACTATGTGTACCGAAAGGGGCGGTGCTGGGAACGGCGTTGCGCGGGAGCGCGCGGGAGGCGGGACGAAGGCCAAACGGGGAGCGTTGCGGGTGGGATTCGGTCGCGTAGAGGGGTTGGGCGTGGGGGTTGAGGGCGCAATCGGACGCGGCGAACCGGCGAAATAATCGGCGTCGCTTCCGTTCGGTCGCGTCCGCGGCGCGGCGCGGCGCGGCGGCGGACACAGCGTTCCGATGTTTCATTCGAGCCGACGCTTCCGCCGTATTGATTCCGAGGAGCGCCGCGGGCGGGTCGGCTTTCCCCGAGGCTTCTCTCGCGCCGCCGCCGCCTCCGCCGCCCCCGACGAAAGGAAAAACAAGCGGTGATGCGGCGAGACTGCGATATTTCGCTTGCCTCCACGCTCCCCGGGTCAACCGAGAAAGTTTTCGGTTCGCGGCGACACGAATTTTCTACGAAACGCGTAACCGTGTTTTGTGGTGGGCGGAGGCGATACGCAAATGGGTGGCAACGGAGACGTTGAATTAATAAAGCAAGAAATAATCGGAAATTGAAACAGAAGAGATATAATACGAATGTACGGCAATGGAGCAAAAAAATGTTCCAAAATATTACCTCTAATTTTCTTCATTTTTGTAATAGGTACACAAATGATTACTATAAGCATTCTTAGATATTGTGGGAAGAAGCTTACAAAACTATTAATCCTTAAAGCCAATTAAATTGAAAAATTGAAAATTGATTTTACTTTCTCGCTTACGCAGACAATTATTCTAATTCTAATCAAGAAAAACGCAAATTTTCGAGAGAAAGACGTATTGCAGAGTCCTGGTAATGCAAAAGTGGATAAATCTTGTCTCTATATGTAGTCCATTACTTACTCTAACACTCTGTGTGGTCAGAATTTGTTTCGTAGGTCCTTGATACCAAAAAATTAATTGAAGTCAAAACGTGTGTCGGCCTGTTCTGTCTGTCCGTGTGTGGTCATCGCTATTCCCAAAAACGTTCAGCTGATTTTCTCCAAAATTGATATTCCCCAATCGATTTGGCTGATTTCACGGTCTCTTGAATTTGAAACTGATAATTTAATTTTGGTGTAATTGTATATGGTCATGGGACATTTTCGAAATTTTCTAGAAAATGGATCCGAATTTTTTGGTTAAATTTTGTTGTATAGCGTAAAGGACGCTTAAGAGAATGGCACAGGTCTCATTTTCGTTGAAATACCTTATTTTTCGAAAATTGCAAAAGTTTATTTTTTCGGCGTCTTCCTAAAATTACTATAGATATTTCTTTCTTAATTAAATCTGTTTTTTCTTTAAAGATCATTTGAATAGCTATCACGTAATTTTGGGTGAAGTATAAATTACTGTATATATATAGTAATTTAATTTTGTAAACAATTATTTTCTCAAAAACATCTCCAGTTTTTCCTCGTATGCAGTAAAGGACGGTAAACAATTGATGCTAATCGCATTTCCCAGGAAACACACTGTATTTTGAAAATTGCAAAATTTTAACATCTAAAAAATACGTAATTGAAGGTAAAGATTTTGGCTTTATACAAAATATGTTCTAGAAAATAGATCTTAAGAATAGGTCACACATAATTTCCTAAAAAAAAGCAACTTGGTTTTGCATGCTTGAAATTTGTGCAATTTCTAAAAAAATATTTTCTTAATAAACGCTCCAAGTTTTCCTTCAAATTTCTTGTTTTTTTAAAAAAATTAGCCCATTTAAAAAGGATCATGTACAATGTTTAGAAAAAATCTAGTAGTTTTTATGTAATTTCTGATTAAAATTAATGAAATTTATACAGGAGCCTTACCATCTATGGGCCACGAGAAAAATTCTTGGAGACCAGGAATGGTTCAAAGAGTTTATGAAAAATAATTAATGTTATTTTCATTATAATTTACTATTGAAAATCCTAATATTAATTCTGCTTATTCTATTCTGCAATTTGTAATCTCAATGTATTTAGGTATTTTCCTTCAACCAATCCGCAAGCGTGAATTGAAATCTGCTCAATTAGGTTTTCTCTCTTAAAAGTACTATTTAACTGTAGTATGAAAGGAAATTAGGAAAAAGTGAGTACAGTGATTTTGTACGAACTTTAATTATATTTGAATATTACCACCGCCCGCATCATTACCTAAAATGCATCATTATGACAGTTGAAAAGTTACTCCGAAAATTTCATTGTTCGACGGCGAGGATGATGGGAAAGAGATAAGCTATGGTGGCTTTACTTTCTTAACGTTAACGCTACAATGGTTTTACGTTCAAGAAAATGGTACTTTCAACTTGATTAAAGTCAGGAAGAATATATATATATGCATTACTCGGACATTACATCATGAAACCACCGTTTTGTATCCAGATGCTCAATGTAGCTGTGAAAGTTTCATACCTTTTTACTTTCTCGCCTTACGAATACTTCTTAAGAAGAAAAAGTTATGTAATCGTGCGCCAGAAAACGGAGAATTTTCGCCAGAAAAACTCTTATAGCAGGAGTCTGGTAACGAAAAAGTGGATAAAACCTGTTGCTAAATTTAAAAAAAAATCCTCTATCTCGTGGTGTAGTCAAAATCCATGATTTGTTGTTTATTCATATTGCAAAATCGATTGACGGCAAAACGTCCGTCTGTCCGTCTGTGGTAAACGCTAGCACCTAAACCGTTCGGCCTATTTTCTTCAAAATTGATTTTCCCCGATCGTTTTTATTCGTCTCAAGGCCTCTTGAATTTGGAACCGATATTTTAGTATTTGAGGGTACTTTACATAAAGCCTATTTTGAGATTTTCTAAGTTACAAGAAAATGGCTCCAAATTTTTTGATTATATTCTGTTGTTGAATAGTGCGAAGAACGTTGAAGGAAATGACATAGGTATCATTTTCGTTGATAGGCCCTACTTTTCAAAAATTGCAAAAAAAAACTGTTTAAAAACTGCAAAATTGAAGATAGAGATTTTCCCCTCAGACAAAGTCGGTTGTACAAAATTAGCTCTTCAAATAAGGTCATGAACCCTTTTTTGGAAAAACGAGTAGTTTTTGCGTAAATTGTGATTCAAATTTACAGAAAAGAATTTTCTCAAAAACCGCCCCAAATTTGTTCTTTAAATTTTCTGCACGTATGTAATAAGGGACGGCAAATATATAAATAAACTAGTGGTGCTATAGAATGGCACATACGTTCTCGCAGTAGTTAATTTTTAAATGCCGATCAGCTGATAAATTACTTGGATGAAACCGTTCAACGCTGCCTTTCTTGGTCATGTTTTTTGAAGACATGTTTTTCGCATGTTGACAATTACCGGCTTCCTAATGATAGAACTGATACAAGTACGTTTTGACTAAAATATAAGCAGTTGGTCCGCATGTCGGTCCCGTAGCGCGGTTGGTTAATGCACCTTCGGGTTGAGATCTTCAATAAGGAAGGTGCCGAGTTCGATCCCCCGAGGGGGATTTTAATTTGATGAATGTGATGATGCAGGAAAAAAACATTGAAGAGTGTAGATACTTTATTGAACATCATTTGAAGTACTTCTACTCACGAATAGAATCAATGCAGATAAATAGACAGGTCTTGTCTGTGTTTTCCATAACTGCATATTTTAAACAAATTTTCAACACTGTTATTCGATTTCTGAAGCGCATGACATATCAAATCAATCGTTGTCTAATATATATCTGTATGAACCAATTTAAGTAAAATTATGGGTATTTTAACGTTAAATTGTAATACATTATAACAAGAACGCATGCGGTGAACTTACAATCCCTCACCGTTCCGAAATTTTTATTACTTTCTAGCCTTACGAATACTTCGTAAAGCGGTTCACCGCTGCCTTCCTTGGTGATGTTTGAAAGACATGTTTTTCGTATGTTAACAATTACCGGCTCCTAATTATAAAACCGATACAATTACGTTTTGACTAAAATATAAGTAATTGCGATAAATGTACTGGAAATGTCTGTATATATTTGTTCAAATTTTTAATTTTTAACAATTTTTTACTTCTCTCCTTGGATTTGTAAAGCGTATGTACCATCGTATCAATTGGCTCTTCATCATGCATTTACCATTTTGTAGGTCGGTTCTATTCTTTCATGGCTCTGTTTGACACAGGCGGTGTCGGTGTGGCATAGTGGTATAAGTGCCGGTTCGTTGACTTTGAGTATCGGATACCGGGTCTCGTTACGGAAAACGTTTGCTGGTATAATACACTTTTACTGGTTTATAAAGTAGTGGAATAGCATTATGGACCGTATAGAAGCAGAGCGAGATAGTATGTGCGTTGGAAGCACTACTACTTATATAATGTTCTGCAAATAACACTAGCAAGAACCAGTAAGGCGAGAATTTATTCGCACTGTTAGCACCCTTAGTTTTGTAATTTACTTTTTCGTGTCATTTTTTTCCGAAACAAATGTTTCCTAAATTGGAAAAATCAAACATTGATTCAACATTTGTGATTGGCCAACTTAAACTGATATTTACTGTGATAATAATGAATTTTTACTATCTAGGAAATTAAATATTTATTTCGTTCATAAACTATTTACTTTGGGCGCCAGGGAAAAATTTCCCATAAATATTATCTTTTCTGGAAATGCATTAATTTGCTAGCTCAGTTTTGGGTTCGATACAATAACACCACGCTTACCTGCAGGCTGGTTGTCACCGGGCTGCCCTCTGTACAGAGAAGCCTGAAGTATGAAATTATTTCTACTATTACGAAGAATTGCATATAGATTTGGCACAACAATAATTTCATTTATTGAAATAACTTGAATTTTTTTAAACAATATAAATACTACTGATTGCATGCAATTGCTGGTTCTTCATTGATTTATGCTTTTCTTTCGTCATGACCTTTAAAACCTTTTTATGCCAGCATTTAGTTAACTAATGGTACCGAAATATCTTGGCGTTGTTAGATGAGGCCACGAAGTTCCATATCACCCCCGGCTTCCGCGCCGAAAATCCATCTTCACGCCGGTCGTCGCCGAAGTCATCTGCTTCTCTCTTGATGTTTAAATTGAATTCCTTACAAAAATTTCGAATTCTCTGCTGTTAAGCCTATCATCTATAACACTGCGTCATGGGCGGACGCCTAGCCACGAACTGTTCCGTTTCGCGTAAATTCCTGCTTGTCTTTTAACCTATTTGTCAAGTCCGGAATTAGAATAATTAATCAACGTTTAACTAATGTTTCATGTCGGTGAATAAAATAATTACTTTAAACAAAGTCTTTTTCGTATGCATTGACAAAGTTCCAAATTCTATGCTCCCTATTACACATAACACGACGATGTCCCACTTAAATCAGACAACCTGGGCGCAGCCACCAAAACGATGCTTCTCCTCCGAAAGTTCAGAGCCAAGAGAGCTTCTAAGCTGTACTTTCAACAGACGTCAAAACCACCCGCGCTTCAAACAAAAGCATCTCGCATTCCGATTGATAATGTCTGTCGTCCATTTCTGACCACTACGTAACCTGCTTATTTATATTCCATGCTTTTTCGTGTAAAAGAGTTCATATATTACGCCGGAGACCTACAATCAGTTCCTTCTTATGTCATGCATGTAAACAAACATTCGTCACCTAGTAACCGCTTCGCACCGTCCAGTGTAAAGCGCGGTGTTTGTTTCCTTGTAATATTTTGTATATCACATTACGAAGGAATAGTTATTTCAGAATTTAGTTCATAAAAATTGTAATATATATTAAAAATCATACTCGTATGTTTTGATCTCCCTTTTTTGTTCGCTATGTGTTATATCAAAACAAGCATAGTCTAAAGTTAGTTTATTGTAAAATAGTTCACATATGGAAGTTGTACGCACATTTCCCCTTTCCATGATTATTTTGAATTCGTTGAAATATGCAGGTACATCCTTTACAATTTTTTAAAGTATGTACACAACATGTTCGGGTTTTATATTTAATAAGTACTCGTTAATGATGAAAAGAGGATAAATATAGACGGAGCAATGTCATAATAAAATGACGGGAAAACAGAAAATCTTCTCGGAAATCTGCCGCGAATCTGCTTTTTCCATTAGTAATTCCACTGAAGTGATTATAAAGCCCGTTTTTTAAATTATTTTAATGAAGTATGTTCATTTGAAGTAGGATGTTGCTGCCCACGAGCAAACAAATATCCTAGAAACTGGTCTTTAAGAAACGTGATCATGAAAAACTAAAAATTCAAACGCATTTGAGACAAATTAATTATTAAATATCTAATGATATTAAATTAAATGTAATAGTGATTTCAGTTTCTATTCAGATGATTCTTTATTGCTGAAATTGAAAATGTTTGGTTCACCGTAATTCATAAAAAAAACAATACTGAATTCGGCTGTTTCTCTATTATTCAGCAGTTCAAATTAAAATTTAGAGTTTCTGTACATCATAAATGAATGTTGATTCATAATACCGCTTATTCCCATTTATCTCTTAACTCTTAGCAAAAATGCTTCGAAAGGCTGGCTGGTTATAAATTTGAATTAAGTTGTAAGATGTATGTACAGACCAAATAAAAAATAATATAAGTATATCTTTGCATTTGACTCAAATACATTTATTTTTAAAATACAATAAATCTACAATAATATTTAATAGAAACAGTGTTTGACCATTGTGGTTTTGTTATATTATTTATTTCAACATTAATAACATTTTCTGATCCATTTTTCTCATCTAAAAGAACGGTTTTTATATTTTCTTGAGTGAAAAGTATTTTTTTCATCTCTTGATAGTAACCAGCAACAGTCCGTTAACATACATATATTCCACGTTCCCTGATAACGTTATTCCTTCTTTCTGATGTCTTCGTGAAATCTTTCACCCTGCTCCTCACTGACACAACCAAGAATTTCTGGAAAAAATCCAAGTGACAATGTAGGAAATGAACCCCAACACTCATTTTAAACCCTTGCTGTCTAAACTTTTCAAGCCATTTATTTACAATATTTGTATAATTTGGATCCTTGTGATTTCCTAGAAAGTTTTCAATGACTTCCTTGAAAGCCATTCATGCTTGTTTTTTGGTCTGTGTCATTGTGTCTTCAAAAATGGTATCTTTTCCAACTTCCATATCTGTGGTCCAACAAATATTCCCTCTTGAATCGTTGCATCAGATATTCCTGAAGAACTGTTGAGACTGCTTGACGTCCTCTTTCTGAACTCGACCTGAGTCACTGCAATTGTTTTCAGAGTGTATTTCAGAGTCTGAAGATGATTCTTTCCCAATGTTTCTGATGGAGAAGGCACAGGAAAATCTGATTGATGAGCAACGGGCCTTTTTGCCGACAAGAGATTTGGATAAACGATATTTTCAGGTTTTTTAATTGTAGCCTACGTCACATGCACAAAATAACAATCACCTACAATATTTCGAGGCTCATGCCAAATCAACAGCAAAAGATGTGCTAATTTTCTTCCCTTGACTACATTTCCTTAATTGTTTAACACAAATATGACACATGTTTTTGGGCCCGTTTTCTGTCCAGATCTCCTAGTTTCATGCCAAAGTAGTAGGTATAGTATTCCTTTTTCACAAAGGTTGTGATGTGCCGTCTTCTTTTTCTTGCCACAAAACTCCCACAAACGTGACCAAATATATCAGGATAATTTTTACATTTTCTGTAAGGCATATTATTTCTAATGACACACATCGAACAAATTAAGCGTTCGCTCAGAAGTGTAACTGCTCATTAACTGAAAACTGATAGTGTACACAACAGGAATCGATGTAAATGTAAGAAAAGTATATTTGCGTGCTACAGTGTTACCAAACGTAAGAACTTAAACAACAAATTTCACAATATATGCTTGCTTTTAACAGAAGTAACATACTAGATGTCGATTACATTGATCATAAAAGTAGTAATTGTGAAAAAATGGCACATGATAGGGAAAGTCCGTTTGTATTTTCAAAGTTGGTATGATGTACTTTATAAAGAAAAAGTATTTAGAAAAAAAAACAGAATCAAGCAGACCAGTGTTACTGTAGGTAATCATTATTTGAAATATAATATTGTGGCGGCACATTAGCGGTGAGTTTATAATAAAATAGAATTTTAGACACAAGGGTAGTGTCCCCTCGCCTGCACCCCCGGCCCGTCAACACATATCAGTGACCCAAATTCAAAAGGAATTTATGACCTGCAGCTGCGCGCCGTCGCACCCGCCCGGAAGCAAGAATCCACTCTCCTTTGGGCGCCCCCTCATAAAAATAAAGGAGGTGATTTGCTCCTCACAACAAGCAGTTCATGTCTAACTCAATAAGGGAGCCAAGGAATATTAACAAGCTTTCGTTATCAAAACGAGTATTTATACGGCCAGCCTGAATGCCATTGCGCACGTTCAAGTGCTAAATGCGCGCGCGCGCGCGAGAGAGAGAGAGAGAGAAAGTGAGTGAATGTGTATGGAAAATTTTAGAGAATTCCTATAGCTGATTGGTGGAAAATTAAATACGATGCCACAGATATAGACCAATCAGACAACATGTACCAGAGGAAGGGGTGAGTTTGGAAACGAGGAAACGATTTGCGGGGGCAGCGAGAGGCTCATGCGAGGGTCGTACGTCGGGAGATAAGAGAGAGAACAAGCGGGACTCGAAGGGAGAGGTTCATGCAAGGAACGCTCGCAGGGGCCAGTTATTAGACTCCACATAGTTTCACAGGAAAAGTATAATTTTCTTAATTCCGAATTCTCACTGGATCGGGCCGAGCTTTTTTTCGCGGAACGGTACCAAAGCCAGCCACTTTCGGACACTGTTAGGCAGTTCACTGAATCTGAGCAAAGTGAATCCGCCATCTAGATCACAATTAATGTTCTCGAGGAATTTTATTCAGCCAGTTACAGACCCGCGAAATTACCGACAGGCGGATGTTCGCCTTGCAACCAATATCCAGAATTATTTGAGCCATACCGTGATCTGACGCCACTGCCACCACCTGAACGGGGTGAAGACACCTGGGAACTTCGAAGACTACAAGGGCGTCCCTCAGTCCAGCCTGTGTCGCCGCCCCCGCCGCCGCAGCCCAGCCCAGCCAACCGCCGCCCCATCTGATGAGGTCAACGACCGGGGAAGCTTTCCCGCTGGTGAAGCTCCACTGCTACCCTTTGTAACATAAGTCGCCGAACAGGCAAAACCCACGCTAATGGGTTCTTTCTTACGCTCTTCAAGGGCAACGAGGACTTTATTGGTCATATCATCGTACAAGCGTTGCCACGCTCTGGCATAAATTGTAATCAAAATTAAGAACCAAACTTGTTTGTAATTTTAGAATTTAATTTTTTGATTTCTTTTAATTTTAAACTTTCTTCTAAATGAGCTCCGTATGTAGGGTCCTTTTCTTTAAATTTCTTTCAATGTAACTTCCCTGACGCTCGTCAGAAATAAATTCAGCGCTTATCAGTTTATTTTATTATCTTATGAAGTAGTGACCGCCAACCTGCTTCCACCGTCCAATTCAAAAGGAACAGGGGACTGACTGAGCTACCGCCGGGCCGGCGAAATTCACACTGTGTCGTTCCCACGAGAACGCCGTGCGCTGACAATATGTAATGAGTATTTTTGAATTAAAATATAAATATAAACATGAATGTAAGGGAAATAAAAGTAGTTTATGCAAACTGCACTTATTCTAATAAAATCTACATATTTCTAACGCAAACAGATTTGTCGCAAAAATTTCTTTATCAAATTGTTTCAAATAGAAGATATAGAATTCCAAATACCAGGAAAATCCCACTTCATCAGTAAAATATAATCAACAGAAGCAATAAATAAATGGATTTTCATTACTTTTAGAAGTAATGTAGTGAATAAAACGATTAATTACTGGGTTTTAGTTATATACGAGTAGGTAAATCGAGTTATGTGATTATTAATAATAATAATCTGTAATAATAATTTGACGTCATAAATTAACATCAAATAAGTTGAGTTGTGTGTTTCTTCAAGATAAGTTAGTTCAAATAATCGCGGAGTAGGAAGACACCATATACTGTTAAATTCAGTTTTATAGAGTTATCATCTAATTCACCGTGAAAGATATAACTAAGACCATCTTGCGAAATTTCCGTAAGATTCAAAGGTGATTTGGAATTAATGCATTTTTGACGAAACTGTGACTTCCCGACTGAAGTCAATCCAAAAAGAATCTTTTCTCAAACAAAACCGTAGTCGGTCTCTAACAGAAACAAGTTGCGACAATCAAAGCATGAAAGTTTTAAAAAAATAGTTTTTTTCTTATGAACATCTATATTTATATTTACCTGATTTTAATTAAATATCTCCTGCGATGGTTCTGCGTTTTACTCATATTCGCGATTTGACACCATCGCAGGAAAACACTTTTCTGCATTCCTCTTTTATTATCCCTCTCATCATGTGGCTCTCCCGCTTACTGGGAGTGTCCTGTTTGACGAACTTAAGCCCTATTCTACCACTGCCCTCGCAAGTTCTACTTTCCTCTTCAACATCGTAACTCAAAGTTACACCAGCTAATTAGCAGTTAATAGAAAATCTAAACCGAGAGATGCATTTGTCTTTTTAAAGCTCGTGAAAACACTTCTCTAAACTATATTGATAGTTGTCAGTTCTTCGACAAACAGTTGTTAATTGTAATTTGGTTTTGGTATTTTCTTCCGGAATGTGGACCATTTGTAGGACATGTCGGTATCAGAACAAATGTTATTCAAGAAGGCTGAATCGTATATTGAAATGTAGCTCTTCCAAAATATTTTGCTGCCTCTGGTAATTGTTTTCCAAAATTCTAACGAATCATCATCTCACAATCGCTATCGCTCCTCCTGATTTTCACGAGATACACGAGTTACGTTTGCCACGTTGCCAATGACGTCAATTTAAGATGAAGTCTGGCGCTCTACAACTTTGCTTCATGAGGTTCATTACCAGAGATTGACCGAAAACCTCCAATAAAACACAAGAGAAGTATAATGTCTTTTAATTTTGACTCAGGCTCTGCACAGGCCAGGCTTGGCCTAAAGATGTTAATACAAAGACGTCCGATGAGCTTATGCGCTGTTATAGGGTATTTGTGAGATAGTATGTTCACAATGATACTTTTGAGTATGTTTATCATGATTCCTTTGAAAGGTTCCTCTAATAATGGAAAGTAGATCAGATCGTAACATCATATTAGTAATCGGGCAGTTCCTACGGAAGGTTTCTATAGTGAAAAATACAAACATATTGACAACCATTTAGTAAACAGATAACAGCGGTTGGTTGCAGGAGCGTTGGCGTCTGTTGGAAGATTTTTTGTGGAGTCTTCCGTGGTACTTTCCGTTGATAACCGAGTGGGCGCATGACATAACTCACGCAAATGATTGCTCCCCCAGCACCCCCGTATCCGCAACCAGCATTTCTTGAATCGCCGCTTCCCCCATCCATCTGAGCCGCCTTGACTCCGCTGCAGCAGCAGCCAGTGGTTCCGGGCGCTTCCTCTCGGCTCGGCGAAAGTCTGAACCTCGGTGCATTATTGAGAGTCCCCCTGGGGAAGGCGGCGCGGCCGCGCGGCGGAGTCGAGGGAAGACATACGCGGCTCGTGCGTCTTCTTAGCGGCGCCGCAGCCGCTTCTCGACGAGGACGAGGGCGGGGGGACGGGAGGACGAGGGAGAGGAGCAACAAAGAAGGCGACGTGACAAACCGCGAGCGTCTGTGGCGGTGGGAGGAGGGGGGCAAAGCGGGGAAGGACCGGGCCGGACGCATGGCACGGTACAGCGTGTGGGCTGGGGTGGGGAAACCGGGGGGGAGCGGGGGTCTGAGAGGGTTGTAGCGGAGTGGAGAGATGCGGGATGTGGCGGGGTGGGGTGAAGTGAGGTGAGGAGTAGAGGGGAACGGGTGGGCTAGCCGGGTTAGATCAGGGCAGAACGGGGCAGGAGGGGGCGGAAGAATGATGTGTTAGAACGGGTGGATTGGGGGGGGGGGGTAGGGGGTCTGAGTGAGTCGTAATGGAGAGGAGTGATGCGGGCGGGTCGGGGCACAGTGGCGTGGGAACGTGCTAGTCGGGGTGGATCGGCGCATGCGAGAGGAGGGAAGGGTGAGGCGGGGCGTGGGACAGGAGGGATGAGCGACGCGAGTGTCAGTGACGCGGGTTGGAGTGATGAGGAGCGAGGTGAGGTGAGGCGAGGGGAAAGTGAAGCGGGTGCACGGGGTGCGAGGGTGTTGGACGAGATAGGCCGAGTAAGTCGAAGTGGGACTGAGTTGATAAGTAGCAGAGAGACGTGGTAGAGCGGGGCGGAGAGCAGCGGGACGAGGTAGAGTAGGAAGTGTTGAGGCAGAGCAGGTCTGTATTGGGCGGGCTTGTGGTTAAGCGTGATGGCGTGGACGAGGCGGGTCTGAGGTGAGCGAGGTTGAGAGCGAGGCAGGGCGGAGTGGGGTTAAGTTGTGGGCTAGCGGGACGGGGTGGAACGGGATGAGGTGAAGTAGGAAGAGGTGAGGCGAAGGAGGAGACGTGGGTGGGGTTGTGGGTAAGCGTGATGGGGCGGGGTGGTAGGTGACGGGGGAAGACAGGTCTGAGTTGAGCGAGGTTGAGGGCGGGGCGAGGTGGAGTGATGGGTGGGTAGATGGGGCGGGGTGGAAGGTGACGGGAGGCAATGCAGGTCTGAGTTGAGCGAGGTTGAAAGTGGGACGAGGTGGAGTGTTGGGCGGGTAGATGGGGTGGGGTAGGTGGAAGGGGCCAGAGCAAGGCTGGAGAGTGGGGGGCGGAGGCTGCTGTAAAACGTAGCTGCGAGAGAAGTCGCGCAGTCGTCGAGGGACGCGGAGGGTACCGGGGAGGTGCTCCCTACGGCCTTCAATCTTCTGCTGCTGCGTGTCGCTGCAGTGTTGTCCGCTTCTCGCTTTTCGCCGCCGCGCCGCTGCGCTCCCTGCAGCTCGCTCCACGCATGTCGGCTGCCTACTCTAGCTGCGCAATCGCGCTGCGATAAGGGATGCTACTTTACGTTATCTGATTCAGTATTTGTTACGGGTATTTTCAGGTTAAAAAGTTTTATATGTGCTTTGCCTGCTGATAATAAAATAAATTTTAATCATATTAGAGTTGCCGGCTCGTTCATTTTCTGACACAGAAAGTTACACGAAAAATTGTCGATTAAAATACTTGTTTATTATTTGCCTCATCACAAAATATGGTTTAACTATTGCATTTATAATTTAGTAATCGGATAAATCGAAACCAATCATGTAAATGCTGGAGAGAGAGTATAATGATTCACTGCATTTCAGCAATGTATTCATAGTTGCATTAAAACTTGATATTAAAAATATCTATTTTCACTGGCTGACAATTCTGTATGTGGTGGAATGTGTGGGTACATGTGGAGGAATAATTGAAGAAACAGTTGAAGAATAATTGGAGCAACATTTTGGGGGAAATTTCTTGTGAAACGTTAGAGAACACGTGGGGGTAACAGTTGGGAAACTTGAGAGAACATCTGGGGGGAGGCAACAATTGGAGGGGGGACATCTGGAAACCTGTGGAAAACTGTGAAGAACATCTGAGGCTACAGCTTAAGACTTAAGGAGTACAGGAATTGCCGAGATTTGTGTAGTCAAATGCCGACTGTTTCAAATTCACTGTTTACCGGCGATCGATTACCATATTTTCCCTTCTTATTAAGTAATTGTAAGAAAGTAAAAATTATCACTTTTTATACGAATGGCATCATGTTTGTCTCCAATTTGAGGACAGAAAGTGGTCTTAACGGGAGTGTTTGACGGACGAACGCAGGTTTCTAGATTACTACAAATAATTATTTGTCATAATAATGTATTAACTCCAATTATTACAACAAACCTCGGCAATCTATATTTTTTATGTCGATAAATCAATTCAAATATAACAAAGTATACACTTTTGCCACTGAATACTTGATTACATCTTACATTCTTCATTAGTTGTAAAACGTGTTTATCACGTTATAAATTCATCTATTCTTACTCTATATGAAACTCGGAATGTATAGTCACGTCATTTCGTTTCGCTATCATCTACCGTTCAGAGACTTTATTAGCCCGTGCGTCTCTTATCTACGACTTCAGTTTCACTGTGTGTAACTATGCTTCGACATTCCTCCCGTCTCTTGATTTTCTTCACTTATCTGAGTTATTACCTATCAAAGAAAGAATATTTGCGTCTTGGAAAGGCAATAAAAGCAATTTAATCAGTCCTTAGTTAGAGGTTAAATGACGTTTTCCACACCCTTTCAGTTAATCATAATTTTGTTGACAGTCAAAGAACCGCAATTTCAATCAATTGTGTTGTCTTATACCTGTTAGCGGTAATGCGAGAGTCATTTAAGTACAACTTTAATGCTTAGTACCCGTTTCGTTTATATTATTTACTTTCATCGAATGAGTGTACCTATTGTGGTAATGATTTGCTTGTTCAACGAATGAATGTGTGTACAGTAGGTGCTCAAATATTTCAACTTTGAATAAAGAAAACAATATATTGCATACTAAACAGATAAGAACGGAAATTAAATGGGCATGTGCGTCTTGCCAACTATTGATCCACTGCGTCTACGGTACAGCACCAAACTGTCATCACTCATGCCTATCCCTTGCAATCGCAGTGTAGGCTTATGTGACTCACCCAAGCTCACCACGTCCGCCCAAATGCGCGCGCCCTCCCTGGCTCCATTTGTCCTCAATCAGCGCGTCCAAGCCCAATCCCGCACTTCGTAGTGGGTTGCTCCCTCAGTGCCCCTATGCTCCATCTCCCCCCTCACCGCAAACACCTCCACAACGAGCACTAGCCCGTTGTCACCGCCGCCCCACCCCACATTCTGTATTCTCCACGAGCATGTGCTCTCGCATGGATTACCGCCCCCTACCTGGATATAACACACACAGCACTTACGGGATTATTCTTCGAAGTAGTTGACGTGCTCGAAATCAATATTCCTTAACTCACTCCTCTCCTCTCCCCTACAAACTCACACACATGTACATACGCATGCTTAAACCACATCACCCTTTGACACGTGTCCCGCTAAACTTTCCCGCAGCCACAATCAACTTTCACCTCTACCCACGAGTCCGTCAAAGGTATTCACACACCTCTGCCTGCCCCTCGCCATTTCCTTCCCCACTCGCCTGGCGGCACGCGCATCCACCATCATTCTAGGCACGCATCCACCCCGCCTCTCTCCCCCGGTCACTCTCGCCCCGTCACTCTCGCCCCGTCACTCTCTCCCCGTCACTCTCGAACCCGTCACTCCCAAACCCGTCACTCTCGCACCGTCACTCTCGCCCCGTCACTCTCGAACCCGTCACTCTCGAACCCGTCACTCTCGCACCGTCACTCTCGCCCCGTCACTCTCGCCCCGTCACTCTCGCACCGTCACTCTCGCCCCGTCACTCTCGCACCGTCACTCTCGCACCGTCACTCTCGCACCGTCTCTCTCGAATCCGTCACTCTCGAACCCGTCACTCTCGAACCCGTCACTCTCGCTCTGCACTCTCACCCGCCCCGCCCGCCCCGCCCATCCTGCGGTTCCCCGCGCCGCCTCTCCCACCGTGCTTGTAAGTCACACACGCCGCTAACTGCCCCGCCCTTCCCCGCAACCAATTATGCCACACGCCACGCCCGCTACGCCTACAACGCTCGCTCCCTCCCGCCCTTCCAGCCACTCCCCGCCACGCGCTACTCCGCCCCGCCTCACCCATCACGGTCCCGACTACCCCAGCCTTCACGGCTCCACCACACCTCGCCACGCGTCTCCCGACCGCCTCACTCGTAGAACAGCCCACCTCGTCCTGCTCCGCCCCGCTCGCCCCGCTTAACCCCGCCCTGCCTCTTCCAACCGCCTAGCTCGTGCGCCC
Source organism: Acheta domesticus (assembly GCA_031308135.1). NCBI lineage: Eukaryota > Metazoa > Arthropoda > Insecta > Orthoptera > Gryllidae > Acheta > Acheta domesticus. Next base: position 218,036,794 of record JAHLJT010009419.1, read on the forward strand.
CGCACCCGCCCCGCCACTCTCCGCATCCCCGGCATTCCACTCCGCCCACCACGCTTCGTCCCGCTGCGCTTCCCCCGCCCTACTCCGCCCCGCTTCACCCATCACGATCCCGCCTGACCCCGCCCTACCTCTCCCGACCGCCTCGCACGCCCCACTCTCCCCGCCCCATTCCGGCCCCCTTAACCCCGGCCCGACCGCCTAGCTCGTACTCCTCGTCCGCCCCGCCGTGCTCCGCCCCGCCCTGCTCCTCTCCGCAGCAAGGAAGCGTGGCGGAGCGGGCATCCTCTCCACCCGCCTCGCCCCGCCCCTGCTCCGCCACGCCCCTTTTCGTTCTCGCTCGCGTTTCCCCCTCCGCGGCAAACGACCGCGTTTTATGGTTCAGCCTCATAAGCCGAGGATCATTTCCCGTCCGCCTTCTCTCCGCGCCCGCTATTCCGGCGGCCGCGTCTCCGCGCGCGCTCCCTCCCGCGCCGTGGAAATTCTTCCCGCGCGGGGGCGGCTGCGTGGGAGGGGGGCACGCGTGGGTAAATCCGCAAACCCTTGCGCCCGCAACCGAGGGATGGATCTTTTAAATATTAATCGCACCGGATGCAGAAAATCACATTCATCCTTGCACGTATTAACGCAGCGTTCGCGAGACCTCAACATGCACCGCCCGCGCCCGCGGGGCCAACAAAGGCTAAAGGGGTGAGACACGCAATTTCACCGGGATGAAGGCGGGTATACGGCCAATTAGAGCCCCGCTTTCCCCTGCTGTCTGCCTCCGCTATTACCTTTACGGTGACTGCGTTTAAGACGCTCAAGTAGGGCTGAAGAAATTAAGGATTAAATTACAGCGATGGTGAAACTGTTAACGAGAACTGCTGGCCACTTTCCCCGCTGCATGGGAAGCTCTGTTTCTGTAGCTTCCGCTTCAGTTGGGAAAGTTCAAACGTCCGGGCTAATATTCTTACAACTTATATTCTTCCAGGAGTTTTTAAAAATAGCAGTCTAAGATCATTCTTTTCAGTACGTAAATTTTTCGAAAGCACTTTATTGTAACGTCACGGGTATTTGATACCTGTGCGAAAAACTGGTTTTGTTGTTCGGTTTATCGCTACTCTCATTCATTCTCTGGCTGCGATTGGCTCAATGTGTGATGATGCAATTATTCATGTCATAAAGGGTAAATAAGTCATAATTTGTGCCGTAAAATGTCATTTTATGAACGATTTCTTGGAATGTAAAAGCTCGTTCATAAATGTTGGAAAATAAGAAAAGATATATCTTGACCGAGTTGAGATGTTCATTTCCACACGATTCGAGCGC
>JAHLJT010009419.1:218719692-219073692 GCA_031308135.1 Acheta domesticus
CTCCAGCATTCATATATTTTTTACGCAATCCGAAACTTAATATTTTAGCCAAAACATTCAGATACACTCACAAAACACATTCTAAAAACATATTCATCGAAACATAATATATTTGTTCAAATTTAATATTGGAAACTCGCCAGATTGGAATAATGAATGCGAAATACAGTGTATTTATAAAAGTACGAACATTGTTGTTTGAAATAACATAGAAGAAAAAACACGGAACAACATGTTTGAAAATACATCTGTCATGTTATGAAAAGATCATAGAAATCTATTTTATACTAGTTATTTAAATATTATAACGTGTACATTTCTCAAGTTGAAATTTAATTCTCCTAGTTAATAATACCATTTGCACAAGCACCCTTCAATCCATTTGCACAAGCATCAAATGTGTTTCCTACGACAAATAAATTTCATTAAACAGGAACGAAAAAATAGATGACATGGTTGAAGAAAGAAAAAGAGGCGTGTAATAATAGTAAAGCTAAGGAAAGAAGACCGTATTCCAAAGCAATTATCGTTCTGTTATTATGATGGAAACTGAAAACTAGATTCAGAAATTTGCAGCATTCCCAGAGGGCCGTGCCAAGTAATCGGACTGTTTTTCGCTCGGAGAATCAATATATTTACAAAATATTAGCGAACCAGCCTGCCACTGGTAAGAAAAACTGACATTTATCATAAATTTGTTCAAATCAATTGCAGACATAAATAAATCCAGCTGTAACTCTGTACGTGTTTCACAGTTTCCCCTCCGGGGAGACTGTATTGGGCATTGAAATTATATGTTCCATCAAGACCTGCAAATAATGCAGAATAATAATTCAAACTTACCTGAAAATATTACATCTCAAAATTTGTTATCAAGATATAATATATCAGTCACAAAATGCTTCTCTTCAATCAACACCGAATGCTGTCAATGTACCTCAAGCTACTCTCGGATTGATAGAAATGCAAACGGACAACAGCCTCCTTCATTTACACAGACATTTCGTATAATGCAAATAGAAGCCAGCCTCCTCTACAAGAAACAAATCCAGCCAAACGTCAAAAGTCATTGCTCAAGATGTGATACATCAACCTCAAAATTCTCTCGCAATCAACATCTTCTACTACCATCAATGTTCTTCAAGCTGCTCCCGGATTAGAAGAAATGCCACCTAATAAACCAATCTTCCACAATCTTTACACACACTTCAGGTAATACAAATAATCAACCTCCTCTTCAAGAAGCAAATTCAGCCAAACGTCAAAAACAATGTAAGCCAACCTATTCAATTCCAACATACTCCAGATACGACATCTTGAATGAAACTGCCGATCCTGATAACGAACTCTCTAACTCTGAAGTGAAAATTCCACCGTTTACAGTGATTGGAAAAAATTACCAGCTATTAATACAAGATATATCAAAATTGTGCAACATGAATACACCACTAAGTCTCGCAAAAATGAAATAAAAATACAGTTCACATCTATTGACGACTTTAGGAACTTTCGCAAATTTAGTGAATCAAACAACATTCAATTTTATACATATCAAGATCCATCAAAAAAAGTGTTTCCCTGTGATGCTTAAAAACATTCCTGCTTCAATTTCAGAAATAGACATTTATAATGAACTATTTAGGTTACAATATCCCATAATCAGTGTTAGAAGACTTTACGACAAATCCAGAAAAACCTCTTCAAACGTGTGCTTTAGACCTACAAAAACTCCAAAGAGGTAAAGAAATTCTACACCTGAAAACCTTATTCATTGCTTAGTGAATATTCAACCAAGAACTCAACGTTCTTCACCCATACAATGTAAAAAACTGTCAACGATTTGATCACTCACAGGCAAACTGTCGTTAACTCCCAGATGTGTCAAATGTAATCAGAATCACCACTATTCTCTTTGCAACAAACCTCAAAATTCACTTCCGATTTGTGTTAACTGTAACCAGAATCACTGCTAATTATAGAGGATGCCCTTTTTTAAACAAGCACTTAACAACAAAACTTCTAAATTCAATAATACTGCACAAGATACCATACATAATTTGGAAAATACAAATACACAGCCTAAACCTTCACATTCCACAACACAGACTTTCCCCCACTTCAGAAACCACCTAATGCCTGGTCAAATACATATTTCAACACAGCTCGCAATTCTCAAAATATTAATAACATTAACACTTCTTCATTAAATATCTCACAATTAATTACCACAATAGTTACGCAAGTTATATCTTCACTAATACCACAAATTCAACAAATCATAGAATCACTTCTGAACAAACAAAATGTCTAAGAAAACTAACAGCATAACACTGCTCAATTGGAATGCCAATGGAATTAAAAGGCAACATCAATTATTTGAACATTTTCTTTATTCCCACAACATCCAAATAGCATGTATCACCGAAACGCATCTCATCCCCAATGAAAAATTTTATTTACATGGATATAAAATATACAGATATGACAGAATTGACAATATAGCATCGGGTGGCGTAGCTATTATTATTTCTTCCAAACTCAAATCTTTTCTTATAAATACACCTAACCCTCCCTCCTCGAATTCATTACAATAATAATCAATATCAATCAAATCCATTATCACCTTACAGTTGCGTATAAGCCTCCGAAGTATAATTTCCCGCTGACATATTTTAAAAGCATATTTAACAATACAACAGATAAAATCATACTGCTCGGAGATCTAAATTGTAAAAATCAAATCTGGGGAAGTCTTAATAATAATCCAAATGGTATAAAATTACACAAATTTATTGCTAATCATAATCTTCAAATTCATGCCCCTAATGAACCCACGTATTATTCATATAATGAAAATATCATCCTAGATATTTTAGATATACTAATCACACAAAACATAAACCTTCCAATTACTCAAAACGTATTACCTGAGCTTGATTCAGATCATTATCCAGTTATTATAAACATTTATTTCAACTCTCATATCACCTATTCTAACTCTTCTCCTATATTCCAAAAAGTAAATTGGAATAAATTTACATTAAATATTGAAAACAGCATTCAATTCCCCACAAATATATTATCAACTCATGACAAAGACTCGTACATCACTTATTCACGGATGCAATAAATCATAATTTACACATAAGTTCTAAATATATACCAAAAACTAATTTCGTAAATTATAAACCTCTACCTTTACCTATTATTAACCTTATTAAAACTAAGCACTCCCTAAGACGATTCTGGCAACAAACCAGGCGTAAAGATATTAAAACTAAACTAAACAAAATATCTAGGATTATAAAATCGAAACTGGAACACCATAAATTCAATGAATACAAAAACTTTATTAACAAATTCATCCCAATCAAAAAAGCTCTGGTCAACTCTTAAAAGAATCTGTAAAGAAAAAACATCTATTCCAATCCTTAAGCAACATTCTACTACAGCAATAAATGACTATGACAAAAACTCAATTACTAGGTCTTCATTTCCAAAATACGTTACTCCTAATTCAACTACTAATATTCACTTTTACAATCTTGTTAGCAATTTTCTCTCTCTTCCAAATTTTAATGTTCCCCAAAATATTGATTATATTTCCCCTTCTGAAATTCATTCAATTATTAAAACACTAAAAACTCGCAAATCTCCAGGATTGGATACTATCAATAATCAAACACTCAAGTCACTAGGTAAAAGATCAATTGCTGCTTTTACTTCTATTCTAAATTCCGCATTGAGATTTAATTACTTTCCAACTACCTGGAAAACAGCAATCGTACTTCCCTTTTGTAAACCACAAAAAGATCCTAGAAACCCATCGAACTACCGACCTATTAGTTTACTTTCCTCTCTTTCCAAGATATTTGAAACCCTTATAAATCACAGATTATTACACTTCACTACAATTAACAAAATTATTCCTCCCACTCAATTTGGCTTCACTCATCAGCATGCAACTACTCATCAACTTTTAAGACTAACAGAACATATTGAAAACTCCTTTCACCTAAAACAGCATACTATTGTATTATTACTGGATATCGAAAAAGGATTCGACAAAATTTGGCATCATGGTCTTATTTATAAATTATTCCAAATTGGAATTCCTACTTATTTGTTCAAAATAATTCAAAATTTTCTTTCTAATCGCACTTTTCGTGTCAAAATTAATTCCTCTTTTTCTCAACTATTTTCAATTGGCGCGGGCGTGCCCCAAGGGTCCTGTCTATCTCCTCTTCTTTTTAACATCTATCTCTCTGACATTCCCAACTTTACGTACTCAGAATTAGCCCTTTTTGCTGATGATACTGCATTCTTCATTAGTCATAAAAATTTAACAACTGCCAAAAATAGACTACAATCCGACCTTCTGCTTTATACAAATTGGACTTCTAAATGGCAGATTAAAATTAACATGAATAAATGTCAAGCTAAAATCTTCACACTCTGTAAACCAATCATCCCTGCAGAATATTAATTCTTGATCAAGCTATACCCTGGATATCACCCAACACACCTATTAAATATCTTGGACTCCTCTTAGACACTAAACTTAAATGGAATGCCCATATTAAAAACATTATACATAAAACTAACACTAAATTTATAAATTACACTCCCTCATTAATTATAAATCACCTATAAACATTCACTCAGCAAAATTAATATATACCACAATTATTCGTCTACCCTTACTTATGCTTGCCCCATCTGGTCCAATGCTGCCAAAACCCATATAAATAAATTACAAATTCTCCAAAATAAATTCATCAGGAAAATATTTCACGCACCCTGGTATATTCCCAACTCTCAACTCCATAATGAACTGAAAATTGACACTATCACTCCCTAATTCGTTCACAAAGCCTTAAATTTTTCAACTCCTTAGATGACTTACAACAGACCCGCACTTTCAATTTAGGTCAAACATATTATTTTCCTCGACGTATACTATCAAAATTTCCTAAAGATATATTTCGTCCACCATAATTACTACATTTACAACATATTATCCTTCTATTCAAAATCCTTTTTACAAACTCTTTTTTTTCATAGCATAACCTTTCAAAACTTTAATTGTTAATAATTCCTACTACAGGTTCCAGTGAGTATCAAATCGCCAGTTATTTGTTTGTATGTCCAAACCCCTGAAAGACAAATATGTCGAACAGGTAGAAATAATTAAAAAAAAAAAAAAAGAAATTGCAGCACTACGATCATTTGTTTTTCATATGAATAAATATCCACTTAGAATATTCTACGAACCATTTTAACTGCAGTGCATACAGTCTTTAATTCACCGCTGGTACCTCTTGTGCATGTTTGAAACGTGTTTCCTGCAATCCAATGAGGAAAGCATATGTATGAATCCACAAAAAGTACTATCAATAACACGATTAGTGTTCTTGAAGAAATGCTAAAAAATGGCTTCCAGTGATACCAACATAAAATGTACGAGGACACCATGAAACTAAAGAAAGTGACGTTTTTATTCATGGCAAAATTACAGTCTATGAAAGAGAAAAAGAAGAATATTGAAATGCACATGCTGTCTGAAAGCGAGCAGCATGTAAAAGTTTCGTCAAAATCAAGTCGCAAATGTAAATACGACGGACGTAGGCTCCTTCACCTAAAAAACACAGAAGGCGCGGAACTTTACAATGGAGTAAAAGAACTGTATATTAAATACTTTCTCCTCCTCTTCCTCACAGCTCTTTCTGTTTTCTTTATTAACTTAGACCTTTTTCATTTGCCAGACGGGAAAGAGGAAGCAAAGTTCATATTTTTTCCTTCGGTTTCAAACCGCAGAGAAGGCTAGCTCGCCGTCACAGCAGGGCGGGCGCTTAATAAATTTAGCAGTTGAAGGGACACGTCGACCAGAGGAACGGTACAAGGGGGCTCTGGAATCGAGCCACGGACCCCAACCACAGCGGACTTCACCGGTACGCCAGGATAGCGCAAAACGTTTTTCTGGACGCTAGAAGATCGGAAGCAGTTCTGTTTCACGGCAGTCTATCGTAAAAATATAATTCATCCTTGCGATTTATTTTAGACTATCCAACAGAATTCAAAGAGGGAAGGTAACATGAAAGTCTGTTTAATTAAAGTGAGATATTATTTTTCTTAATATATGTTACATTTTAGAACATCATAAAATAGTTGAATGTTTATGTAAGTTTAAACAGGGCAATTTGAGAATATATTTAAATATTAAATTCTTACATAAAGGAGATTCAATACACAAGTAATTAATTTCACCACGACCACTACCACTACAAAAACAAAAACAACAAACAAGAATTGCATTATTTCGTCCCTCCACAGTATTTGAGTAATTCTGAGTGTAGGTATGTGCATGAGGGCATGCGGCGCACACGGTTAGACCACGTCTCCTCCACCAATCGAGACATATGGTATGTCATTCGACGCGACTCTGTCTCCTAGTGAGGAACTGATAATTTGTTGTCAAATCCGGACAGAAAGTTCTCTGAAATTCCCAAAAGAGTTGTTTTAGTGCTGCGATCTTAGAGTGTAGACGGAGAATTAAACTAATGCCATCTAAATACTAAGACCCCGTATATCTATGAAGGTGGCCTTGGTTAAACCTCAGTATCCCATGATTATTTTCAGTCAACGACACCATAATTTTCTTCCATCAGGGAAGAAAAACGAGCAATATCAAATGAAATTCGCGCGGCAGAATTTGTTGAGAATTCATAAGAATGAAGTATTTGATGGATATTTATAATAAATTTGTAAATAACATTGGAACATTTAATTTGAAGAATATGAAGTGATACGCAGACAACCATCAATGTAATACCTTTTTACATTTATATAATACATTTTTTAAGCGTGGAAAGTTGGATTTTCAATTTTAAGTGCCTTATAACTTATTCACATTTTTCACATAAACACACGAAATAGTAACCTTTTAATACTTAAATACATTCGCCTTTAAAACACAAATCAGATTGAGTTTGTGGAGTTAGAAAATCTTAAAAAATTAAGAGGACAAAAATATGGAAGCGTTAAGCAACGTAATGGAATCACATGGAGTTGTAGAAGATTTTGCGACAGAATTTTCCCAACTAATTGAGATCTTATATTAGCATTATAGAACAACTCAGAAGAACAGCTTACAGGTGATAATTTATGTTCATATTAGAAAACAACATGTAAAAAATATAGCTGTACTAAATTCTAATTATTTGCACCACTCATAACTGCAAGTATTTTTTACGGTGATTATAATTTGAAATTGCATTTTACCAGTGCAATTCCGTGTGGAGATACAAGGCCATTTGGTGTTGAGATTATTTGAACGGATATCACCCAAACAGCGACTAAGATTCATTGGTAGTCCAAAGCCAGATACTGTAAGAACATATCTAAACAAAGCTATGCATTAATGAAATGAAGTATGGCAGAAATTTTCAACCCGTGAAAATACATTTAAAACAGTTTACAGCGTCGGCGACGCCACATTCAACCAGTTATTTATAATACAAACATTGCTAGGGACTAGCCTTTAGGGGAAGAGTAAAGTGACATTCATTGCTCAGAAGTGGAATCATTTAAAAATAGATATCAAATTCAACAGCAACTGACAAAATAATAGAAAACACGGAAGCGCCTGATTGAAAACCAGAAAACATGGTCAGGGAAATTTCAGAGAAGTGGCAAATTTCCAATAATCAGGCTGAATATATTGTTCATCGGTGTCATTTTTATTTGTTATCTTCCGGTACTATCTTGTTAGAACAATATCGGAGAAATGTTGACATTCAGAAACTTTTCTGTCTTAAATTGCAAGTCAAGTATTTAAGTTTTCTTAGCTGAAACGTCGCCAATAATGTTCCTAGCGCAGTCACTCAAACAACCCAGAAAATAAATTCATTAATATTATCCTAAAGCATTTGAAGTCCATATGTGAGAATTAATTAAAGTATTTTGTTCTTAACATGTCTGTCATGTTATTACATGATTTATGTTGAGTATTTTATTACAAGTCAAAGCCAATAAATTCAACTGATTGGTATTCATACACTTATTTCTCGTGATTCAACGTCGATATGAATCACGAAAATTAATGGTGAAAGTAACTAGTTCCCTACGTTTGAATCAACATAAATACTTCCACAAACACTTGGGATTCAGTTAAGAGGTAGTGAAAAGAGAATTAAAATCTAAAATGTTGAACGAATAAAATGTGATCATATCAAAGGTTTTCCCCAACTGAGTCATTAAATATAATGAATTAAACAGTAAATAATTAGGATTTATTTTTGCACTTAATGATTTTCAAATACAAACTTCTTTGGTGCATTTCTCTCTAAGGTACTCTAATAACTTTTCTTAAACCACTTATTTTCCTAAATGTGTTTGTTTACTTTTACAAGGTCACCACAGATTTTGAACGTTTTAATTAAAGACATGTAAAAGCGTAGCGTTCTCGTTTATTTTGCATCAATCGAGTTTATTAGGCAGCTCCACAGGGTGGGAGCCAAAGCAAATAACCTCGATCTGAGTAAAAGCAGTTACTGTAGCGACCGACAAAAGAGCAGAGCGGCCCGAAGCCGGGGTAGCATACAATGCAGTCACCCTCGTCAAGGCAACCAATTAACACCCATCTGCGAGGCAATGGCGCTACAAGAAGACCCTGGGAGATTATCATGTTTCATTATGAAAATAATGTCAAGGTCTTATATTTTATTGCAGAAACGCGTTATCAATATTGATCTATCAATAAATTTTAACACATAATGAAATTTAATTTGTTTTCCTCAAGTTAATGACAATAATCTCTTCCTTTCGGTACCTACTTATTCATCCGGAAGAATGATGAGAGAATTAAGTTCTTCAATCTTCTCTGATGAATGCAATGCAGCATCTTTGTGGTTAAGCGAAACCTCCAAGGGAATGAAAGAGCTTTGTAAGCGTTTGTAATTAATGTGTTGGGAATGGTAATCCTGAATTGTTTTGTGACTTCTATTTCAAAGGTTCATCAACGAATTTCATTGTAATATTTGTGTGAAATCTATCCAGTTATTCACGATATAACTACTACTTGTGAATGTATTGTTAAATGAAGATCATAGCGTGTAGAAGACTCGCTTAGACGCTCTGGAAATGTTGTAAATAGAGAGTAGGTAGAGATTAGAGAGAAAAATAAAATGAAATAAATAACAGCTATGCAAACAACAGTATAAAAAACTCTGCATTTTAAAGAATATTTTTTTAAAAATAATGGAGTTAAATTTCTTAATATTTGGAGACCCTCAGTACCCGTACACAAAAAATTTCGAAATGATGTCACTGTAGAGTCTGTGATCGGGAGGTGCTAGGATTTGAGCCCCGCCGGTGACAGAATTTTCAACATCGTCAGCTAAGCAAATTCATTCGCTGTCTGGAGGAGAATTCTAGCGCCCGGCTGCTCTGATAGTTTATCGTTGTTTCCAATCAACACCAGGTGAATGCCAGGCGAATACTTTCAGGCATTGGTTTCTTTTAAGAACTGTGTGGCCATAATGATAGTATTAAATAGAAAACTGTTATAACAAAGTAAATAATTATTTGTATTTTGATTCTCTATTTCAGATCGTATTTTTATTTATTTCTTGCGTTAGTATTATGGACATTTTACTCCCTGCCTCCAGTATCAAAATCCGGTGAACACTGGCTAAACCCACATTTTAGAGTGGAAATTTTTGAAATCCAGTTGTTTTATTTGTTGACATTATTTAATTGACATTAACATACAAACTAATAATCCTAAACAATGTCCACTGTCCTGTGGTTAAATCCCATCTCGATCATGTTGTTCGTCCAATTTTCCTGATTCATTGGGCGAAGATTGAGATGGCTCCGTGTTTGCTTCTGCATATAAGTAAAGCTTCTTTATGCGCACGTTTTCCTAATCTCTGTCTTTGTCAGTTCAGATAGGAGTAAAGTCAAAGACGTACTATATCGAACCAAATATTAATAACGCAATTCTGTAGTTATTTTACCAATGCAAATAATTTTCAATATCTCGAGAGCGGAAATGTCTATTATGAAATGTTACGAATCTTGTTTTGTTGGTATTCATTATTCAACTATTAATGGTTAATAGGAGAGGAAGTGATTCTAGAGCTCACGAAATAGTGTGCAAATTGTACATCTTCCCCATAGTTTACATAAAGTTTTTACTGTTCATTGACAAAATAAATCAAATATATCATTCAAGTGATCACTAATTGTTCCAGCAAAAATTGGCCGGTTGCAGAAGTGGTCGCTTAAACCCGGAGTGGTCGCGTGCGAGCATTTGAACACAAGGTGTTGTATTTTCATGTTCAGTTTCTTTTGAGAATATTGTACACCCTAGTGATTTTCAGTTATTTCCCCTAAGCCTTTTCATACATAATCCATTACAAGGATGGTTGTCAGTCAATTCTCGGAAGTTATTCTTATCTCACGGGCTTCTCTGGGGCCGCGACGTTCTCTCACGCCCTCCTACGTTACACGCGTGGTGCAAGCAGAGCTGACAGGCTAATCGCCCAAGTAGCCTTTGCGATAACTTTTTTAAAAAATTTGTTACTTCTAGTTTGGCGATATTGTCTTTTGAGGGTTTTAAGATACATAAACGTATATAGCTTTTAAGATATGGCCATCTTTAAGTCGCGGTTGGTTTCGTTACTGTATTAATGGATTTGATTATGGTTCTTATGTTAGAGGATTGTATACTGGGGGATGGGTATGTGGGAACTGTCAAGATATGGAGGTTTGAATTTGTCTTTAGGGAATCTTGATAAAATTCGTGGACTGCTATAGAATCCTTCTAGGTTGAATGTCGCTGGGCAGGGAGCATTCGGAAGGTATTACTGGCAAGTACTTTTAAAGTCTCCTTGAAATCAGGTGTGTCTAGTTCCCGTCGGATTTCATGGTTGGGGTTGAACCATGGCGCGTTGAGAGTTATTCTGATATATTTATTTTCTAAACTACTAAGCCTGTTGATAGTGCTTCATGCCACGCCTCCCTATATTGGGCATGCATATGCCATTGTTGGCTTTAACCTCCATTTCCTGGGTCACAACCTAGGGGGTCACGATCAATTTTCAAGAAGATACAACATTTCTGCAACTTTCATAGACCGCCAGAAATAAGAGTAGCAGACGGAATTTTGCATCATTTTCTTTCTTTGCACACACAGATCAATGTTGACGTCTAAAATAGCATTAAATTTTTATTCAGAACAAAAAGGAGATGTTTTAAGAAAAAAATTAACAAGACAAGACGTAAATTTTTCCAAGAAATTTAGACCGCAAAGCGAAACGTGAATATGGAAAGTGTGAAGAATGATTAGAATGCAAATCACATTCATTGTTTCTTTATAAATATGGTTAGTAAAATGTAACACATTCATCTACAAATTAATATTTACCACGTTTTGATATTTGTGGCGGTTAGAACCAAAGTTGTGTAAGTGACAAAATTGAGAAATATAAGGTTTCTCACTCACTTTGAAGCATGAAGTGGATTGTGTTTGTAGGCAAAGGCATGCAAGATCATTCATTGATTTGGGCTGCGTTTTAATGGCGTTTCTGAAAACTACTTAACAAAACGTCGTAAGCATTTGGCGGCAAAGGGATATAAGTGCAGTTGCACCTCTTTAGCGCGAAGGAGCTTCGCACTTTACGTGACGTGTCTTTACTATATTACTTAAAGTGGTATTTTTGTACATTTACAATGGAAGTTAGTGATGAGTTTGACAAAGAGGAAAATAGTGAAGAAACAGGAAGCAGAGGTACTGATACATAAGGAAATATTACTTAATTTTGTACCCGAAAGAATCTGATTCTGAATGTTACCTTTCTCTTTTCCGGTCATTTATTATATAATTGTTCATGTTATCAAATGCCAAATGAGGAAATATTTGTGTTTTATTTTATATGTAGATTCTGCATATGGTGCTGATAAGCAAGTACTGATAAGAAGACTTGCAAGAGACAGAAAGAAGTAAAATGAATAAGAAATATCATTTGCGATAGGTAGAGAAAGCCAGAACAGCGAAAAGTAATGCTAAACATCTGGCAAAAGAGAACTTTCAAGAGTTAAAGCTATATGTTTTGATTTGCAAAAAACATTGCCTACACCTATGTTAACATGTAGTACAGTCTATTACCTTCGACAGTTATGGGCGTACAATTTCGCCATTCACGACCTTGCTAATGACAGTTCTACAATGAATATGTGGCTTGAAGGAGAGGACTCAAGAGCATCTCAAGAAATTGGGTATTGTTTAGTTACGTGTGTACAGCAGTTTCTTGCTTCTACAAAATATCTACTCGCTTTTAGTGATAATGCTGCAGGACAAAAAATAAAAATATCTGTTCTGGATGTTCTTATTACAAAATACATCTCTACAAACTGTGGGTAACAAATTCCTAGTTTCTGGGCAAATCTATATGTAATGTGATCAAGACTTCGGCCAAATTGAAAAGGCTGAGAAATATCAGCAGTATGTGTTTATACCACATGACTGGGTTAAGGTTGTGACAAGTTCCAGCCAAAAGTTAAGTGCCAAACGTATATCAACACATGATTTTGTATCAATACAATCTATGAATGATCTTGTCAAAGACAACGTTAAGGGATGCGCTATATTCAATGGTTTCATCTAAAAAAGGATCATCCATACACACTGTATTAGGAGAATATTCTAAACGAAGACATACAGTTTGAATCAGTCGACTTCAGGAAAACCAAGAAAGGACGACCACTTTCATCCACACATTTACAGTTACTGTATGAATCATCGCTTACAATAACAAATGCAAAATATAAGAATCTACAACGGTGTCTTCAGTTTATACCTCCTGTCCACCATCAGTTTTAAAGGGATCAAAAACGCACACTCGAGAAACAAATTGCTTCAAGATGCCATTGAAGAGCCCAGTGCAGATAGTGGCGAAGACACAACATTCAAGTCAGAATGAATTGTTTGTGAAAATATTATTATTATTATTATTATTATTATTATTATTTATTATTATTATTTATTATTATACTGGTTCTGAATGTCAAAACGGTCTTTTCAGTTCACTTTCAATCTAATACGCTCATAGAAAAACGGATGTAAGTGACACATTTGGTGGCAAATGGGTGTAAGTACACGTAAGCATTTTGGATAAAGATCTTATTTCAACACGTATTAAACAAAATCCACAGACATTGTAAATATAAGTTCGTTAATAACTAACAAAAAGAATAATTACTTTAGAAATGCTTCTAGAACACTACAGAATTTTTATTTTGATCCAAACTTTAAGGCTCATTTTCTCTAAACTACGTTTTTGTCATTTACACCCCTTTGGTTCTAACCGCCTCATTTATGAACTTACATTGAATTATATAAACTAGCGGTGCTACAGAATGGCACAGACTTTTCCGTATTTGTTTTCTACTTCCTTGGGTCTTCGCTAGCAATTCGTAATTGCCACAAACTCTTTCTTACCAGCCGTCATCTATCACCGCCAAAAGTACATTTTTTTGTCATTTTCTTAATTTTTCGGTTTCCTATTGGTAGGACGGAAACACTAAATTTAGAATATTAAAGAACACAAAATCCTAGTCATAAATAACAATTTTCTTTTAAAAATTATGTGCCGTTTAAGAGAAAATGGCGTTTTAGCGCTACTGAAAGTGCGAAATTTGAAGCTCATTTTCACAGAAAATATTTGAGTTTTCAAAATACTTTATTTGACGTTATTTGAAGCACTTACACTCACAAATATAATAATCTTTACAAATTGCTGGTAATGTGCATATTAAAGATGTGAGAGATCTTTCAAAGAAATTACAATTATGTAATTTTTGAAAACACAAAAAAAAATCAAATGAACTCTACTCTATACTAAAGAAAGTAATTATCACTATCCGTTACAAAAGTTTCAAGAAAAAATTTGCAGCCGTATATGAGAACATGGCGTTTGAGCGTTACTGAAAATGAAAAATTTTGAGCTACTTTTCACAGAAAACTGTTGTGTTTTCGAGAAACTTTACTTGACATTAAAGCACATGTACTCGTAAATATAATAATGTAAAAAAATCGCCGCTAATGTAAATATTATCAACGTGAGAAACATGTGAAAAAAATTACATTTTGCAATTTTTGAAAAAAGGAACCTATAGAGCAATATGGATTATATGTCATCTGATAGAGTACTTTTACCACTATCCCTACCAAAACTTTAAAGAAAAAATTTGGAGCCGTTTTTGAGAAAATCTTGTTTTTTTGTAATTTTGCCTGTATTTTTTTAAATTGCACATATTGCACGCAATATTGCACGAAAACTACTAAAATTTTGAAAAACATTTACATGACCTTTATGAAAGAACTCAATATGCAGAACAAATTTTATTTGAAGAAAAAATCTCTATCTTCAATTTTGTAGTTGGAAAAAGACGCGGAAAAAAATTCAATCTTTCACAATTTTCGAAAATTCAGTTATCCGTGAAAATCGGATTTATGCCATGTTAATAAGTGTATTTTACTCTATTCATACAAGAAATTTATTGAAAAAAGCCGTTTTTGAGAAAATGTTGAAAATCCCCGGGGGGCTTCATATAAAGTACCCCCAAATTTTGAAGTATCTTTTTCAAAATCTCAAAGCTTCGACTAGAACCAGATCGACCGGGGAATATCCATTTTGGAAAAAATCGTATGTATGGTTTAGGCGCTTGCAGTGTTCACAGGCGGACAGACGGACGGACGGACAGACGGACGGACGGACGGACGGACGGGCAGAGGGACGGACGGACAGACAGACGGACGTTTTCCTTTCAATTGGTTTTTGGATATCAAGGACCCACAAAAGAGGATTTCTGGCTTCACCACGTGTTAGGGGATTTTTTTTTCTTAATTAAGCAACTAGTTTTATCCTCTTTTTCGTTTTCACGCCGCGACAATTAATTTTTTCCGCCGAAAATTGGCCATTTTTTCGCGCAACTTTCCCTAAACTCCGTATATCACTCCGTGTATACTTAAGTATATGGGAAAGTAAAAAGAATGATTTTATTCACAAACAACTGCAAATTTAAAAATGAATATTAATAATTTGAAATTAAACTCCGTAAATGAAGTTAAGGATGCAATAGGCACTTAAATACCGAATTATATTACTTTATGATGCTAGAAGATGCGCCGAAATTATCTCTGGTGCGTTTTCTCCCAGGCTAGTAACGTTTGTGCCCCCAAGACGGGACCTCTACCAGATTAATCAAGATTATGAGGTTGCGGTGAGCGTACAACAGTTGTAATTGCGTTAATTGCAATGGAATAAAAATACTTTTCGCCAAGTCATTTTAATTACATTAAACTACAAAATACGACTTACAGGACCAACTACCATTGAATTACAAAATAAATCAAATCTGTTTACGCGGGGATTCTACTAACGTTTTCGCAAATATTTCCTGGTGGGTATTAGTGCTACGCGTGCTAAGTTGCAGTTCTATTCACTTGCCTCGCTGTATGAGAAAATGTAAAATTAAAAAAAACAATGCCTTGTAAAGTTGGTTAAGCAAATTTCACCTCTTTTTACCCCCACAGATTTTGAAACTTTCTGAAAGCGTGCCTTTTTTACAATTTCATTCGTTTGTCTCCTTCCACACGCTAAAATGTCATTAAAGATCCTTCAAAAATTACCTGAGATTATTTCTTTTCTCGTGAATCTTGAATTACGTCCTCACCGTCCGAACTCTCAAGCAAATCATCAAAATGCAGTTCATATCTGCGAGAGAGGTTGTCTCATGAAGGAATTCTTGTGGTAATGGACTTCGCGCATGTGGCATGCTCCATAGACCATTGATAACGTCTGACAAAGGGGAGCAAAGGTCTGCACACTTCACAACAGTTCTGAGCAACGGACGAAACAAACGCACTGATTTTCACAGGTACATTACTTTTAAAATCATCTTTGTTATCTGCAATATCTATGAATAATTCATTTTTGTTATCTATAAATAATTTCATCCACCTGCAAGATAAGCGACTCTAGTTGTCACTATTCTAGTAAGTAGTCACTATTCACTAAGTAATCAATAATACTTAATGAATATTGACTACTTATAACCGACGTATTCCCACGCAAGTAGATATTGTATGAACTGTATTTCCGCAGCTATTACGCTTCTTGTTTTATAACTGTTCAAAATAGCTGAAGTTGACCTTTTATAGGAGATCAATCTACAGAAGCCTGGCCGCTGATTGCGAGGCCAGTTGACCAGGTATCTATCGCTGGCCATTGGCTGCGGGACCAGAAGGTAACTGTTACTCATGTTTTATGTAAAAATCAATCTTTTCCACGAAAAACAATGGTCGTTTATTAAGATACCACTACATGGAAGTAGTTGTTGAATTACAATTTTTCTGTATATTATTTCCGTATGGATAACTACGGATATAATGTTTTCGTGTAGGGAGAGAAGAATTTCTACTCGTATTTCTGCATTGTCCATGTACAGTTAAGTTTCTTTGTTATTTTATTACCTCAATTGATTGTCCAATAAATGCACACCATTGTGAAAAACAAACATAATTTCATATTCTTGCTAGCAGAGTTAGTAACACAGAACTGGTTTGTTATGCTTGAATCCAATTCAGAAATAGATGGGCACATAAGTAGGAGATAAACACATAGACATATAAGTGTAGTTGCATTGAGAACATGAAGCTTCAACTTCGATTTATGTCTAGAGAGCGGAGCGCCAATGAAGGATAAATTTTTTTCGCCTTCCGAAAAACTGTTTCGGAAAACGTGGCTTCTCAAGAAATGTAGAACCCATTTTATCTACAGTTTTTTTCTAGGGCTTTTTCCAGCCGACAGCCGGTTATACTTAACGTCCTAATGGGACACATATTGGACCATAGACTAGACACCAACACACTTGCAGCCTTCTCTAATCTGGGGTCAGCAGAACTCGAGAATCTCCGCGACAACATATACATGAATGACTAGAAACAAACAACCATGCCCAAGGCGGGAATCGAATCCATGACCCTTCGGACCGAAGTGCTGAATTGCTACACGCTCTTAGCCATCTCGATCACCCAGATCGGCTTATCTAAGTTTCTTTCCTAGTATTAGCAATAGTACATCATTCCATTCGTCTCTTCCAGGAGTTGGGAATGGTGGTAGAAAAATATTTACTTCCATTTAAAAAAATCACTGTTGTATTAATATCGAAAAAAGTTACAAAGTTAGAAAAGGAAACATGTTATTTTCCTCATTATTTACAACGACTTGGTAAAAACCGCATTCCGATATCTCCCACCATTTCAAAGACATTTAGGTGGTCCATTCTGTATTGATGATAAAAAATATAATTTGCAAGAAGAAATGTGAATGTAAAAGTTACTTTTGCCATTTTATTAACGCAATTTATTTTCCACATTCAATAAAAAATGAGAGTGATATGATGTTTTGTAAAATGTACATACGTGATATTCTATCATATCTCTGTATTCTATTCCAGCACACTTTTCCCAGCCCAATGAAACTGACAGACTAATTATCTCTCACACAAATCAAGAGTCCATGAACGAGGCGGTTGAAAGAGAGAAGCAAACATATGGCCGAATACATCAAAAATTCAATGAAGATTTGGCTCATCGATGCGCGTAGTGAATGTATCTTTAAACTTGTAAGCGCATCCATCATCAATAGTAATAGGATATTGCAAGAATGCCGGATACATGGCATTGCAAGCCACTCCACGGCCAATACTCCGAAGAATTCAATATGATATCGAAGGGAAGATGGATGGTACTCTCATATTGAGTTTCCCAAGGGACGCCTCCTCATAAGAAGAAAACCGAAGGTCTGGTCTTAGCAGCCCCAAAACAAGCCCTAAAGAACTAAGGTTATTGAAGGCAACGTAAATAAGATTCGAGGACGGTTAAGTGCAGGTCGTGCACAGAAAACAAAGTGTCTTCTAATCAATGCCTTCAATAATTTTGCACAAGCACATTTCAAACAACGCTGTGACAGAGTGTTTCTATATTCCACTGGAATCAATGAATGCGAATCACACCGTTGTAACCATGGAAGCAGAAAAATGTTTTAAACACAAAAGTTTGGTAATCGAGATCAAGCGAATATAGGACGTAAAACACTTACTGGATCAATAGTAATCGAATTTATGGTTCTTGTTTCGCAAAATCTACGTAAGAACATAGAACTCCCAGGGAAATACAAAACACTGCGTTTTGGGGAACATCCTATATTCTGCGGAGAGTATTGTTGACACAAGTCTCTAAATCTGCTCCTAAAGAAGATAGTGAAAATATAAGATTTTCTGTTAATGTAAAAATGAATTATTTCATTGTTTAACTTTTTTCTAAACTGAACGTGATTGAAATGGATTTAAAACCCGCAATTTCATTTAGCGGAGCAAACATGCCAAGATCGCGGGCAAGGTGACTAGCTCAGAGAAACGGATGCCTATAGTTCGAATTTTTAACGGTGTATCAAGATCACGCACGAAAAAGGGAGAGGAAAGGCAGACTCGAATAGGGAGCCGTAAAAGTGGGAGCTGTAGTGACGTTGCAGCTCCCTGTTGGAGTCTGCCTTTCCTATCCCTTTTTCGTCCATGACCTTGGGACGCCACGTTAAAATATCGAAGTATAGTTTAAAAATAAGGGTTGTACAAAATGCTCCGAGGTGACGGTACATCATTAGATATCTAGCTCATGACAATAGTTAGGAAAAATAGTTAGAAAAGTTAGTTGACAGATACGAACCCAAAAAAGCGATATTTATTCTCATTTCAAAGTTCCAAGGATAATGAGGTATCAACCACAATAGTGGAATTCAACTACAATAGTTCTGCTATTGTGGTTGATACCTCATTATCCTTGGAATTTTATCATGGATTACCACAAAATCTCTGCTGCCACCACAGAATTCTCATTTCCTTTACGAATGTCTAGAAAGGATCCAATACAATGAAACACATCAGAGATATTTGAGGATAACGTTCCACATTTTGAATCGAAAATATTATTGCTTAATAATCTCGTTGAAAAATGGAATAATTGCATTAACTTTCTATGTTAGGGTTGAAAGGTTTAATAGGCAAAGAATCTTGACCGCTAAAAGAGCCGTCTGTCCGTGAGAGAAATGTGTTATTTTTAATAATAGAAAATAAACATAAAATAAAGTAATACGTGGTAAAGAATAAAAAAACTCAAAGTTTGGTTATTTGACAGAAAACATCATGTTATCAAATCAAGACACTATTATTCGTTATATTTTCAATATGCCCTACTCTGAAAATTTCCTCTTCGATGCGTACTTTGGGAGGGGAAATGAAAGCGGAGTCAGGGTAAGTTGCTTGTGCCCGCAGAAGCAGGGTAATTTGCCGGCGGGCAAGTAGCTTGCGCGGGCGCAATTTGACCTGCCTATACTAGTTATTTGTACTTACCTCATTTTTATTCAATAAAATGTGTAGTATAAAGTATGAGTGTCTCTTGAAGTGCTTGTGAGACTATCCTCATTTTAACTTACACGTAAGAATGTACTTGTCTAAATAGGGTTTCGCTTAAATAACTCTTCCTAAATTCGAATTTTAGTGACACAACGCATTCATTTCGTTTTATCGTTAGAAAAGAAAGAACCTTTAGGCCCCAAACGCAGTCGCCATCTTGAGCAGCAATATCAAAGCGCCAATAAAGGCGGGCCTGTGCACACACTCGTCTACATGAGCCTTGTACTTCAGCTCCAACATCCGGATGCCTCTAAAATCCGCGTTCTCGTGGTCCAGATCGATTCGTGGAGCGCCTCGGTCGTGTAAACTAGTGCTCGTTTGTCCCACAACGTTCGCTTGTTTCCCGCAGCCGGCGTGGCACGAGCGTGGGTCGGGGAGCGGAGGCAAGCGGGTGGTGGTGGAGCAGGCGGGGCGAAGTGGGACGAGGGGGGTTAGGACGGGACGGGGCGAGGCAAGACGGGGGGGGCGAGGCGGAGTGGGGCAGAGCAGAGCGGTGTGGGCGTTGCGGGGCTGAGCAGGACGGAGCGGGGAGAAGGGGGCGGACGGGAGCGGGGTGGGACGAGGCAGTGCCAGTGAGGAGACGTACGGCAGGGTGGTTTGGGGTGGTGGGTTGGGCTTGACGGGGTGAGGTGGGGCGGGAAAGAGGATGGCATGACGGTTGGGACGGGCAGAGGAGGGCAAGAGGAGTGTGGCGGGGGGTAGGGCGGAGAGGGGCGGGGCGGATTGAAGTGGGACGAGGCAGAGCGGGACGGGCAGGGCAGGCGGAGCGGGGTGGGGCGGGGTGAGGCGGGGAGGGGAGGGGCGGGGCGGGACGAGGCCAGGCGAACCGCGCACGGCGGGGTGCCGGTGACTCGGTCTAGGGGTCGAGTAATTATTCACAGTCGCAACTCGACTGCCTTGCGCCCGCCGTCACCGCCGGGAGTGGGGGCGGGGCAGGCAGCGGGCGGAGTGGAAACTTGCTCAAAAGCCGCGAGGCAGCGCGGCAGCGCCGCGATGACAAACAGGGAGCCTAGGCAACTCTGTACCACGATATATCAGCTTAATACCGAGCCTCCCAAGAACATCGGCGCATAACTCAAAAGACGGATGGCAGTTTTGACGCGGCGGGAAGAGGCCTTGTGATGGAGCACCGGGCCAGCGGAATATATCCGCACGCGCGAAGGAGGATCGAGAGAGAGAGAGAGAGGGAAAGAGAGATGGAAGGAAAGCAAGGGAAGAACTAGGAGAGAAAGAGTGAGAGAAAGCAACAGAGAGAGAGACAGAGACAGGGATACTGAGGAAGAAAAGGGGGAAAAGACCGGACGATGAATTCACGGGTAGCAAGTTGATATTGTACCCCCGAGCAAGGAGGAAAGATGCGGGAATCTCTGCGGCCTCGTGCGATTGATCATATGGACGGATGGCGCGCTGGCGGCGTCAAGACCTTCCCATCTCGTGTTGAACGTGGCGACACGACGGCCGCGAAGATTTTGAGTGCAATGCGCCGCCACAAGAACTCTGGATGGTTTTTTCCTCCGCACGTAGATTTGTGTATATCTTTGTGTTTGAAGAAGCTCTTTGGGATTTTTTATTTATTGTAGTAGGTAGTAAAGTTGATTAGTGTTTCACCATTTTCATTTAAGGTCCTTTCTCTATTACATCCTGTTAATTTTCTATACGCTGGTTCCTAATTCTTGCATTGAAATCTTCTGCTATGATAATGTAGTCTCCCTTATTCACGGAATTCAAATGTTATTCCGGTTGTACTAGTAATCCTGTCCTGTTTCATTTCAAGTTTTATTCTTCCTTTGTAAAAGTTTTAAGTATCCCAAGAATAAGAACATTTAAATCTTTTCGAGTTAGTTTATATCTATTTCTGGAACAATCACATTGTACTCTTTCTATTATTACAGTGTACGACCATTTTTTCTTCCCGACAAAAAGGACGAGTCTTTCTTTGATTCCAGTGAATTTTGCCTGAAGGGACTTGAAATTTGGATCAGCTGTTTCCTTTAGGAGGAAATTGTTGGGCTCATTGCTCGCGCAATGCCCCCTATCCATCTCCTATTGAAGCGAAATAGTGGGTAATAGCGCGATTTCAAAATAGTAGAAATCCAATGAAATCGTTTCAGGATGGTCAATGAATTTTACTTTCTAGCTTTGCACCGTTCAATGGAGAGAGATTATTGTAATACATAAAAAATAGAATATGAGAAAACATTGACAAGTCCAGTATATTTATATGCATTGATTCTATTATTGAGTAGAAGTACTTCAACTGACTTTCAATAAAGTTTCTATACCTTTCAATAGTATTTTCTGCAACACCACATTCATCAAATTAAAATTGCTGTCATTCGAACCCGGCATCTTCCAAACTAAAGCGCTCAGCCCAACCACGCCTTAAACACCTTGGCCATTGGAGCGAGTTGTGGACTGAACATTTATATATTTGTCAAAACGTAATTGTATCAGCTCCAGCATTTGGAAGCCGGTAATTGTTAACATGCAAAAAAATCTTTTTGGGCGACAAAGAGAGGCAGCCGTGAAGGGCTTACTCCACATCCTATATCTGAGTACCGAGATTAGAAAAAAATATGCGAGAAAGCCTGTGCCATTCAATAGCACCACTAATTTAATTATTTATTTATTTACCTTCCCTTATTACACATGTGGAGAAAATTTAAAGAAACAATTTGGAGCGGTTTTTGAGAAATTTGTTTTGTGAATTTGAAGCGAAAATAACGCAAAAACGACTCGTTTTTCAGAAAATTCTACTTAACCTCTTTTAAAGAGCTAATTTTGTACAACAGACTTTTTCTGAAGTAAAAATTTCTATCTACAATTTTGTAGTTTAAAAAATATTTTTTTGCAATTAAAAAAACAAATATTCCCAGAAAAATAACTAACACCATGTTTGTTATCGTCTCTTATTACAGTGAGAAAGATATCGTCTCTTATTAAAGTGAGAAAAATAAAGAAAAAATTTGCAGCGAATTTGGAGAAATTTTTTTTTTGTAAATTTGAGGCGCTATTTACGCAAAAACTACTAGTTTTTTCAAAAAATTGTACATGACCTTATTTAAATTGCTAATTTAACAATAAATTGCTAAAATAACAAAGAAAGATCTGAAGCAAAAATCTCTACCTTCAATTTTGCAGTTTTGAAATTGTTTTTTTTTTTTTGCAATTTTCGAAAAATTGGCGATATCAACGAAAATGTTACCTGCATCTTTCCGTTAAAGGTTCTTCGCACAACTCAAAAACAGAATTTCATCAAAAAATTTTGTGCCATTTTTTAATTTTCAAAATCTCCGACGAGCTTTATGTAAAGTACCCCCAAAATTAAAATATCGGTTTCAAATTCCAGGAGCCTTGACATTAGTGAAAGCGATTCCGGAACATCAATTTTGAAGCAAATCGACTGAACGGTTTAGGCTCTAGCATTGACCACAGATGGAGACAGACGGACGTTTTTCCGTCAATCGATTTTGCGGTATCAAGAAGCAACAAAACATGAATTTTGACTACATAACGAGATAGAGGATTTTTTTCCTAAATTTACCAACAGGTTTTATCTAGTTTTTCCTCACCAGACCCAAGCTACAAGAGGTTTTCTGGTGAAAATTTCCCGTTTTCCGACGCACGATTACGTAACTGCCTTCTTACGAAGTATTCGTAGGGCGAGAAAGTAATAAGTAAGTGACATCAATTAAAGATTTACAACTGGATGCAATTATGTATAAAACACAAGAAAATGAGTTGGAAACTTGGGACATATCTTAAAATTTTGAGCAGCAAGGATGAACAACAAAAATTAGATCTGAGTGGAATGGGCCAATAAGTTCAAATTCACTGCAATTGTAAAATAGAAAATCTCTGAAACACTGTTTCATGTCGTTCACTATTAAGTCTCGAAGAGTAATGAAATAATGGAGATTCACAATTAAACAATACGATACATCGTACGATCACTATTCACTGTGAAACCAGTGTTAAAATGCTTTCAGAAGATCTAATGAGAATGTTTTATAGTATTGACCAAGATCTGTACATGAATGCTGTAGGGAAAGGTGCAGTTCACTTTCACTTAAAAACGTAATGCATCCCGTAATTGTAACCACTGAATTTTTTCGTGAAAGACACACGTGTTAGACGATAGCTAGACATTGCTTAATCGTACACCTCAAACCTTTGTATTTAAAAACACTCGTTGCAAATGTTTCGAGTTTTTCTAACAACAACCTACACTCGCACTTTTCTCCACAAGAAAATTTATTGTGGGTAAAACAATTAACGTTTTATTTATGCAATAAGGCGAGAAAGTGTATCTCTTTCTGAAACTGATTCATAATGTAAACTCACAGCTGTAAAAATAAATGAAGTTTGTTGGGCCTACAACAAATGGTTACATTTTCAGGACTTCAATTTTTCTTCTTTAACAATCGATCATCTAAAATGCAATTAAAGTAAATATGATAGGTGAGTGTCACAAAAAATATGACCAATCCAAAGGAATCTTTTGTATTCCTTTTATCAGACAGCGAAAAAATAACGAAATAAAAAACACAACATAAATCTATCTGATCAATGGAGGTGTAATATCGAAAGAGGAAATACAATTTTCTCGTCCCCATTCCTGAAATTGCATTCCAAACATCTCGAAACACTCACCAGAGAGCGAACGAACAATCGTACGTGCATTCAATCCTTTGCTACGATACAGGCGACGGAACAAAGAAAGATCTGACGCCCCTTCTGAACGATCGTTGTCCCCGGCTGCAGCATTATGCCGCGTTTGTAGCAAAACTGTCCCAGTTTCCGGAACATTCCTCACGCCAAGCGACCCGCTCCCGCGGCGCTGTATTCGCTTCGCATTGGCATCTTCATCTATTAAAGCAGAATTTCCATTTCGCAGCAGAAGACGCTCTCCAAGAGGGACGCGCCAGTCTTCCCAGTACGTACTTCCTTGTTTGTCACAAGGCACCAGGACGGAGGAAGCCGGCGCGGGCGGAAGAGGGAACGGGGGCCCAAGAGGGTTCGACGCCCCCCTCCCTCCACCCCGCCGCTTCCTTTCTCTTTGCCGCTCCTCGCCTCCGCAACGCGTTCTCGTATTAGTTTTGTTTCTTGGTCGACGGAAACAAAGCACATAAGGGTTATTACAGTTGCAGAAGTTGCTGCGCAGTCATTGCCGCGCCAGAATCCCGTCAGGGCGCTGCCTCCATCATCCCTAATCGAGTTTCCCGCCCGGTTCCCGTATCGCGGAAAACTTTTCGAATAAACGCCTCCCGCCGCCTCGCCCCCTCGGCGGGCCCGGATGTAGACTTGGGGAGCGGTAAAGCGGGAATTGGACACTGGCGCGGCTACTCCCGCGCGGGGCTCTCTCCCTGCGAAACGAAGAGTAGCGACCTGCGTGGTCCGCGCGCCGCCGTAAAGTAGCGCGGGCGCGGGCCCCAGTCGCCGACCCTGGGGAACGCCCCGTTTCCCTCCCGCCGCGCCGCGCCGTACCGCGCTGAGCCGGCGGCCCCGGCCGAAGGTGAAGGTGAAACGGCTCTGCATGGTGAAGCACCGCTCCCGCCCTGCACTCTCTGCTTCGTCCCGCGTGAAGGCGCTGATTACAAAGAAGACTCACTGAAATTTGGGAGCGAAATTTTGGTAATATGTCGGACTCTCCAAGTTAAAGTAAAATACGTAAGCTACTTTCTTGCAGTTTCTTGTGGTGGCACGAGCGTTAACAGGGGAATGGATACAATTCTACTCGCCTGAAAGTGCTGATTCAAGGCAAACTTGCTGAAACTACAAAATCCTGAAAAAGGCAGGTTCCAAATGGTATGTAAGGGAACTTCTATTGGATACTCAAACTGTTGTTGAAGTGTATTTTCCCTTTTCTGACTGCCAAATTTTGATATCTCAGTATTAAATATTTACGTTCATTTCTCAAATGCGTTAGCAAATGAAGCAGTTTTCTGGGGAGGAAATCTATTAATCTTTCGTCCTTCACGTCATTATGAGTTTACGTTAGTACCAGTGCGTTGTATTTTTTTAGAAGACTTAATATTTCTAGCATATTCCGAATTCTCTATCTTACGGTAAATATTTATAATGCATAATAGATTTTTTTACTATTTTATATTTAAAATAAGGAGAAATTAATAAAAAATATAAATTATTCTAGTAGTGTGTATACATATCAAATTCATAACTTATATTCTTCGCCTACTGGTTCTGGGCCGGGAATATTACACCCTTTCACAATATTTGTGCATTTAGTCTTTGAATTCTACGAGTAACAGATTTGATATTTGCTATAGTTTGACATATCTTTCCCTACATAGTAAAAATTGTTTTCGGTATTAGCGCAAATTTTGACAGATATATCGGTTATGTTTTCACAATAAACAAATTTCTCATCAATATTTTCTTCACTAAGATCATCTTCACTCTCTTAGAAAATAACATTATCATCAGCAATGTCATATTCTTCATCTGAAAGTTCCTATAGAACTCTCGGATTATCCTGTAGTTTAGAACATACAACGCATTATCATATAATTTAGAACACACAACGCAAACTGAAGCGACCCTTCAGTTGCGACACAACTCTTCACATGATGAAGAAACTCTGCCGAAGGTCTCTTCTATAAAACTACTTAAACGCAATTAAGCATATAAAGCAAGCGAAGAGATACGCGAAGGAATACAACCGCCGTTCAAGCCCATTGTTGCAGTAAATCACGAAATAATTCTTAAAATTCAAATATGTTGTAAAATTTACAACAGCGCGATTGACGGAGGGTTAATACTTAGATTTCATTTTCCTCTCGTTTATCCATAACAGAAAAAATCTATTCAATGTACGAATAATTTACATTTGCATTTACACGCATTGCAATTTCAAACAATTTTTATTCAAATAGATATTTATATAAAAATATTTTGTGTATGATTTTAATGATTTGATTTTCTGCAAAATACAGATAGCCATGGTAAAAATTAAAATAAATGTTCAGTGTTATATTTTGTATGAATAAGAATATAACATTCCAGAATTTAGCACAGATAGGCATGTCTCTGTTGAGATATGTCTGTAGGCCTATGGTTGATTATGTAGATTCTAAAAAATTTTAATCTATCATTGTACATTTTCCACATTTTTTAAAATAAATTTTCAAATTGTGCGGTCGGAGTTTCATATAAATAAAAAAAATCAGTTTTTTTGTGAGCCAGAAAAAAATATTAAGTTTAAACAAGTCTACTCTCATTTTGTGTATAGTACAGTTTCGCCTGTCTGTCCATACACATATTAGTAAGAAGTGTCTGCGTTTGGTCCATAATTTTTGTTTTTTTACGAATATTCGTAGATATTGCCGTTGCATCGACCCCTTCAAACAATACTTTTCTGCAATAACTTTACGATTATAAACATTTTACTTAACGTGCTATTATAAATACCAATTTATCTTTTAATATTATTTGCAGCATTTCAGTACTGTTCTTCTCGAAATACTTAAGTGTGTCACTAAATGTTGGTTTTCACATATACTTTCATGTTTTGTCTCACAGAATTCCGTGAGAATAAAACAATCACGCACTCTGATTGTGAGATGAGCTTTTCAGACAGTGGATTTTATTTGTATCATTAGTCAGAAACTAGGGAACAAATTATTTTGTCTTTCACTTTGTTTAATGCAATTCATTGAATAAACTAGAATTCTGTCAATCTTTAACGCTTCAAACATTTTATTTGAAACTTTACATTACTTTTTATATCATAAAACATGTGAAAGCAGGTTCTTGGCCTTGGATTCGAGCTCAAAAGAAAGCTCAGTAGAGGTGTGCTAGAGGTTGCGTTCTCGCTTTTTAATGTTTTATATTTTTCTTCATTTCTCTTATTCTTCCTCATAATCTTTAGTGAAGGGTTGCACCGAGACCTGCATTTGCTTTAGGATGGCCCCATAAACTAATGTATGTAGCATTGTACCAGTTAAAATTCCTGAAAGACGAATGTCGAACGGGAAGAAAATAAATGAAGAAAAAAAAGCACCTCATAATCTTCACTCACTCGGCCTTCATTTTGTCTCTACGCATCCTTATCCATTTCTATTTGCCAGGCATTATTACCCATTGGTGATATTCTCCAGCCCGCTTCGCTCCAATATTTCCGTTCCCCACAACTCTGCCTCAGAGCTCCAAGCTGCCGCCTCCGCCTCCATCCGCGTGTCCCTTCGCTCGCCCCAGTTGCGCGTCTCTACTACTCAAGGAAATTCCGTCCGTTGCCCGCGGACTCTTCCTTCCGCATCCGACTCGGGCGCCGCGGCGACCGAGCTTTCCCCAGCTCGCGCTCCGTACCCTCATCCGAAGAAAATTTTTGCCCCGATCCAGCTGCACCTAATCAAGCGGCAAGTCCCCGCGAAACTCCCTCCCCCGACCGTGCGCCTCTCCTCTCCCCCTTCCCCTCCTTTGACTCTCACCGAAGGCGAACTCTTTCCCATCCCCTCCCCTCCCCCCCACCCCTCCGCGTCGCGCCTCCACCCCGAAAGTCCCAAATTGTGAGGCACGTTGGCACGTTTCAACCGTCTTCTTTTCAGCTTTAAGGCTACCGCTGCCAAATGGCAGCATTAACTTGGAAATGTTAAAAGGTCATTTTATGCCTGGAAGTTTTTCTTCCGTCTGCGGGGAGGGGGGGGGGGCGACGACTGCACCGAGCCAACCGTTCCCACACTTTTTGTCTTGAGGTAGCGGACTGCTGAGAAGAGGGGCTCCGGAAAAGAGGGAATGATTGGCCTTTGGTAATTGACGGAGCTCGGGATAAATGCGAATGCCAGATCTCTTTGTTAGGAATCCCTCCGACAGTTTTTAAAAAAAAGTATATTTTTAAGTCGCAAATTCGAAAAGGATTCAACTCGCTTTAGCTTTGAAATTTAAGAGCGCTTCAATCTATCTCCTTTAAAAATCGTTATTTATAAATCAACACGCATAAAAATAGGATGTGAAAATCATAGACACTTTGCAGACAAAAGCCAAGGGAACCTTAACGCAGAACCAAAAGAATTAAATTTGCATTTATTTGCAGAGGGCGGCTAGAGCGCGCTTTGGGGTTCCCGATAAAAGCGAGATTCCTTTATTTCCTCTCGCCGTGAAGAGCTTTCCGCTGTATCCTCTAAGCCTACTTTTGTTATTTGGCAGAAATATCACGTGGCGCCACTTCTGGGCGCGCGGCACACACACACACTACATTCCACTTTAGCCCGCAACTTGCTGCTTTCTGTATCCATAATTCCTCGCGGCATTCATCCCCTGCAAGGAAGTCGCAGATTTCGTCGCCAGGAGCTAAATCTTTCCGCGAGTCGCCCGACAGAAAACGCACCCACGCGCTCTACTGGCGCGTATTGGAACCGCCGCAAACGCGCGCCGCCTTCCGCAAACGGATGTAGACTAAATATTTAGAAGCGTAATGAGGCCATGTTTCTTTTCCGCACCGGTAGGCAGCGTGACGGTAGCGCGGCTCGGGGGGCGTTGCCGCCGATAACAGATGAAGCATGGCGCGCGCGACGAGCCGTGGCGTGGGGGGGAGGGGAATGGAGAGGAAGGGACGGGTGGGGAGGGGGGCGCGACGCGTCCCGTCGCAACAAGTGCAGGACCGGTCGGCGGTGATGAACGCCTCTGCGCGCTTTACAAGTGAGCTGAGAAACGCTGCCCTTTCAGTCCCACATACGGCCGTATTTCACTTTTATGCGATCTTTATGGAGATGCATTCGCGCGCGCGCTCTGGTCTTAGGAAGTGAGGGTGCTGCTAGACGCAGCTGTGCGGGTTCCCCGGCTTAGCGACCGCGGAGACTCCCCGCTCGGCTCCACCACGCCACGCTCCTTCGCAGCAGGGGAGCGGGCGGGGAGCGGGCGGGGAGCGGGCGGGGAGCGGGCGGGGAGCGGGCGGGGAGCGGACGGGGAGCGGGCGGGGAGCGGGCGGGGAGCGGGCGGGGAGCGGGCGGGGAGCGGGCGGGGAGCGGGCGGGGAGCGGGCGGGGAGCGGGCGGGGAGCGGGCGGGGAGAGGGAGGAGGGCGGGAGGAGGGCGGGCGGGAAGCGGGCGGGAAGCGGGCGGGAAGCGGGCGGGGAGCGGGCGGGGAGCGGGAGGAGAGCGGGCGGGGAGCGGGCGGGGAGCGGGTGGGGAGCGGGCGAGGAGCGGAGAGGAGCGGGCGAGGAGCGGGCGGGGAGCGGGTGAGGCAAGAGGAAACGGGCAGGGTGAATCCGGGTGACTTTGAGCGGGCTGGACGGGTCGGTGTGTGCGCGGGGGGGGGGTGGCGGGAGGGGAGGTAGCGGGTGGGGAGGTTGCGGGTGGGGAGGGGCGAGGTGCAGGCGGAAAGGGGCTCGGGCGAGGAGGGCCAGGGTGCGGGCGGGGAAGGGCGGGGCGAGGAGCGAGAGGGGTACGGAGGGCGGGGGCTGGACAGAGCGGGGAGGTGCGGGTGGGTGGATGCCGGCGCGGCGGGGTGGGGTGTGAGATGGTCGCGGGCGGGGCTTAGGTAGGGCGGGGAGGACAGACGAGGGGGGGGCGACGCGGCGGGGACTTTGGAGACCAAAGGACGGTACATTACTTGCGGGCAAGACGAGAGGAGCCTCCGCGATGAGGCTCCGAGGTTCCGGGGATAAACAAAGTGCGCCTGAGAGGGTTGGTAGCTGCCGCGTGTTTCAACAACTCTTGCGAAGTGAAAGGATAATACGTCAACAGTGATTTGCGGTTTTAGACAAGAGAATTGTCCTCCACGGCAAATGTAATACACCGACTTTCAATACGAGAGCCATAAACGTTTAACCGTATTACATTTAACGGGTAATTTAATACTTTAGTAATATATAATTTAATATTTCAATGTTTAATAGACTATCCCTAAGTCATTTTGTCGAGAACAATTGTAATAAATTACAAAGAGAGAGAGGGGGGTAGAGAGAGAGAGAGGGGGGGTAGAGAGAGAGAGAGAGAGAGAGAGAGAGAGAGAGAGAGAGAGAGAGAGAAAGAGTTATTGAAACGTAAAGTAGATGCCCTTGTAATAAAAGACATGTTCAATTGATAGAAATTGTTGGAAAACAACAAAGGGAACTACGATAATACGGCTTCGGAACGTGCAAAGGGCAACGAAGCATTCTTGATTTTGTGTGTATGGGTGTGATTTGTTATGTAGTTATCTTCCTGATGGGGAGGAAAGATGACTCCAAAGTTGGATTACGAACGTAAAGATGATTTTATCAGTCACTATAATTGAGATTTCTCAGATTGTGAAATATTTGCTGGTAATGAGTAATGTATATATGCTGGTTTTATAAGATATGTATAAAAATCATTGTTATTAATTTTCAAATAAAATTAAGGTCAGATTAATCCTCGCCGTTTTAAAATAATCATTCCTATCCTGGAAATTTCAAGGGTTTGAAATGCTGAATAGCTTTGACGCCGGGTTATTAGCCTGGTGGACACAGATCAACCACGCTATATGACCAAGAAAATACACATAATAAACATTTGAATAAGATCATAGTTTGGTATGAATAATTTTATTTTTAACTGTTAAGATTTTTAAGTTTGTATTCCGTGTGAATGAAATTATGAGTTGTTTTTAATAAAGTGCATTTCAAGTTTTATTTTCATATATGTATTTATTTAAAAGTCGTGAGCTTACACTGTATGCGAGAGGAAATGCTATATATATTTTCAAGTTGAATGTAAAACGTAGGAATTATTTCGACAACAATAGTTGGTTACTAACTTCCAATACCTTTTGCGTTGTATTCAATAAATTTCACTCAGAAAACTCAGATCCTATATTAGAGGTACCACAATCCACCAAAGACAAATTTTTCCAATATTCAATTTTTTTTACTTTATTTGAAAAATTAAAATATACTTATAATATGAAGTAAGAATTCTTTATTACAAAATAAAAAAGAAAGATTATGATAATAACAATCATGTTAATTCAGTAATTAAAAGCATCTTATATTCTAACTTGGAGTTGTATGAAACCTTGACACAAATTTGAATCATGAAACGGACATGGCAAATATGTTTGGCAGAATATCTTCAACAAAAACTGACAAATATATTTCCAATTAAATTTTAAAAAATAAATTCAATTTTATTGCAACTGTTTACATTTTAATCAAAATTTTATTGAGTGTACTATAATGCACTTGGTCCACCTAGACATGTATAGTGCGATTTTTCTAACTCTGCCCCTCAAGCCACTATGGAATATCACACCGCATTTTTTCTCTTTCTCCGTCGGGCCGCTAGAAGTCGCATGATCGTAAGGACTGCTTGATACGGTCGCGATCATGCAATATCTGGTGGCACGACAGAGAACGTCACGAAATATCGTGACATTCCATCGTGAAGACGGGCCTTGAGGGGCAGTTAGAAAAATCGTAGTATAGACATTATATTTCAATCTTCTTGAAAATATGAAGTATGAAAATGCTGAAGATAATATAACATTTATCTTAATTCGTGAACTTACTCTTTGCATTTACAAATTACACACATTTACAAAGACGGAACCATGATCACCGTTTTTGTAAACAAGCTTTTGTTTGATTTTACTTTTCCAATTTGCCAACGTAATTAATCATAATAAAGGGTTCTTCAATCCTTAATTATGACTTTACACTCGCAGCCATTTATCTTCTTAAATGTCATTGCACTTTCACTACATTAATATGCATAAATACTACAATGCTCACTAACTAGATTTCTTATCTTTTATCAGGTATCACAACATAATAATTTAATGATTTATTGTACGAACCAGAAAGCTTACATAATATATTCCTTGATACGATGAATTAAAATCTGACATCCGTTTCCCATTCCATCATTATTTCCATTATACGTAGGATAATAATCTAAACACAGACAAGCATTTGAAAATCAGAAATATACACTCCATGTTTTTTTCACAAAAATCCGTGTAACTGCTTGACGAATTTGCACTTAATCTTGAATTTGCTGAAAACAGCTTTTGTTAGAAATGGAAACTTATTGGTGAAGACTGCTTCCAGTTGGTCAGTCTTAAACCCAACGAGATTTTGGATAGAGTTAATAATAATACCGTTTCCAAATTACCAGAAAAATTAAATTTCTTGATATTACGAGTATATTAACTCTAATGCCAATTACATGTTAATATTTCTCGTGCTCATGTTGTTATTTAATAATTTTTCGTGTTTACAAACAATGTAGGTCAAACAGACACACACTCAACTCACATCGACCAACCTTAGTCGGCCACGAATATACAGTTAAATTCCACTCCCTCGCAGGTATTCGAGTAACTGACCATCCATCGCACGAGGCATCGATGCATACGTAATCGATACATCGACCGCACGCGCAAAGAAAGGTATCGCATTCGCAGGCCGTCCCTAATGGCGCTGGGACAATTTGAACTGGAAGTGTCGTACATCACGCAGACGACTCCCGGGGAAAAACGAGAAGAGTACTCGGGGGCCGTAAATCTGAGGGCGGCCACGAGCGCGTGGCGGGCGGAGGCGCGGGGCGGGGCGGCGACGGGGGCGGTGACGTCAGAGGGAATCACGGGGAGGGGGCGCGACTGCAAAGACGGCAGCGGGGGAAGGAGTTGGGGCGGGGCGATGGCGACACCGTCGGCAAGTGCGATGGAAACTGTGTAGGCTAGGATAAGACGGGCACATGGGAAGGCTGGGGGATGGTTGGTGTGGGTTGGTTACGGAGGTTGACGGGGAGGTAATTGGGGGGTAACTGGGGGGTAACTGGGGGTAACTGGGGTAACTGGGGGTAACTGGGGGATAACTGGGGATAACTGGGGGATAACTGGGGGACAACTGGGGTAACTGGGGGGTAACTGGGGGTAACTGGGGATAACTGGGGGATAACTGGGGGATAACTGGGGGACAACTGGGGTAACTGGGGGGTAACTAGGGGGTAACTGGGGGTAACTAGGGGGTAACTGGGGGTAACAGGGGGAAACTGGGTGTAACTGGGGGTAACAGGGGGGAAACTGAGGGGTAACTGGAGGGTAACTGGGGATAACTGGGAAGTGACGGGAATGCGATGGTATTGTGAAGGGGAGGTGACGGGAATGTGACAGGAACGTGATGGGCATCTGAAAGGGGGGTGACAAGGACGTGACGGGGAAGTGACGGGAGGAGTCGAGGAGGTGTCGGAGAACCGGTCGGGCGATTTCGGGGAGTGAAACGGGTGCTAGAGGGGGTGGCGCGGGGGCGACGGAATCGCTGGCGGCGAGACAGACGGCGGTGTGGGCGTGGGCGTGGGCGGGGGTGGGGTGAGGAAGCGGCGTGGGGGGCGGGGCAGAATGAAGCGCCGAGGGTAACTGCGGGCGGGGGAGGGGAAAAGCGTCGCCAGCGCTCGTTTTATGGCCGATGGGCGTTCGAAGGAAGTTCCGTTGACGAAGTAATAATGCCCCGTCCTTCGTCGCGAGTCCACCGCAAGAAATGTACTCGTCGCAGAGAGGTGGCACGCAGGCCGTATGTTACTTGACATTACTTACTACTTCACTTACTGCTTGCTTTGTTATTACTGATGAATGATGGATATAAAGTGAATAAATAGGGTCCGAGGAGCTCGCAAATCACTAAAACAACATAAGTTTCTCTGCGACAAAGGAACAAACAGAGAAGGAAATGTGATGTTAAAGACGCAGAATATAAAAATCAATAGGTTCAAGTACAATAACTTGCGTTCATTATTTGTAAAAGGGATTGAAAAATCAAATTGTTAAGTATTTAAACAACGTACTTCCAATAAACTTTAAATTCAAAATGATTTTACTGTCACATCGAAATGTAAAATGTACGCTGTAACCAAACCTATTTACCGAGGAAAGGTTTCTGTTTGAAGAAAATATGTATTTCATGATTATGATTTCTAAAATGCTAATTGCATAAAACATTTAAAAAATGTTTAATACAAATTGAGTCACCGCTATATGTAGATATAATAAGTAGGTATACTACAGTAGGTCACTCGCAATGTTACTATCGAGTAAATTACTTTAAAAAATTGATGTTTAATAAGTTGTCAAAATACCACCCAAAGTTATAAGATAAGTAATAATTTAAATAAACCCGCAATCTAAAGCTTTTAACTCTCCAGGCAGAGATATCATTAGTTTTTATTATAGGAGGAATCTAAAATGAAAATAAGCGTGTGTACACGTAGGTGGTGATCGATTAGTTCATCTCTGTAGGTCTGCACTATGGTAGGGACTGGCCTTTAACCAGAGCAGATCTATCTAACCGACTATTTTTCTTGAGTACTAAACACGACCAGAGAAATTTGTATTTGTCTACTACGCTCATTTCTCTGCATCATTTCCTTTTCCGTTGTTTGTTCTCAGGTTTTATCAACAAAGCTTCGCTCTCAAAGCAGAGAATCTCATTAATGACTTTCAAGAGCCCTAACATCCCCTTGAAGGTTTCTTCTACTGCAAGAAGGGTACTTCAACATCCATGGATACGGCATATCAAAGTTTATTCTCATGGCCTTGTCCTTAATTTTACATCAGTAATTTTTACTTTCTCGCCCTTATGAACGTATTTTGTAAGAAAAGAAAGTATTGTAATCGTGAGACGGAAATCGGTGAGTTTTCGGCAGAAATACCGGAATCTGGTAAGGAAAATGTGGATAAATCCAGTGGCTAAATTAAAAAATAATCCCTCTAACATGCGGTGTAGCCCGAATTCATACATGATGTATCCGCGCCAAATTACAACCACGGTGTCCAAATGACGATTCCGTTTATTACAAATTTTGCAACGCCAGTTCATGAGCAACACATTTTATTACAATTTCTCTATTGGAAGAGGAAACAATCCGCCGCCTCTTATGGCTATCTGCGTTTGAGAAATTTCGATTAATCGAATATTTGAAGTGGACTTTATCGTCCTTCACGCGACAAGGAACTGGCCGTCTTTTGTTTTGCTGCTCTCTGGCTGGTTGGTGACGCTTGCACTAAGCGTTTCGGCGAGAAGTCAAGAAGGACGCGAAAACGAATTCTGACAGGTTGATGTCCCTTGGCAGGCGGAATACTAAAATGACAGGGAAATGTGATTAAGAATAGAAAATACAATCCAAGAGACAATCAGCCGGGCTGATGGCGAAGAAGATAGTTTTTCATTTGTTTCTGCGTCGGGTATGTTCTCTGCGCCTCCTGTATTGCCTTTATACCCTACTCCTTCAATAAGCCCTAGCATTAACGAGTAATTGCATGCGACACATTTGTACTTCCTCCATGAGCGTGATTATTACTGACAAGTGATTCTGGGCGCGTGGTCCGCTAAGGTCATTGGTCACCAAGGATATTACTCCACTGGAGGCGAGATCCGACGCCGACGTACCTTTGGCTAACGGAGATTCCCCCCAGCGGGGCACCACCCCAGACGAGACAACCTTTAAGTTCCCGGCCTGTCTCCAGGCATGTTTGTGTATGGTAGTGACGTGCTCGTAAGTGTAAATGTGTGTAATTAAGGACTGAGAATAGGGCAAGGAATAGGAAGGAAAGATCGCGCGCGCTCCGTGGCCTGTTTGTTAGAGCACTGCTCCGGCATTCGCCTGTTATTGATCGGAGATACCACGGAAAACTACCGATTGGAACAACCGGCTGCTAGAATTCTCCTCCAGACTGCGACTAAACTCGACCCAGCCGTCTAGCTAGTGTCGAAAATCCTATCATTGACGGGACTCGAACCTAGGAGCTAGATCCCGGTCAGAGGCTATACTCTGAAATCAGTTGAGACCCTGAACCTCTTCTTCCAGTGTGCTTGATCGTAGAACTCGGTCACATCACCCTGTGTATTCAAGCGCACAGATGGGTCTACAGCCTACCACGGCATGTTTGTACGTGACGGAGACGGGCCCCTGGGATACCTCGGCATCAGGTTTAGAGAACATGATGTTTGCTGGAAATTGTAGATGGCAGTCTGGAAGAGGTTGCGGGATAAAAACGAAAGGAACCCGACTCAAAAGCAAAGGAAATCTAGATGTAGTTATTGTGTCACTCATTAATTTCATTCGTCCGTACAATAAGCCAACAGCATGTTGAGGTGTACTTTATTTATTAAATGACTCATAGTTTGAGCATTCAACGAACTTTTAAGCGTCTGATTTATAAAAATGTAAGCACAGGGTATGGGAAAAATTAAAAAGCACCCAATCTGTTAATAGATCAAAAATTGAAGCTGGTCCAAAAATATACTTTGTGTGGACCTCTCTTCTTTCTGTGACAATGGTGACTGGTTTTTTAGGGCAACATTCAGCTCTAAAGCCCCTTTTGCACTTGCAGTGTTCATATTCTTCACCACAGTTCTACTCGATGTTGATTTTTTTCGATCACCCAAAAAATTATTTTCTGATTGCCGATATTGAGTGGATATGCGATTTCAGATGTCCTTTACGAGGCCATAAGATTGATAATGCCCCTTGCGAAGCAGCAGAAGCATAAGCTACTATAATTGAAGAAGCACCCAACGCACTCTACCGGCACCAATGATTAGTAGGCCTAATGCCGGGCGTGTTAATTTCTTAGGTCATTAGTCCCATAAGTTTAGTGCACGTTTTCCCCCTCGGAAGATGGTGGTGATTTATCTCCTCTGGATGGCGAAACTCGGTGCAGATGTCCTCGTCGACATTTGGGTTTTCTCTAACCAGGTATCTCCCAGAGGGCACCACCCTAATGGGGACAAGTTCTAGGTACTCAACTAGTCTCCTGCATGTGTGGTAGTGTAGTTCATTTAATGATGTGTGTAAACGGGTGAGGGTAGGACAAGAAAGAGGAAGGAAAGATCGCGGGCGGTCCGTGGACCGTTTGTTAGCGTACAGCAGCCAGTGTTAAAAATTCTTGCACCGTCGGTATTCCAATCCTACGACCTCCCGGTCACAGGCACTGCAGTGACATCAATTGATGCGCTAAGCCACCTAAGCCTGAATACCGGCACCAATAATTAGCTTACGATTTAATCATGAAAGCTTGATCATAATAAAAACGCACTTGTATAAAACACTGCCACGATTACGACCGAAGCTACCATCGTCAGTCAGAAATTTCTGTAGATAAAACATTCATACATACATTAAACGACGTGTCTCTATTTACTTTT
The DNA here is from genome assembly GCA_031308135.1 of Acheta domesticus. Taxonomy (NCBI): domain Eukaryota; kingdom Metazoa; phylum Arthropoda; class Insecta; order Orthoptera; family Gryllidae; genus Acheta; species Acheta domesticus. The sequence continues at coordinate 218,757,352 of JAHLJT010009419.1, forward strand.
CCACCACTTGTATATTATTCGGTGGCAGCATTGGCGTCAATTCAATCATTTTGGAGCGACCACGCCTCGACTCGGTTCCAGACGGTAAACGCGGCCGACGTTAAATGCAAGGAGTAAATCGGCAGCAAATGTGCTGGATCTGCGTGGCGTTGTTCTGAATTACACAACACGCAGTGGTTTCCGCCTAAACGTGGAACAGTATTGGGTAAAGACCCCTGAAGGAAAATACGATTTCCACATTATTAGGCGCTTTTAGACGTATAATGAAACGACAGCACACATTATTAAACGAACATATTATAGACTTCGAATAGGCCACAGATATGTATTACCAATTACGGTTGTTAGAATATTTTTGTAATGGAAGGAATGCGAACAAACCGAAATAATGTGAGTTCAAGTTATGGACAACACATACACACTTTTTGCATGTTATTCCAACTTAAATGCAGAGAGATTATCTAAATATTCTTGTAATTTACATGGAAACGCACATCATAAAGCATGAAATATCTGTGACGATAATGAATATGCTAGTACGTCAACATTTTGCCGAAAATTATTACACATACTTCGGGATTGCCTTAATCATTCTCTACATTTCTGTTTAATTATTAACCTGAGAATTTGTACTTATATGCCTATTTTATTTCTTTAACTGCCAATGCAATACTTTAGATTACTTATCCACTTTTATGTATTGATTATACGCGAATTGTATACCACATATTAATACATATTTGATTACTAAATGCAATTTTAGTGTCATTGCCTCTATTTGCATTATATTTAATAATAATATTATTGTATAAAATCATAAGAATTAATTGATTTAATAAAAATCGAATTAATAAACCAAGACTTGTCTCCAATTTTGTACAGCAGAATGTACGCAAGTTTAACAAATATCGATAATCCTGTGTACGCATGATTCAAAGAAGTTGCATTGTGAGAGCAATAAGACACATGCATCATGTGTGTTCATTTCATCACCTTAGGACATATTTCGGTTATCGGAAGCTGTATAAAATCGGCAGGGGCTAGTAGTGTTGTGTTTCTATGTTTAGCGTGTTAAGAAGCGCCGTTTAGCAAATTGAGATTTTTACCAATCGGTACGAGAATAGTAATCTTTAATCTCATTTGATTCTTTTATAAGAATGAAGAAGATGTGCCTCCTTCCTGACAAGGGACATCAGACAGAGGACATCAGTTTCCTTTGAGCAATATTCAGTTATTCATTGTCAATCTGACTTACACGTGATAGTGTTATTTGATTAACGATATTGATTGATTAATGATTCGGGGCGCGTCAACTGCTAAATAATTACTCACGTAAGAATAGTACATTTTTTTATTGCGGGAGGAGATGGTGAGATCCGGCGCCTACGAACCCGTCAGCTTGTAGGGGGTTTCCCCAACTAGGTATCTCCCACCAGCGGGGCAACGACTCAGCCGCGACAAGATTTAAGCCATCGGCGAGTCTCCCGTCATTTGTAGAAGTATGGTGCAAGTAAGTGTAAGTAAGGGGTGGGGACGAGGATGAGGAAGGAAAGATCGCGCGCGGTCGGTGACCCATTTGTAACGGCACTGCTCCGACATTTGGCAGGTATTGATGGGGAAGAAGCAACGGAAAACTAAGGATCAGAGTAGCTAGTGTCAAAAATTCTGCTATCGATGGGACTCGAACCCTTGGATCTCCCGGTGAGTTTAACGACAATCTTGTTGTATTTTTAGTTGAAAAAATAAAATGTTTGTGCCTCTTTAAATACTTATGCTTATGCTTTAAATGCTTTATTTTAGAGTTTTGACCGTGTAGTTCTACGGCTTTTAGTTTCTAAAATACCGAACTCAACAATCATCAAAGTTACTTTTCCTTTTATCGTTGAGTAATAGACCCCTGTGTATTCACAACTAACGGGAATTTTACTATTAAAACTTTGTCAAAAAAGGTACAGAGTTTTTTCTTAACGCCAAGTTTAGTTGAAAGAATCATAATATAAAAAGATGCGTTGTTTTTCTAATAAAATTGAGTTTTCACGTAGTTTTATTTGTTCTCAGTAGATCAATGTTATTACATTATTTGCACTACAGGGACATTACAGTAGATCATTAGCTATGTTTTATCTTGTCCATATTTTTTAAGTTCTATGTGTTAACATGATCATATTTTTGTCTTAAAAGAATCACATTCAGAATACAAATTTTAATATATTTTTAGAATTATAAACGCAATTATATATTTTTTATTATTCAATAAATATAAAATAGTTATTATTATTTTGTATTAATAAAATAATATATAATTATTTTCGAGATAGTTATTTTCAAATCTCTGTTCGTTCCGAAGCAAATATGTCTAAGGGCTACGCAGGGTCATCTACTCGGCATGATTACAGCACAAAGGAAGCATCACCTCCCCTGTCAAGGCCCAGCCACAGACTGAATCTGCACTACGCCGTCTCTGCCTCCCTTCGGCCTCTGCGTCGTCTCCTCCCCTCCTCTTCCCCTTCCCCCTCCGCCCCCCTCTCCGACGCGACGACGGGACTCGCGATTGGCTAATGAGACGCCCCAGGCCACCTTTGAACTCACCTGTCTCGTCGCCTAATTAGACCTGATCTGTACTAATTAGACACGGTTGCGGGTCGTGAATTTTCCCGTAACAAGCGAACTGATGATTATTTATTTGCTTTGCTCTCTCAAGGACCTTACGTTCTCTCGTTTGTGAATGTAGCATTTACACGAAGGAGAAATACGGGATTGATTTTCAGAAAAGTTTCGGAGGGAAGTAAAGGTATTTTAGATGCCAAAGGATTATGATACTGCTAAGGATTGATTATTTATTCATTAATTATACATTAACGAACGTTCATTGCAAGTAGAGAAATTATCACTATTTTCTAAAAGTTATAAGCAGTAAACTTCTTGCCATGAAACAAAAATATAACGCATGCACGAAATACGCTTTAACGCATTAGTTATCTTTATAAGACCGAATTTCAATTATGATCGTGCTGTAAGCATTCTTTCATCATTATGTAATTGTGCAAGGAAAAAGCTTTTGTGTCAAGGAGGGGAAATAGTGTATAAAAGTTATTATTAATTAGAATGGAATAGAAATAATGGCGTAACTTAATAGACAATTAGTATTCTGCTTAGAATGTAAGAATACTACATACAAAATAATATGTTCTGTGTTGCTTTTTACGGCAGCGCACATATTGGAACTTCAGAAATAGAAATCTACTTTTTTCAGTGTAATTATTGAATACAATGTAGGAATTCGACATCAAAATTATCCCGTTTTCTTTTATTTGAGAGCAACAGGATTTACGTCCCAATCCTGGCCATCTCAACTACATATTTCAAAGATTCCTGGAAGTCTGCAGATAAATGTGGCAGTAAATTCTTTTGAGAAGTCTGGTCTACATCCTACCCGCAATCTTCCCTTTTCATTTTCTCACGTGTCGACTGCAGACCGCGTCGTTTCTCGGATATTGCATTCTCTGCTAAAATTTTGGATAGAACTGCAGTAGGTACAGCACAAAAAGACAAAATTACTCAGAACCAATGAAGTATATTTGAGAAAAGAGAAATCATATATTGCCAAAACGTTCGGGTATGTTGATTATCAGAATCCAAATAACGGGAGAGAAATTTGAGTGTATGTATATTCTATGTTTGAAACTTACTTTTGTGATAAAACAACATATTTAAATTATTTTTAATTAATAATACTATCTGTAATAAAAGGTTTACAAAATAGAAATCGAAATTTTTCGTCCAGCCATAGTACTTAGTTTGGTTCTGGTTACATTAATCAAAAATACGGTTATTGACAATTCACAGGATGACATGACGAGGTGTTGAACGCTCGATTGATATGTATGTACCCATTCAGAAATTTACCAACGTATTCTTCACGCAAACCAGTAAAAGTCATTTTTGAACATGGGATTTGAGGTTTGCAAAAGTAAAACAGAAGCGCAAAAAGGAATTTCAAATTTACATTCTGTTTAATGCAGTATACTAGCTGATAAATAAATGCGTGGCCAACTGTAGTTGGTAACATCTATTAAACAGCTCAGTCCGACTCGCTTGCTGCAGGACATACCAATTCTACCGCTTTGATTCCGAAATCGATTATTTTTTTCCGATTCCTGTTGAATCGGTAAGCGATTGCTTTGCCCCCCCCCCATTCTTGGTGGAATCTATTCCGAAAGGCCGGAATCAAATGAAATTATTACATTCGACTTTTTTTAAATGATGCATATTTCAGGCATTTTACTATATTGATCAGGATTTTTGTCGTTTACATTATAATTATTATAGTTATTACTCGTATTATTGACATTACTCGATTGGGTGCCTGAAGAATAGAAGAAGGCATGGATTAGTTCGGTTCATAAAAAGGGAAACAGGAACGACTGTTCAAACTATCTAGGAATTAGTGTAATAGCTATTATGGGCAGTATGGACAGATTTTAGCTCGAAGACTGGAAACGGAAGTCAATGAAACTGAGGAGCAAAGTGATTTTAGGTCAGGAAAAATCTTGTATAGATAATATATTCTCTATTAAACAACTTATTGAAAACAAAATCTCAACTAACAGAGAATTACACTTAATTTTTATTGATTTAAGGAAGACTTATGGTAGTAGTGTTCCAATAAATAAGATGTAGGAAATCCTAACACACGTAAAGGTGAATCATGCTTTGATAAATGTAATAAAGAATCTCTATGAAAACAGTATGAGCCATGTTAAGATAAAAAATGAAATATTGGAATGTTTTACAGTAAATAAGGGTCTGAGACAAGGATGTCCTCTTTCACAAACTTTGTTCAACATTTTTATTGGGAAAACTCTAAGGGAATGGTCCAAGAAATGTAGAAATATGAGAGTGACTGTCGGAAACGAGAGGATTTATAATCTTCTTTTTGCTGATGACCCAGTAATTTTGGATGAAGTTCAGGATGATATTGAATATATGTTAAAGAAATTAGTAGAACCATAAAAAAGGTACTCGAAAGAAATAATGATAAGTCAAGATGCATGGTTATAGGGAAATCTGGGAATGATCTAGAAACAGAAATAGGTGTATTTCCAGTAGTAAAGAAATTTAAATATCTTGAAGTGACTCTTAGTGCAGATGGATCTGATGACAATGACAAAAAAATAAGCAAGGGAAGGGCGATTACTAGTGGACTTATGGAACACTAATGTTATAAAGCAAACCAAAAGACAAATGTGCAAGACAAGGATGGAGAGTTGTGTTACTTATGGATCAGAAATTTGGGTTAAAGAGGATGCAATAAACTCTCTGTTAAAGGCTATGGAAATGAATTTTTGGAGACGATGTTGCCAGTATATTCTGAATGAATACCAAAACGAAGAGATTAGACAGATAATGCAGATAGAGATACAAGTGATGAAAAATTTAGAATTCAAACAACTTCAATGGAATGGCCATCTATTAGAATGAATGCTGACAGAATACCGAAAATTATGTTTGAGTGGATCTATTCGAACGAAGAAAACGAGAAAGGCCAAGGAAATCTTTGAAAGTTCCTCAACGATTCGACAATGAAGTGCAGAAAATAGAGTAAGATACCTGGAGGAATAAAAAACATTGGCGTGTAGAGTCGAGAAACGGTCATTAGAACTATAAACAACACGCTTTCTAATAATAAATAATAACTCGTATTATTAATTAACTTTGCCATGTTTGAATTCTATCTCGCAACACGGCTCCACATTCCGATTAGTTCAAATCAACCTACTTTGTTCGTATTGCATTTCTAGCATCTCTACCAATGTTCCTGCCGGATCGCGGGGTATGAAGTTGTTTCCGTTATAATTTCGTTGATTAGTTCATTGTTCATTAGTTCATTTATCACAATTGTTAATATTACAATTACTACATTTTTGCAAATGTGAATGCATGTGAATCAATAATTTAGGGAATTGATTCTTTTCTTTCGATTCGATTCAACAATCGATTCCAACTGTTCGATTTTCGAATGGATTTCGGAATCGATCCTTTCACAGGAATCGAACGTCGCCACGTCTCGTCTCGTCTGATCCGCTGTTGCAGTCCCGTCCGCATGCCCTACCGCTCCGCTCCTCCCCGCCCAACAGTCCCCGTTGCCTTCTCTCTGCCCGTCACACTGCTCCCTCTCCCACTGCCCGCCACAACCAAATTAGATGCATTGCGGGTTGCATTCCATTATAATTTTGCTCCCCATTTGCTTGAAATCGCTCCAGGCGTTTCAGAGTTATGCTGCGACATACATCACATGCATACGTAAATGCATTTACACATATTTATTTATTCCTAGGTATTGCAATAAGTATTTTCATTTCTATTCGATATGCTAGAAAACTTGAAAAACATTATCCATACTTTTATTTACTTGATTTGTAAAAATGCAACGCAAGAAATAATTTATTATTAACAAAAGCCAAGGCATATACAAGAGAAATCATTTTGGGAAATATAAACACAAACGTCTAACCAGTCATTGAGAGAATATTTTCCCAGCAAAGTGAGGAATAATTTTGAAGTCTCCTCAAAGCATCACATTATTGAAAAAAAAAAGTAGTTTAAGTTTCGTTTGTACAACTGCCACTTACTCGTTGGATGCAACACAATGAGATGGAAATTACCCTACAACTCTTGGAAAGTCTCCGAGAATGGTCATGCGGCATTCTTTTCCTTTTTTGTAAGAGACGACCAGGATTCCATCTCAGAAGTGGTGATTGGGTCAAGTCGCGTCCAGGCGTCGAGAATAAGTCCTGCCTTCCGGAGACGCCGGCGGCGGCGGCGGAGGCAAGAGCAGCGCGCCGCGCCGGCGACAAGAGAGCGTGTGAAAATAGCCCATCGCGTCCTCTTCTTCTTCCCTTGGCGTCCGCAATCCTCAGCCCTCTCGTCCTCCGTGCCTTCCCTCTCCGTCCAGACGATTCCCTCGCAGAGCGCCTTAAAAACAAGTTCTGGCGTCGGGTTTATTTCCTCGCCGAGGCGGGGTCACTTTTAAACGCAGTCACCCGCAGATGACTCATCCAAAGTTCATCTGAGCCTACGGAATGGTCGGGGAAGTTTGCCCGACCCTCTCCACCCTCCCCCGCCGGCCTTCCCGCTCCTCCCCGCCCGTCCCACCCCGGCGCGCGGGCGGGCGCAGCCCCGCCCTTTTCTTTGTCTCTGAGCGTTGGCGGCGTCTCAAGCCGGGCCCGCTCGCAGAGGGCTTCGAGGAACGGGCGCAGGGCGCGGGAGGGCCAGGCAGAGCGAGCGGAAGAGGAGGTGGAGAGAGAGAGAGAGAGAGAGAGAGAGAGCAACGGGAAAGGATCAGGCCCGCAGTTTCCTAGAGACACGCGTAGAATTAAAAATAAGAAGAAGCACATGTAAAACGAGAACTAAAACGATAAAAATGTGATGAAGAAAGTAACAGTAAGTAGCAGAAAGTAACAGTAAGTAACAGAAAGTAACAGTAAGTAACAGTAAGTAAGTTATTTTTTCTCACTAACGAAAATTTACAATCCGTTTTTCCACAAAATAATTAATAAATATGTTACAAGCTACATACTGAATGGGTACTTATTCATGAAGGTACTTCATAGGAGCATTTCATATTCCTACGTCTATGATACAGAACACAACTGAATGGGTCTGACTTGTGGGAATCGGAATTGAAGATTGAATATGATAGTGAAATATATCTGAATGCGGGAAATTCTTGCCAATCAGTTTTTTCTCTAATGCGTTCAGGATTTTGATGAGAGGATTTGTGGGATTTCCAAAATGCTAAAAATAGGTTTATTCAATTTCTTTCAAGACTGTCAGCTTTTAGACCTCTTTGTAGCGCTGCGTTGGATATGTATGTACCAGGGCGCTACTGTATCATTCTTAGATTTTTGATTGGAATGTGTGAACTTTTCTTTGCTTGTTGCGACACAAATTTGGATGCCGAAGGTAGATATCAGGTTACTATTTTTTTCAAATCAATAACTTACTTTCTATTTAGAGCTTTTAATGATGTAGTAGTAACAGCAGTAGTTTTCTAACAGTTGGAGGACAGTTGCGGGTACGAGTATGAAAGTGAAATAAACAAAGCAAAAGAATGAAAGTACAGAATTGCGAGTTTATTCCGTAGTGTAATAACACAACGTCAGAAGAAGCATAAAATAAGTACGTAAAAGACAGAAGAAGATTGATCAGCGAAACCAGAACAAGCATCAAATTCACAGAGACAGTAAGAAAGAGAAACGGCAATAGACTTGAGGTAAGTGATGGGGGAATATATGACTTGAGAAACATTCACGGATGAATGAATGACTTGTTGGAATGTATGACGTGTGATAAAGAAAATATCCAAAACTAAATTAATGCAACTGTACGAAATATGAAAATTAATTTAGAGGAAAGCGATATTTTCGAAGAAAGAAAACACGGAAATTTTTAAACAATACAAAAGGCCTAGAAAGGGAAGATAAATAATTCCCAACTGGGATTCTTGGGAACTTTGAAAAGTTCTTTAATTTGTAGAAGTGTGCAAGAGAGATATAAAAACATCTTATTCTAGGAAAATGAGTTGAAATGACGTATTGAAGTATCCAAAAGAGGAGTATCTGAACTGCAAGGTTCTGCTTCCTGTTTCACAAAACGAAAATAAGAACGAATACCTACGAAAGTACACAATAAGCTAATTCTGTGAACAGAAAAGAAGCCAGAGAAGAGCCAGATCCACCAGAGACAAATAACAATGGAAAAACCCGAGCGGCGTCAACTCTAAAAGGTGGGCGTGGAGGAGAAGGGATCTCAATGGGAGAAGACTGCGGGTGATGGGAACGGCGGCGGCGGTGGCATGGTCCGATCTGTGGAGGTTGTGAAGATGACACAAGAAGCAAGGGGGTGGAATATTGGAAAAGGAAAGGGCTTTAGCGGCAAGAATGGCGGGAAATAGTTAGGGAGAGTTGACTAGGAAAAGGAAGGTGCGGAATGGGTGGCCGGGGAAAGGTGACAGGGGAAGGGAGACGAGGGAAGAATGTTGTGGAAGTATTGGCGAGGAGAAGGGTGGCAAGAGAAGGGTGGCGGAGGAAGGGTGGTGGGAGGGTGATCAGGAAGGGGTGACGAGGTAAGGATGAGGAAGGAAGAGTGGCGAGGAAAGGGTCGGGAGGGAAGGGGAGAGAAGGATGGGGAAGAGTGATCAGGGACGGGTGACGAGGGAAGGGTGGGGATGGAAGGGTGGGGATGGAAGGGTGGGGATGGAAGGGTGGGGATGGAAGGGTGGGGATAGAAGGGTGGGGATGGAAGGGTGGGGATGGAAGGGTGGAGATAGAAGGGTGGAGATGGAAGGGTGGAAAGGGAAGGGAAGAAAGGGTGGGGAGGGATGTGCGGTGAGGGAAGGGCGGCGACGGGCGGATGGTGTGGAGAAGGGTGGCATCATCGACCGGGGGAGGGACAGAGGAGGGGTCGAGGGCAAGTGTGTCAGGAACGGGAGACAAGGTGGTCCAGAGGTCTGGAACGGTTAAGGCTTCGCAGGTAAGATTGGCGGTGGCACAGACGGCGGCAAGGTTCGAGGGCGAGAATAGTGGGATCGGGAAAAGAATGAGGGGCAGAATATGGCGACGGGATGTTTTCGGCGGAGAGGAGGCAGGAGAGGGTGGAACCGCGGTCGAAGGAGATTCCTGGGAAGGAGACGGCCGCAGAACTCAGCCGCCTCGACCGCCGCCTTAGCGGCTTTTGCAGGGCGCTGCGAGATAAGGCGCGCGTTCCCTCCGCCGCGTCTTCGTCCAAAGAGATTGGGGCACCTCGCGAACACCCCTTTCGCGCACTGCGAAACAAGTTTTGTGTTTACTTAAACAGGGCTCTCAAAAATGTCGGGGGCGCAAATTGATTCAAGTACACACTCCACTGGCGGCTCGAGAGGTACGTGAGGAAATCTCGTTGCGCTTTAAACGATCTTCAAGTCTTCTCGCGGAATTAAACGATAAATTTCTTCCGGCCTCTTAAAAGCTAAAGAAGTACAAAATTCTCGCGTACAAAGAAAACAGAAACGACTGTAGAAACAGCCGTAATAACAACACGTGCTTCAAAACTCTAAACGTACAACTTTTTAAAAAAAGAAGTTTACTTTTGTCTTCTGTGCAGTTCTTGATCTTAGGCCGTTGTTCAAAAACTAATAGTTTGATGTACATCCACGATATTTTTATGAAAATGTCGGGCTTTAATATGTGGAAATAACTTGATGTAAATAAGTCAATAGTCAAGACAGCGTAAATTTGTTACAATACAAAAATATAGAAAAATACATCAGCGTTCTGAATAAAAATAAATATATTCCGATCACTTTTCGACCTTTTAGGAAGAGTTGCTTCGAGACAAATAATACGTATATTTTATAATGCAACAAATGCAATGCCACAGTTGCAAGTTTGATTGTATTGATATTAGAAGGGATATTAACGACTAATTTTCATCTTTAGTGAAAGTTTTAATAAACTTTTAATAAATAACACGTTAGACTTATGTTTTCTTTAATTACAACTTATCAGAGATATGTTTTACTTAAATATTTGCATCTTGAATTATAAAATGAAATTGTATAATAGTCCTCTGTCCTCCTCTATTCCCCAGATCATTCTCCCATAGGGAAATTATTACCGTTGTATGGTGATCTCATCAGTCTCTGGATTCGTAGGCGCTTTCATGCTTTAGAGGACATCCTCGTCAGGGTAACGGCCCTCCTAAGCATTCCTCGTCAAAGAAAACTCTCCTGGAATGCTGAGAGGTATCCAGGCCCTGGACATCGCACCGGCAACAAAGAATGCGTGTCCGTCTGCTTGTCTTCGTCACAACCCTATTGTTGCCTGCCGGCGACCCTCGTCTTGTGTTTCGTTTTCGGTGTCGGGAGAGGTAATAAAATTGTGAAATGTTGCGGAGAAGTTTTATGTCGCACTCGTAAAGAACAAGCAAGCAATCCCGCTGCGAGAACGGAAGCAAACGTCCACTCAGGCGAAATTTATTTACTTATCTGATCGCTACGACGCAATTGGGGGAGGAATAAAATTCAAAAGCCCAATAAGAAGGCCGGGGAAGAGAGAGCAAGAACGGAGGCTTCATTCGGGAAAGAACCGTTTAGCCCCCCTCTTTGCAGATTGTGACGAAACGAACTTTATTTAAATGTAGATTCTTTAATGAAAATTAAAATCCCGAAGTTTCTTTAAACAGGTTCCTCGAAGAGAAAAGGTGCGGGAAGAAAACAAAATCGAGCCATTGGGCGACAATCGCCAAAAGAGCGGATAGAGGGGATTCCCCCGTTCCACGTGACGGCGTTATCCGCTGCCCGATCACAGTTGTGACGTACGCGGTTGTTTGGGAGAAGTGGGTTCATAATTTCTATTTATTGCCCCTCTTCCCCCTCCACAGGGAGCGCTGGCACGCCCCATAGCCTCGTCTCCCTGACTTCACAAGGCCGTCGTCCAAGTGGTGATGGGGTGGGGGGAGAGGTCGGGTGGAAACGCGCTTTAGAGGCGTGCGCGGTCTTTTGTAACAACGAGGCAGCAAACTAGAAGGGAAGTGTGTTAGGAGACGTCGGGAGACGCTCGCCCGTATCAAACGCTGTAATTCCGGCCCGTCACATTCAGAACGCTTTTAATATATTGTGCGCGCCTACGGGTCTGACGAGCGGCGTGGCTGCCTTTATGAAAAGACGGCCCCGCGCCGGCGGTGGCCGGGGCAGACGGTGCCGAGGTGAGGAGGCCGACGAGGGCTGGCGGTGGCACGAGCGCAGACGCCCGGAAGAGGAGGGGCGAGGGGGTGGCGGCGGCGTGGTTGGGGGAGGAGCAGGTGGGGGAGAGGTCGAAGAGGTGAGGGCTGCCTCGCTAACAAAGGATGAAGCAACGTTGATAGAGGAAGATGCGGATGGCCTGTTAGTGACTGACGAGATGGGGTTGTGAGCGGCAGTGAAATGGCAGATTACGGCCAGTGGGTTAACGGACGCCTCGAAGTCCATGTGTGCACACGCCACTAAGTGGATTCCTGAACCATCATCAAATTTATTACTTCCACAACGTATTATATCAGTATCGTTTTTTTCGGATGAACGTCTCAGTCAATCACAGCAAATAAGGTGTCAATTGAAAGCTATAATTCCCCATGTCTTCTTGTGTATGCTACATAAACATTAATAACATGAAAAACTAGTTTTGGAAATATCGACATCACGCACAACCTGGCCGTAAGGCGGGTAGTATCGGGGTCAGGCAAGGCAGCACAGGGCGAGAATGGTGGCAAGGAGCAGGGTGGGTTTGAGCAGGCCAGGGCAGGCTAAAGCAAAGCAGGCCTCGTTAAGCCTCGCGAGGCCACTCTGGGCAGAGGATTAACTATAGACAAGCGATTTCAAGGTCTCCTCCCGGTGACAGTGACACGCGTTGCGGCATCGTGCCATGCCACGAGCTTCTCTGCGCAACTAGCGTCGGGAAAGGGAACTATTAGTAAATTCCCGCCGTTTTACAATAGGGATGCCGTTGTCTCTGGTGGCGGGAGTAATGAACCGCGTGGAGGGGTGATTTCGTCGTGGAACTCGTGCCACGGACTCCCGCTGGTGACGACAACACTGCTATAGACAGATGCATTTCTTTTTCTGTCTGAATAGATGAATAAGGTAAACAAATATTCTATTCAGTAAAAGGATTCGGGTGTAATATTTCTGTGAGTTTTAACCACACGGCTTTCCACAAGATACATACATTCTTATTTTAAAGCTAGTGACTCAGAAGATAAATATAAAAAGCCAGCTTTCTCCATAAATCTATAAACAGTTTTTATGCACTAGGCACCAACACAAAATTCCAACCCAGGGAGCAAGTAGTCCTTTCAAGGATACGAACTGGATATTGTAAATTAAGCTATCTCTGATCCAAAAATCACCTCCACCCTCATGTGATATATGCAATACACCTTTAAACTTTGATCACATTTTCAAAGTATGTTCTAGGCTTAACAGTCAAAGAGTATCAAATGGATTTAACCACCAATCAATACTGCATTCTAAAGAAGACCAAGAAAAATCAAATTTTGTTCAGCCATTAACATATTTATGGACATTTAAAACCAATGAGTTCATGTAATCTGTAATTGTGGTCTCTGAATTGTTATTACTATTGTAAGATAATTGGAAATGTAATTGTTATAATTTTCTACTCTTGTATTGTAACTGTAACTGCATTATAATTGTATTGTAACTGTATTATAAGTGTAACAGGAAGTCGCTAATAACCTCGAAGTTGATGCCACTAAAAATAAAAATAATTTTAAAAAAAGATAAATATTGAGCAACGCGTTATTAACTTCAGAGAATGACTAGCTAATTTAAATTATTTCACCAATATTGATAATTGCCTGCATACCCGCCGCTACAAAACATTTTTAAAAGTATTACGTATTCTGCAAGTCGGCTGTGGACAAGAATGCAAATAATACGAACATGAACGTTCTTTAGGCACGTTCTTTAAAAGATTCTTTAAAATGTATCGTAGAGGGAGAGAAAGGAGAATTTGATGAACATTTAGGATTAACTATGGGTGTGGTGCAGGTAACTCTACAACAAGGTTTGAACCAAAGGGTAGGGGATGGATTGGTGCAACTCAACAACTGGTGCTTTCAGTTGGCTAAGTGCCGGAACTGCCACACCCTGCTTTAGGTGGCGTCTATTTGCAACGTGTATGTTGCCAAACCTCTATGTACTTTCCTGTTCCACCAATGGTTATGACATTCTTGAGTTTCTTTTACTGGCTCGTGAAACAAAACCCGTAACTGAAACACTATATCCTGAGGAAATCTAATATTTATATAAATAAAACCATTTTTACACTCCGGCTTCAATATTCAGAGTCCTCTACCACAATATATGCCATTAAATGATCAAATAACTTGCAAAATAAATATATCCTATAAACTCAGCACTTTGTAATTGGGTATCTAGAACTTCATTATTTATTGCAGTTTTCCGAACTGGACTCTCCTTGCACATATGTCTGCTTTATAAATGCATACAAAGCAATAACGGCTGCATTGTCTGAAAACGTTTTGTATTTCTATTCATTCGAGTAAGGTTCTTTGCTCGTATTCCAGGTAAAGAAAATCAGTAAATCAGTATGGGATAATTTAACTAGCTTTAATCACATAACTTCAGAGCACAGAAAGAAAGTCAAAACTATTTTCAAATTAAAGTAAAAAAGATTTTTGAAACAGTATTTTACTAGTAAAATCTTATAATAAAGATATTATATAATAGGGATGCTTCACAAAACAGCCGGCGTATATTACCTCTGGCTGCGAAATAAACCTCTTCACTCGGAATAAAACCTACAAAATTACAATTTCCTGGATGAGTCACTTTTATTGTGCACCGACGATATTAACTTTGTACAAAATCAAATAAGAAACATTTAAACGTTCCAAATATGACTTCAATTACTTCTTTTCAATTAAGCAATTAAATAGAAATCGATCCCGTGAATAATTTTTGCTACATTAAATCCATTGCTGCTTGCTTCATTACTATCTGAAACTCCAATCTGGGTGTGGTAAAATGTTCGATTATTCTCTTTTGACTTTCTTGCCCACACTTCGTAAGAATAGGAAGTGTTGTAAACATAGGCCGGAAAACGGAGTATTTTCGACAGAAAAACTCTTATTGCTGGGCCCTGACAACGAAAAAGTTGAAAAATCTTCTTCTTCTATGTAATAAATTTACTTGCTCAAGCACACTGCAGTCACTCTCAATGTGTTGTTTGTTTTTGTTACCGAAAGAACAAACCAGGGAAATTGACGGCGAAAAATATGTCTATCCGTTTGATTTTGATCAACGCTAGAGACTATATTGCTCAGCCAATTTTCTCCAAAACTGATAATTCTCGCTCGATTTAATGAAACTCAAGAGAATCTTTATTTTGACACTAATATTTTGATTTTTGGGGGTACTTAACAAGTAGACTCAGAAACATTTTCAAAATTTTCTCAAAAATACCTCTATTTTTTTAAATTAAACTGTGTCATCAGGAGGCGTAAAGGACGCTTAAAATTATGGTATAAGTCTCATTTTCGCTCAAATCCTTAATTTTTCAAAAAATTGCAAAAGTTCAATTTTTTGTTTCGGCTTCTCCTTACAACTATAATTTTCAAGATTGAGATTATTTCAGAGTAAAATCTCCCCTTTAAAGACAGTTTTTGAAATAAGGTCATGTGCAATGTTTCGAAAATAGGAATAGTTTTTTGGTAATTTTGCGAGAAATATAAGTATTTTTAAACAGTTTTTTTTCTGTAAAACAGCTCTATTTTCTGTAATTGTTTCCTCCCATGTATCAAACAATGATGTAAAAAATGTTAGTCCCACTTTTGGCGAACACTATGTATTTTCGAAAATTTCAAAAAAATTATCATAGCGTCGGTACAATATTAAAGATAGATATTTTTGTTCTAAATCAAAAAATATATATTATAAATCGGATCTTTAAAAGAGGTTGTGTACAATGTTTTGAAAAAAATAAGTTGTTTCAGGTAATTTCTGTTTGAAGTTAATGCAAATTATAAAAACCATTCGAAAAATGTTCTAAATTTGTTCTTCAGGTTTTTTCACGGATAGAAAAATGGACGATTAAAAGAGTGGCGCAGGGCTCATTTTCGTTGAACGCTCTTGAACGCACGATAGCAGCAAACAAGCCGAATATTTTTATCCGGGATTTGGAGAAAAGAATTATGTTTACTTGTAGATGGTGCTGTGCCTTGTGATCAAAATTTAACCAAGGAGGCAGAAAATCTTCTTAACTACAAGAGTTTGGAAATCGAGGTCAGCCAAATATGGGGCGTAAAAGCACAGATCGTCCCAATAGTTATCGGAGCTCTGGGATTTGCGCCGCAAAATTTGTGTAAGAACATGGCCAAACTTCCAGTTCATTCAATTGACTGGAAAGTGCAAGAAATTGTTTTATTTGGAACAGCTTACATTTTGCGCAAAGTATTGTAGAGACACCGACAGTCCCTAGATCTGCTCCTTACGTGTGGAATATCTCAAACAAGATCAAAGGTATGGAAATTTCTGATATATCCATGGATATTCTAAAAACGGTCAATAAGAAGTTACAGAATTGGAAAAGCTCTGTTCCAGATGGACTTCATTATTTTTGAATTAAAATATTGACTTGTCTACGTGAAGTAATTCCTCAGGATGATTCAGACAAATCATTATCTGAATCATTCTGAAGAATTACCAACGGTTTTGTGCGAAGATATCATCTTATGAATCCCAAAACAAGTGATGCCACAGACTCCGGACAACAATGGTGACCTATCCCTTGCCCCAATGCATTATATAAAACCATATCTACCTGTTTGATGCTCGTCATAGAACAACGCTGCGAATGAAACAGTATTCTCTCCAAGACCAAGAAAGGTTCTTGCAAGGGTTCGTTGTGTTGCAAGGTTCTGTTCGAGATAGTATCATCAGGTGACTGACAAAAAGCATGATCTTTACGCTTGTTTATTGACTATAACAAGGCAGTCGACATGGTCCCACATGACTAGTTGCTGTATGGTTTAAAAATGTATGGTATTAAACATGTAATCGTAAGATTCTTGATGTGCGCAATGAATAACTGGTAAACAACAATTCATATCTCACCAAGTAATGAAATAATCGTCACCAAGACATTAAGAATCTACAGAGGCATCTTTCAGGGTAATAGTTCTTACTAGTTTTGTCTTGCCATGAATCCCCTCCCTCTATTTTTGAGAAACAAGGGAGTAGGATATAAACTGGAATGCCTAAGGAAATATAATGTAAGTCATCTAGCGTATATACACGATATAAAGATATTCTCAGGAACCTCACAAGAGCTTAAGCAGCTCAAACATGTCCCCGAAAGATTCTCCACCAACATGGGAATGCAATTTGATAATGAGAAATGTAAAATCCAAAGCATCAGTAAAGGTAGACTCATCTGCGTAATAGAACACAAAACCATGTCAAGAGAGACTGTAACAGCCTTAGAGGCAGTTGAGCTCTACAAATGCCTCATCAAAACAAGTTGGTTGCGCACACTAAAATTAAAGCGAAAATACAGTTGGAATTTGTTAAGAGAACCTTTCTCAACTCACGAAATATTACAGCAGCGATTAATATGTACGCAAATACCAATTATTATATTTACATTGGGGATCATCAATTGATGAAAAGTGGATATTGAATCCTTGGAAAGACTTATCAGAGTCCAAATGGCTTGCTCCCAACTCCACCCTCTAAACATCTCAATCCAAAGGGTCAAACTCCCAAGAAAGATGAGGGGGTCGTGGCATCCTTAAAATCAGAAACATCCATACAGAACAGATCATCAGCATGAGGGAGTATTTCCGGGCAAAAGCTATATATCATCTCACCTACGTAGAGATGAGCAGCAGATAGAAGCAGCAGATAGTAAATAGAAACAGATAACTGTACGCCGTTATACCTCAACCAACATGTAATTGGAACTCCAGCAATCATCCTTCGACCGAGATATGGAGTTATGGATGCTGAAGGCAAACCACGGTAGATATCCAGCTGAAGTAGCCAATTTCACTGTCGACTCTGATATGTCGTTCAAATGGCTCAGTAATGGATATATCCCGAAACTGAAGGGTTCATGGTTGCAATCCAAGAACAAATAATTGCAACCAAGAATTATCTACAATACATCAAAGATTCAGATCTGCCTTTTGATGATTATCGGACCTGTGGTAAATGTACCGAGACTATTCAGCATATTATCTCAGGTTGTAGTGTCCTAGCCCCTACCCCTACTGAGTACATGAACAGACATGATATGGTGGGACGAATTATCCTCGCCCAACTTGCGTAGATCTGAGGTTTCGCACCTCGCACTATAATACACCATACAAGTACATCCCAAAAGTGTACTTGAAAACAATTAGAAACTGTATTGGAACCGATGTGTACTGACAGATCGAACAGTGCACCACAACAGAACTGATATAACACTCTGGGATTAAAAAAAAACAGGAAAAAAGTATGTTTTGTGGATAGGGCAGTCATCGATACTAGCAAACCTATAACTGTCCTTGTTCTTTCAGCAACGGGCATCATTCGAAGACCTTAAAGGACTCTCTAGAAACACTAGGAATTAAAAAGAGTGTCGCCATCAGCCTCCAGAAATCTGGTTCACAGAGTACGTGCTCATTGGTCAGGAAGTTTCTGGGAAGTAATAAAAGTTTTTAGGTTCTACAATAATCAATGTAAATATTTTTCTGAATTGTATACAGAAATATGCATATATGTATCGTCTCTACGAGAACTATTCATTTTGTTTACTGTTATACAATTTAATTTATAATAGGTATTAAGAATTTAGAAGTCATAATTTGATGATATCTGAGTGACTTCTGTCTCAGTACCAGTATGCTGTGCACGATCAAATAATAATAATAATAATAATAATAATAATAATAATAATAATAATAATAATAATAATAGTTTAGAAATAGAGATCAGCCGAATGTGGGGCGTAAAAGCGCTGGTTGTACCGATAGTTATCGGAGCTCTGCGATTTGTTCCGCCAAATTTGTGTAAGAATTTGTCTAAACTCCCAGGTAATTCAAAAGACTGGGAAGTGCAAGAAATCGCTTTACTTGAAACAGCCCACATTTTGCGCAAAGTATTGTAGAGGCACCGACAGTCTAGATCTGCTCCTTAGGTAGCTGGTTGCAACCTGGAGTAAATTTTGTTTTGAACCGACTCATAAGATCTTTAGTCGTGATGTAGCGGAACAATAATAATACTTGAAGATCAGTATATAATACTTTTGAGACAATATGTTGTCTAATAGAAACAGAAAAACAGCTAATCACCTTAATAACATGATAAGCACCACTCCACCAAAAGAGTTCTGTAAGAGAAATAGATGGAAGACGAAACTTGAAAACTCTATGGACGGCCTTCATTACGCAAAAACAATCATTATGTCTCCAACGCCCTTTCCGCACGGGCTTCCGTCGGGGAGCAAAGCTCATTGAGTGTTTTCAGTGTCGCGTTTAACTCTTCCGCGACGTGGACGGAAACGAAGGAAGACGCCGCGCGTCAGGGGTCGTGGAAGGGGAAGGGGGAGTGGGAGGGGGAGGGGACACTGTCTGAATTAATAACGCAGAGAGGAAGAAAAATGCCACGCCCTGAAGTGCGCCTAGTCCAATTTGGATAGCGCGAGGGCCGAGAGAGCTTCGGACAAGGTCTGGCCTGCTCGTTACCTAATGCGGCGCGGCGTCCCGGCGAACGCGAGGGATGCAAGTGGGGGAAGGGCGGGGAGGGTCGAGGGGAGGGGAGGAGAGGAGAGGGTTCGTTGACGGGGGGTGGAGGAGGAAATACTGGGGAGCCTGGGCGAGGGAGGTGCGGACAGGGAAGGAAAACGTCTGACTCCTGAAAGTCGCAGAATGGTTGTGTGATGAAAGCTGATGAGCAGAGTGGCAAGAGCAGTGTATTAGTTAATGAGTAGAGCCCGGATTCTTATGTAATTGCACATTTCTTGTCTTTCCTGTTCAGTTCTCAAAATTGTGCTCTTGACGAATGAGGGCAATTCTAATACATTATGCAATTTTTTCGTTACATATTATTACCTATCTTTTACTACTTTTACTACCTTAGAATTTTTTTCCTATGTTTTACATATTTTGTAAAATTTGAATTATTCTACCAATTGTCTTAAATTTATTTCGAAAAAATTCATTAATTTTTAAAATTAGTTTTTACTTCAAAAATAGGCCATTTTTTCTGACATTCAAAACTGCGTGCTAGCGAGGCGAGGTGCCCCATATGAAAAGGTGGTCAGAGGCGTGTAGTTTGTCTGGGTTAATCTCTTTCTGCATTGCATGTTTGTTACGACTTGAGAGCTGAGGAGTTGTAAATGTTTCGGCGACGTTGGGTTTCTTGATTCAAACTAAATCACGAGAGCTATTGGTTGTCGCAGACGTGAAGCACTACGACGACTGTGCTACAGTAATTATTTACCGGTCATGGACTTCCCACCTTTGTACGATGGTTATCATTTCTCTCGAACTTAAACATATGCACTCTTAAAATATTAATTCACGTCAAACAATATTTATATTTAAAATTGCTTTAATAAATATTTTATTACAGTAATTTCAAAATGTGGAAATTTATTTTGTTAGTTCGTAAATGTTTTAAAAAAACTTCTTATTTTTGCTTATTTTGATATTATATGTTATTTCCATTTTAGCGTATTTGTAACATACTTTTTAATTACATATTTAAATTTTAATTACATATTTACATTTACATTTATAATTACATAATAACATACCATTTTAATTACATATTTATGTAAATATTTTGCAACTTCCTACTGCACCTTTTCCGGACTCCATTAATGAGATGTGGGTGATAATGGAAAGTGAGTACTCCAGAAAAGTTATTTTTATCTGAAAACTTCCTTCAAGTTAAATGAGAAAATAAAATATTTTGTGAAATCAAAAAAATTCTTGAAAAGTTTGTATCATGGCGCAATAATGTAGAAAGACAAAACGTTTATTTTTTCATGAGCTGAATCAACCTTTCAATTCAATGCTTTTTAATTGCTAAATTTCATTTGCTGTTATTTGAAATTCTATATTTACGTTTCTCTGATATTAAGAAACTAATTTTTATAAGGACAAGGAAATGCAAACGTTTTGAAGTGTGAAACAAGAACAAATCTAAAATTATATTCAATTCTCATGGTAAAATCGAATTTGATATGCTATGAAATAAAACACACTTACGAGATATACTAATCAAATAATAATCAAATGTTTATAACAATAATCAAATGTTTTAATAGAAATAATTCAAATCGAATTATAAGTGCTCTGAACTTAAAGAATTGAAACATTTCAGACAAGAATTCTGATTGCTCTGTCTGGCAGGGCTATGCCGAATTGAAATCTTGTGAGGGCGGCGAGGTTGACAGTCGAAGGGTGGGTTGATCGTTCCAAGATTGCATGAGAACTTCAGAAGAATAGGTCAAGTGAATACCAAGGACTTCTTTTAGACTAGTGGTGCTACAAGAGCACGTACTTTCTCGCGATATTGATAATATAAATATAATATTATAAAATGACATTTTCTCTCATACACTTCAATTGCCATTTTAAAAATTCTTAAACAAACGAAGCGTGAAAAATACATATATTTTTAAATTCAAACGTTTCAACGAAAACAGTTATATTCCATTCAATTCAGTGTATCCACGTTCTACATAAATGTACCAACGATGCGGGATGCGTATGTTTCGAAATTTCGAAAGTTTGAGTGGTTTTGATAAAAGAACAATAGTTCTTAGTTTTTTTCGTGATTTTTTCTCAAGCATAACTTATCTCAATCTGCAACGGGCGACAATGTTTTGTGAAGGGGGTTGTTCTGCATATCTAACCAGTATTTTTGTTCTGGAAATTTGGTGATAGTGTAACCTGTTCTTGTGGCATGTCCTTTGTGTTGTGCAACTGTGCTTGGGAGAAAGAAACAGCTAAAAAATGAATTCTAGTACGCCAGATGTAGAAACATCAGAGAGAAAAGGACGTAAACCAAAGAGAAAAAGAGAAAAGATGTAGCAAGAGCAAAGAAGGTTAAAGGACAATCATATTTCAATCATAAAGAAATCTTCAGAACTTTTCTAAATATTTATATCACCTGCTTCCAGAAGTTTATCTAAATTTGTCATCAGTGGCAGATGCTAATGTAGAAAAAGAAAATACTGATAATGATGATAACAGCAGTGGCGAAGAACAATAAGTTGGTCAATAATATTTCAAACTGTTAAAGCACATTAACTTCTTACATTATTTTTTCAAATATTGTAATAAAACTACCCCAAGTAAATAATTTTGATATACGCATTTGTCAATTTTTTGAAAAATTACCATAGTCCAAACACGCCCTTCTTCTCACTAAACAATAATTTCTCTAATACAGTTCAAGCTTGAACTACACTCAAGGGTTCAACAGTATTTACAATAGCTTGAAAAAGTGCTCAACAATTTTCATGCTTCAAATGTCCACCAATTTCGTCATGGCTGGTTTTTTTCCCTCTCCTGAAAAATTGTGTTTTTGAACTATGGTTGTTGTTTTAAAAAAAATGAATATTCTGAATATTCACAAAATATAATTATTCATGCCATGATGCAATAGCAGTATTTGTCTTCTGCTCTTATTGTTAAAACAGTACATCTCTATGGAAGATGAAAGGATACAAAAATTGATTAGAATATTTTGAGGGTTTCTGTTATTGACAGCTTATCAAAACAGATGGAAAATATTTAAAAAATCTGTGAATAACGAAAATACGTAACTACTGATCGTTTATTCTATACATTAAAAAATAATACTTGAGATTAAAACCCAAAATGAGAGAAATAGCAAGAAATACATGAAGTATCTCTTTATTCAACACCGTGTTGCATGAGAATTACTGTATTGTAGTTTACTGTAACCGTATTGTTACCTAAAATGATCATCCATTCCTTTTTTATATTTCAATAATTTTTGTGTTAGAAAGTAAGAAATAAGAAAGTAGAAAAGTAATAAACTGTAAATCAGAAGTAAGAAATTTTAAATCACAAAATAAAATGAATTCCTTCTTTAAAATAAATACACATTTTACATAATTTAAGAGGCCGTTTCGTTAGGGAGGTGGCAGGGAACTCCGAAAAGTAGTTAGGTTATTGATGCATTCAAAAATTATTTTCAGTTTAAATAGTTATAATCAAATCGCAATCCTGCCAAGGTGCTATAATTCCTCTGAGCTTTCGAACAGTCCGTGCACGCCTAAACGGGTGAACTCCGTAAATACCAGTTCGTCATCTACGGCGGAAGGCAAGGGAGCGAGTCTCGGTGTATGGAGCAAAATACGAACCGACAGCAAAGTGGAGGTAGCCAAGGCCTACCAACTCTCCATTGGAACTCTGAAAAAAAGGGCGCGGAAACAGGGAAGCTATTGTCACCCGCCAACTCTCAGCGAAACGTGATAATGTCAATAAACAGGGAGCGATGTTTCAGAGCATCAACTGAGGTCATTGCAGTGCATCTGACCGGGAGGTCTTAAGATTCGAGTCCCGACAGTGACAGGATTTTCGACACTAGCTTGTCAGTTGGGTCGAGTTCAGACTCTGTCGGAAGAAGAATTCTAGCGGCCGGCTGCTCTGATCGGTAGTTTCCGTGGTTTCTCCGATCAGCACCAGGCAAATGCCGGAGCTGTACTTTAACGAACAGGCCAGGACCGCAAGCGATCTTTCCTTCCTCTTCCTTGTCCTATTCTCCAACCTTACACACGCGCACACTAACATGCACTAGACCACCACACTTGCCGGGAGACCGGTCAGGAGCTTATAGCTTGTCCCGTCTGAGGCGGTGCCCCACTGATGGGAGATACCTGGTTGGGGAAAACTCCGCTAGCCGACACGAAGATCGGCTCCAGATCTCGCCATCCAAAGGGGGAAGACCACCACCACCACCACATCTCCAGAAAATCATGCATTACACTTACGGGAAAAATAACCCTGTAAGTTGAATCACTAAGAGTCTATCATCCATGTCAATAACGTTGGCAGCAGTCGCTCTTTTCATTCCAATTAGAAAGTGTAAGGGTAGAGACCGCGCCACTTGTGAGCTTTGCCGCCAGTTTATTTGGGAGTTGCGAGGTCCTTGTTTGAGTTTGCGAGTCCGAGCTAGAAGAGTGTGATAAAGCTGCCCTCAGTGAAAGCAAACAGTGCAATGCGAGGTTATTCTTCTCGTTCAATCGGCAAATGCCTACGTCAAAGGGACATTCACTGAATACAGTTACTTCGGCAGATTTTTTTCACATCTCCATGGGTATCGAACTACCTTCACGTGCATCTGAGCATACTCGTGTCACAGCTTGTATATCTTAACATAATAAATTGTTTGGTGAAATAGTATATTATGCATCTAGATTAGAATGTTCAGTTTATTCCATGAGTATGTTTTTGAAACAAGCGATGTTACGAGCGAGATTGAAAATTTGTGTAAATGCAATAACGTAACATTATAAACTAATGAAATAAATTATTTTTAGTATAACAGAATTATAAATATATAAGAAAATCAAAGTTAATTTTTGGAAACAACTTTATTGTTACGTCAAGGGTATTTGACATCTGTGCGAAAAACAAACGGAGGTCAGCTGCTCGGTTTACCGCTACTACTTCACGATTCTCTAGTAGCGAGTGGTTGAACGTGCGATGACGCAAGTATTCGTGTCATAAAGGGAAAATGAGTAACAATGTGTGCTGTAAGATGTCCTTTTCTGAACGATTTGTTTTCTCCTGGTGTTTCTTCAAGCTTCAAGGGATGACGATTTTCGACTGTCCATGCGGGGAAACTATTATGTCCCTCACGGGGACACATCTTTACACTAGACACTGACACACTTGCGAGAGCAGCGATCTGAGGCAAGCAGACGCACAAGGCCTTCCGCGACAACACACACACATGAAAGACAAGGGACAAACAACCATGTCCTCGATGGGACTCGAGCCCCCGACCCTTCTGACTGAAGTCGGCACACGGTCTAGTCCCCTCGGCCATCCAGTTAGGCCTTTTATGAACGATTTCTAGTAACGAAAAAGCGATTTCTTTTAACGCTGAAATACCAAACAATCTACATTTCTTGTAATAATATGCTAAAGCCAATCCGATGGCCGATGGTTAAGGCAGTAGCGCAGTAGCGATAACGGCCCAACCGATCACGGGTTAGAGTCCCGCCTCGGACAAGGTTGTATTGTGTCTCTGTATGTGTGTGTGCGTCTATTTCATCGTTAATCAACATCATCATCATAATTTCATCCCATCCCTCAGGTCTAACAACCCCGGAGTATAAAAATGCAATCAGCACAAAATTACTGATTCCCCCTATAGAAAAGTAACGTGCAGCTACTCCGATAATCAAGTCTGATGCAGGTATCACATAGCCCCCATGTTGACCGATTCGCGAAACAAAACAAAAGAAATGCTACGACACACGGGCAACATTTTTCCAAGTAAGCGCGCGCGTTTTGAGCCGGTGTTTGCGGCGCCGGAGGGGAAGCAGGTGGGGGGGGAGGGAGACGGTGAGGCAGGGCCGCCGCTGGCACGCGAGGCGCGAGGGGTGAAAAACAGCCCGGGGCCGCAGCGGCGTTTGCGGTCTTCGTCGCGCCGCCGCGCAAGCGGCTAATTAGTTTGAGTCTAGAGGAAGAGACACGCCCACGTCTTAATGCTGGGCGTCACCGCTCTCGAAAGTTCCGCCCTGGGCGTGTGCTGCTTGCGTTCCCGCCGCTGCTCGCCACGCAATATTGAGGCGGAAGTGCGTGTGAAACAGTCGTGTACATCAAACAAGAGCGCGCTATTCAAATTTACGCAGCACCTGTTATTTTCATAAAGGGCTGGGTGGTGTTTAAAAAAGTTATTAGGACGGCAGATGAGAAGTTACAGAGTTAACATGAATACCAAGCTTCAGAAAGTAATGTGCTCTGTATACTTAAATATGAGATAATATTATAAAAGAGTGATATAAGAATGTAATTGATTAAACTAATTGCAAAAATTTCTACTATGAAACTGGACGTACAAATGATGCGAATGGCGTTTCTCGTTTTATTTGCGTTCCAACTGAGTTGAGAAATTTCTAATATAAACGTTTTTATTACAAAAATATGAAATATTAGTGGGCGACCTAGTTAAAAATGTTGTTCTCGAGAGTACAGAAAATGTGGCCCTTGGAGCAACAAAAATTGTCTATTTGGAAAGAGCATACTAGAAAATTGAAGCTTCTTTCTTCCTCGTCGTATGACGTCAGCTGTGTCGTGAGCAGACACGCAATGAATATGAGAAAACTACCGTAACTTTAGGCATGAGAAATTGCAGATTCACATAATTATGTGTAAACATATTTCTCTCAAAATCGAATCTATTTAATTGTTTTGGTATTTTTCCATTTTGCACGGTATCTAATGAAACCACTGGCACCTATCACACGACAAGTGACTTCTAGATTTTCCCGCAATTTATGTGTGTATTAAAAATTAGTAGTACAGATTAGTAACGTAGATATAGAATTATTGATATAAATGTGTACTTTTTCTAGTGAAAACATATTTTAGTCCTTCATTATTTTACAACATGATATACCCAGTTTATTTTCGCGCAAGGAAAAACATCTTGACTATCGATACGACTAGAGATAAATTATTACATGATCCACATTTGAGTAATAAGTAGATTCGCTTCAAATCATTGCTTTCAGAAAAATGGGGTATGTGTTATCATGAGCCAGTTTAGGGTATGTGTTACTAGAGCCCTAGCAACTGCTTATTTTTTCTCCAGATGTAAATTTTTAAATGAATATGATAAATATTTGTTCAATCTGATGGAATGAAAACAAATGCAAAAAGTGAATTTAAAATGACATTTAATTGGCAAATATTAATTTTTTTTCTCGATGGGTCAACACTAAGATGCGCATCAGTAGAATATCCTCATTCATGTTGCATTTTGCGGACTTTTGACCCATAGTGTTAATTATATTGCTATTATTCTATTATTGTTATTATTATTGTTGTTTTAGGTTGAGGGCTCTCAATGGTAGATCATACATTTCGATTGTGTAAATACTAAGTTAGTGAATTTGAGCTAAAAGTGCGGAAGCTGGTTGGCACAAAAAACTACTTTTGCACTATACTGATATTTTCATAATATGAACCACAACAACAGCAGTTTAACAAGAAAAATGTCTTGAAACAGCTGAAATAGAAATAGTAAAATGTATGTACATATTCTGTTTTTGTATTATGACGCAAAGAATTTAAAGTTTATTTGTAATCAAACTCTTCGACTGCATTCAATCTAAAGCAGGTTACTTTGTAGCAGTAGTAATAACAATAATAATAGTAAGAAGAAGAAGAAGGAGGAGGAGGAGAAGAAGGAGAAGAAACGCAATCTTGCTTAGTTTTAACTATCATAATCTTCGCAAAACGCAACAATAACGCAATAACGTTCGTATGGGAAACAATTTACACTCAATTTTTCAAAATAAAGTTCCAAACACCAATAAGCAAAGTCATTGTAGCAAGAAAATGAACATGATTTCTAAATGAGAAGTGTTTGCACGCCACACTTGACCACGTTAAAATAATATACACTCTTGCACACGTGGATGTCATGTCACAGACTAAATAATATACAGGCTGGACCACCTAAGTTGGGCACAGCAAATATTTTTCAAACGGTTTGAGATATCGAGATGTTATTTGCGCCATGTTGTTGCTGATGGTAGGGAAAATACGTTTTTCGTTTTCTTGTACTTACGAGTTTCGTTTTCTTGTACTACTTTTCTTGTACCAACAAACTACCGTATGTAATTTTTGAGATATTGATACAACTTTGTGTTTTAAATGAAAGTATGTATTTTTTCTCCAGCACTCTAAAGTTCTTCAAAAATGCCATGCAATAATATAAATATAGTTAATATTCGAAAAGTATTTTTTGCAAAAACAGTGTAATTAGAATTTATTTAACGCCATTCTGTATCGCGCACGGACAACTGACCTTGCTTACATCGTATGTGAATCGACACATCTTGTCAGAAAACGAGAAAAACGAAAAAAACACGTGTACACTGAGGAGAAATCACTGTATATTTATTTCCTTTTATTTAATCATTTTGTAACAAATCTGTAGATTTGCTGTGATTTCTCTTCGAGACTACAGAACATTCCCAAACAAAATTCTGACCACTAACGAGGCAATATTTACAAATTGTGAACGAGTGAACTTAAGAAATGCGCACTATAGGACGACGGAGAATCTTTTTCTTTTGCCTTGGAATCCGGTAGGCTCCCCAAATTTAAATTTAAAAAAGGTATTTAGTTATACATCTTCTTTTAAATCAATGTGATTTCGACCACCTCTCCTTCCTTGCGCACGTAAAACTTGTGAAAGTCCAATAGCGAGGTCAGTAGGATTGCCAGTAAGAGCATAGGAAGTCCCGCAGTACGCGAAATTTCTTCTTTTCCGACAAGGTGCGATGATTGACGTATACAATGTCAGCAAGGTCAGCTGTCCTTGTCTGTTTTTGCAAAATAAACTTTTCGAATATTAACAATATTTATATCATTGCATTGCATTTTTAAAGAACTTAATAATGCTGGAGAAAAAATATATACTTCCATTTAAAAAACAACGTTGTGTCAATATCTCAAAAATTACATACGGTACTAACAAGAAAACCAAATTGTCCCATCATCAGAAATAACATGGCGCCAATAGCATCTATATACTTCAAACCGTTTTCAAGATATTTGCCAACTTAGGTGGTCTACCTGTACAACTAATTTGCCTACCGGGCAGAGTGAATTGTGAAAAAAAGTTTCACTAAAATATAGGTAGAACAGATTTCGTCGCAGAATTGGTTTAAACAAGAATTTCATAAATACATCTTTTAAGACAAACAATTCTTCAAAACCACTGAGTCAAAATAAGAGACTGTACTTACAACCTGTGATGACACGGGTGACACACACACAAGATGCACGCCCGTGTCCATCGAGTCATAGGAAATCGACACTTTCCTGTTGGAACCAGCGAACACTCCAAGACCACTAGATTAGTCTACATAGACACATAATAGAACTTGCGAGGAAAGGCGTGGTAAGAATTGCCGCTGAAGCAATCTCTGAAAATTTAACTGATATTTCCGAATGTCAAGCCACTAAAACTTGTATTATTCGGAGCACTAAACAACTTAAGTTTTTGCTTGTTACAACGCACGTCCTGCAAAGTAGAGCACAGGAATTCCCGCTCTGAGCTAACTCCATCCGACCTGACCGCAAGCTGCACCCGAACTCAATCAGGGCCATATCACAGTGGCGCGCTCTCCTGCAGCACCTTCTCACTGGAACTAAAATACCAACAGCTGCCAATGATACTTCAAATGAGCGTGGCTACTGCGGAGGTTCGCGAGACGCAAGCACGTGCGTAATATTACAAAAGATAGCGTCGATGTTCATGCTTTTTAAGCGGCTTCTTATATAAATAATTTAACATTTAGAAGACATATTTCGTATTTCTCACCAATTAGCCAATTTTTATTTGCGGAAGTTGGCGAGCCCTAACCTGCAGCTGTCCCGGCGCCTACCATAGTAGCACCATCAAGCTTTGTCCCCGGTTTTGATGGAGAGTTGCAAGGCCCTGAACTCGACAGCCTGAATACTGATAAGATACTCCGATCCCGTTACGACCGGGCACGACAGGACAGGGAGGAGGTGGGAAGCCGTAGACGTTCGCTGAGAGAGGTGACGCTAGCGCTCTCAAGCCAACAACAATGTTATATTTTAACTGGAAATTTAAACAATTGTTATTCAATACTTACTTCAAAGAATGACTTATGTTTTATAAATAAGTGAAAAAATTAAGCCAGGTTTCGAGAAACATATTTTCCCATTCTCAGCGTGACGCAAATGAGCATATGGAAAAAGAAACATAGGGAGGGAAAACGTTGACTGCTATATGAAGAAAATAAAATACTTTCAGTGAAGTAAAACAGACGGTTATAATAATATGCTTATTTTTTAGATGTGCAAATGTTTATAATTAAAACATGTTCCTTTATCCAGTTACCAACTCGGGTTTATTCATCAAACACATGTACGAGGGCGAATAAAAAATACGTAAATGGCTTTCACACACACACACACACACACATACTTGGGCACAATTTATCCCACAGTATCCAATACTTCTACATAGTCAGAAGACACTAGAATTTATTATTTCAGCATTCGTGACCCTGCTTGCCCAAACATGCATTCCAGTGATATTCGAAGACATCGATGCCGACAAAGAAGACATCGAGTTACAAAAGTCAGGATTTAATGCTGAAGTTTTACATTGGCTTAGAATTTCCAGCCAAAAAAGTGCAATCACATCATTATATCATGCCATCTTCACAGTTACCATTACTTTAATCTCAATAGTGGTCCCAATAACCAGGAGACAATCCCAGTGAATTTTATCTCTTCTGCCCATTAAAGAAGCAGCTGGATGGCAGGAAATTGAGAAATGCATCGAAAGATTAGCTTCGTTTGCACGAGGCTTCACGTACTTGACCCGACTTCTTTCCTGGGTGCATAGAACAAATGGACGAACATGAAAGTTGTATTGAAATGTAACGAGTACTTCAACAGATAGATGTCTTTCCTGCTTCTTTCCGGAGGGGGTTACCTTTCGGTTTTGTGCGTCCCCATTCTCTGATGCCATCTACAGGCGTCTAAGGGCTCTCCCAGGGTCTCCCGTGCTTCTCTCTTCCGCGGGAACTCTTCTCAGGGAGGAGCCTTCTTGTACTTCATGAACATCAACGCCTCAGGTCCATCTCTCTCTCTTTACAGTTTTCCCCAAGGGTAGCATATGAACACACCACGGTGTTGGTACCACTGAAGCGAGTTCCTTTCTCACGAACAGAGATCTGACACAAGGTGACACTCACAGTTCCCGGTTAGTGAATTTTTATTCAGACTTTTTCGAATACAATTTCTAATACACGGGTTAACGTGCATGACGGTCATACGTGAGTTCTGGTAATTACCCAATGCGACAAATACAAATGAACAAATTAACGAGGTTTCTCCAGAATTTGCCCCTTATACAAGCTCGTCCGCCACCCGAGCCAACTGCGAATGATGTCACGATAGGAAACGAGTTATATTTAGTGTGGAAAAGCCAATCATGCCACAATCTGTGAGTAAAAACACCGGTATCTACGCAGGACTCGAAATCTTCGACATCATCTACTTCAGTACTATTGTCGTAGTGACGACAGACATTTGGGGTGGTTACCGTCTTCTTAATGTGTATCAGTGGATGCGAAACGGAATAACGTGTGTCTGTGTTAGCTCCCGTACCATGATTTTTTAATCGTTCACGAAACATTCGCCCAATTGGAATTCCTATATCAATCAATACCTTGAAATGACTGTCCGACGTACATTCTAACAATTCTCGAAAATTATAACTTCGTAATTCTATTGCAGTAACTGTTAAACTATTTGAGGTTTATTTCTTAGGAAGAAGCATTTCACATGTAATTAATTTTTCTGATGTTACATTATCACTAAGTTATTAACAAAAACATTTTCTAGACCTAACCTTTGAAAATCATCAGGCACGTTACTGGAGACAATAATAATAATAATAATAATAATAATAATAATAATAATAATAATACGAACTCTGTAATTCGTTTTCACAGACACGTACTTAAATAACATCGTCTGAGATAACATGCAGTAATCCATTTATCTTCCGTCTGTCACCAACGAATATTGACGATGTGGCAACGACCAACTCCCTTCACAAGCACCATGTGAGCGACAGGTAGGCGTCACACGCAAAGCACGCGAGGAGGTGAGTCTGTCAATCCAAAACTCTAGAGTCCTGCAAACTTCCCTTCCGTCCTTAATTCTGCTCTCAAATAACTGATTACATTGACGAACATTCATGAAATAACTCGAGAAAAATTGTTAAAGTTATAACACTTTTTTTCGAGAAAACAAATCCTAAGAATTATTTGTGAATACGTAAAGGTAAGTGTAGCAGTTACAAACAATAACTCAAAGGTTGTCATGAACGCTACCGGCCACTATTCAAATGCACTTTTTGCATAGAAACTGCACAAATCTTTCACGCAAAACTAACCACAATAATAATTAATTCAAGTTTTTTCTCGTTTTAAATTCTTCGTAAATGTTTTCTTTCTCTCCTCATATGTTTATATTTCCAGGCCTATTTGGTCCAACATCCAAGAATCTTTATAATGTGATGTTGTGAAGTAATAAGTGAATTGATTGACCTTCTATTTCCACTACGTCAGTGAAGATACATTTTCTAAAATTAGGTACAATCGTACATAATGGAGGTCCGCAAAACACGCGAAATTACATACTTCCATGCAACAGCAAGCGAACTATTCAGATAATGTGAATAAATAAAATACGCATAAACATTGCAGATTCTATACCATTCATATAAAAATCAGAAAAGGAATCTTTAAGACGAGATAGATCAATATAAAATTTTTGAATCATCATTATTCACCCTTTATAGACAATAAACTTTGGAATAGTGAAAGTAAAGTAGAGCCGAGTTGCCTAATATTTCAGACGCATTTATTTCTATGTCGTTAATTCTTGCAGATCGGACGCCCGTATTTATCTATAACCTCGGAATTTAATTTATCAAACACTTGGCTAGTGGAAAGGAATTATTCTCATGGCAGAGCGAGACTTTGTACTCGAGTCGTCGAGCGGAACAGCTCAAGGAGCGGCCATGGGGGGTGGGGGTGGGGGAGGCAGGGCGAGGGCGCTCCGCTGGGGGGGGCGAGGGGCGGGGCAAGGGAGCACGCGCTGAAATTGATTACGAGTCCCACCGGCGCACGACGCGGCCCCGGGGAGCGGAGGAGAGCGCGGGCGACGACGCCCACGCCCACGCCCACGCTGGCCAGGCGGAGCGCGCTGGGATTGATGGATTCTCAGTGATTTCTGGCGCGTCAACTACTAGGGTCATTCGTCCTGTAAGTGTAGTGCACGTTTTCGATTGCGAGATGGCGGTGGTTTTTTCCCGCTGGATGGCGAGATCCGGCGCCGACCAACCGTCGGCTAGCGGGGTTTTCCCCTACCGCGTATCTCCCACCAGCGGGGCATCGCCTCACCCGGGACCAGCACTAAGCTCCCGACTGCGGCATGGAGCGGAGCGTGCTGTAGGGAGGGGCGACCAGAAGGGCAAGCAGCGAACGAGTGTATGAGACCGGGCGCGATAACTCTTCGGATCATTAGTCTTTGTTTACTGATTAGTAAATCCGGGCGCGTCAACTGCTAAGGTCATTCGTCTTGGAAGTGTAGTGACAATTTGTATCGCGGGAGGTGGCAGTGATCTCCCCTGTTTGATGGATAAAACCGGCGCCGACCTACCCGTCGGATTGGTTTTTTTTCCCCAACCAGGTACCTTTTAACAGCGGGACACCGCCCCAGTTCAGTCAAACCTTAAGTTCCAGACTGCCTTAAGTGCCCCGTGTGTGTGTTAGTGTAGTGCATGTAAGTGTAATTGTGTGGAAGTGGAGGTTAGGATAAGTCAAGGAAGAGGAAAGGAAACATCGCGCGTGGTCCATGCCCCGTTTGGCAGAGTAGTACTCTGACATTCACCTGGTGTTGAACAGAGAAACCGTGGAAAACCATCGATCAGAGCAGCCGGCTCCTAGAATTCTCCTCCAGATAGGAGCTGAATTCTATCTAGCGTTCTAGCTGGGGTCGAAGATCCTACCTCCGTCGGCACTCGAACCCTAGGACTTTCCAAACAGATACACTGCAGTGACATCAGTTGATGCCTTGAGCGCCCTCACTTCGTGGATGCAGTCGTTATTCGCCCACGAAGTTGATAATCATTGGGGGCAGACAGTGGGATCGGGGAAGAGACGAGCAGGGGGGTGGAGAGTCTTGGGTGAGGGCAGGGTCAGACGCAGCGAGGGCGGTGTAGCTGCAAGGGTTGAGGATACGGCTGAGGAGGCGAAGCTGCTGGGAGCGCGTGGGCTCGTGAGTGGTAAGGCAACAGGAGCGGCGGGCAGGAGCAACGGGAGGATGGAGGGGGGAGGTGAGGGGCGCTGTTTGCTCGCGCTGAGAGCTCCTCGTGGGTCGTCAGCGGGCAAACAGGGCGATGGGGCGCGACGGCAAAAACAGCACGCGCTGCCCCCGCCGCCGCACCCCCCCCGCCGTCCCTGCCACGCACACACCGGTGCCCGCCGCCCCCGCCGCCCCCGCCGCCCCCGCCGCCCCCGCCGCCCCCGCCGCCCCCGCCGCCCCCGCCGCCCCCGCCGCCCCCGCCGCCCCCCGCCGCCCCCGCCGCCCCCGCCGCCCCCGCCGCCCCCGCCGCCCCCGCCGCCCCCGCCGCCCCCGCCGCCCCCGCCGCCCCCGCCGCCCCCGCCGCCCCCGCCGCCCCCGCCCGCCCCCGCCGCCCCCGCCGCCCCCGCCGCCCCCGCCGCCCCCGCCGCCCCCGCCGCCCCCGCCGCCCCCGCCGCCCCCGCCGCCCCCGCCGCCCCCGCCGCCCCCGCCGCCCCCGCCGCCCCCGCCGCCCCCGCCGCCCCCGCCGCCCCCGCCGCCCCCGCCGCCCCCGCCGCCCCCCTTCGCATCCTCTCGCCGCTGACTCTTGACCTCACTTAGCGCCGCCGTCGACGACGCGGAGACACCGCTGCCCGGGTCGGCGGCCGAGGCTAAACAGCGGGTTTTCCTAGCGAAGAGACGTTGCGGCCACACCCTTCATCCTTTTATACCCAGCCACTTTGAACTCAACTGGAAAGGGAAGCAATTTTGTTGGTGATTGAAACCAAAATATTCTAGAAGACAAGTAACTACTTTATCGAAAGTCACATCTGTTAGTTCCACGAAATTCGTGGAAAGAATGTTTATAAATAATAACTTTTGCTACACAACGTGCAATAGAATACAGACATAACTTGAACAATGTTTACTAAGTACTGAATTATTATGTACTGATGAATCGAATGTGGAATAAAGAAAATCTTGTAAAAAACTATCACTGATCTTGATTAATGCAATATGCTTTTAAATAGAAAGGTAATATAACAATTTCTTGGCGTGCAAATTATCGGAAAAAGATTAAATATATTAAGCAATTATACGAAGTATTTAATATATGCAAGTGTATATTTCCTGCTGAGTTCTTGTTATTTGCTGATTATGTTAAAAAGTTCACAAAGTTCTACAATTTTCTTTTGTAAGGGGGCAACAAAAGTTAGTAATAAAACATACAAAATTGAAATGGTACAGTTCAGATAATTTATTAAAACTAGTGCAGCTTCAAGAGCACATTCTTTCTTATATTATTGATAATTATTATGCAATATTGACATATTCCTACTTCTATCCTACCAACACTTTAGACATCACTTGAAAAATATCTAACGAAGTGGGAGAGGTTAAACAACTTATCTTTAATTAAAAATCCATAATTAAGAAAGAAAACCCTTAAGAATTAAGGAAAACACTTTTGCAACACGAGCAATTCGATTTAAGCAAAAAATTAAAATTAACATTTGGAGGCATTTTTTAGGAAATTTTGAAAATCGGTAAGTTCCTTTTGGATAAATCTAAAGGAACATAGCAAAAACGAGAAATATTAGTATGGTGATTTCATAATAGTAATTTCTACAAATGTTATTATGTTACTTTAAAAACGTGAAGACCTGAATCAAAGGTTTATCATTACATCAATATTTAAACAACCAATGTTTGCTTCGGTTGTTTCAACAAAAACATTTAAAATTTCATAACGTAAAAACATATTCATCCTAATGTTGTTAATCTCTTCGTGTATTATAATTTCTCATAAAAATCTGTAAAAATATTAAAAGATTAAGGTTAAAATTCCTAAAAGCCTGAAAACAAACATATTTTTTCTCAGAAATGTTTCACATGTAATATCTATATTACCTATAGGTAATACGAGATATTAATACTTTTAATTGCTATAATTCATACCACTGTGTTTTTAAAGAGATTTTGAAGGCTACAATTTCTGATGAAATTGAGATATTAGCGTATTTCGACGTCCCATAGATGTATTTAGATGTTGGGTTTTTATTTTAAAGATTCGCCGCAAGATGGCAGTCTACTTCATAAATTAATGTTCTTTATCCCATTGTGTAGAATGCAATGTCTAAACCTTTACTTGCCTTTTACTCAAAGCTTACGTATAGTGGCATAGCATGTTATTGCCCCGAGGTCGTGAATTAATTTAATGACTAATTGTTTCTTATGCTCATTTCTACTATTTTTGTATTTCCAACCAAAATATTTGCAACTCATGGTTCGAATTTATAAACCATTTTTTTTAATTACTTCCCTTTTTGTTGTTTTATTCTTTCACTAAAATTTCTTCCAAACTTTTAGTTACTGATTTTTCCTTTGGATATCCCCATCCAGAGAACGAAATATGCTTCATTAATTTTTCTCAGTTCACCATAATCCAAAATCACATAAAGTGTAATAATAATGTATCAAAATCAACTGTAAATTTTAGAACATCAACTTTATGTGAAATGTGTATCTCTCTGAAACACATAGCGAGTTAATACACAAGTTGATCAAACAAATGTGGAAGTTTCGATAATATTTTCTATTATTTACTTGCAAAAACCGATAAATATCATGGAGAATTTTAGATCTATTGTGAAACAAACCGCAAAATGTATATAATTACCTTTCCATCCGTATTCCAATCTTGTACATTTTTTCTTCGTTTAAATGAAGGACGAATCTTGTTCAACAAAAGAATCAACAGAACTACTTAGCAACTTCAATTACGTACAAACTACATGGATACGTTAAGTTACTAACCAGACGCAAAATAGAATACACATTTTCACTTGTCGCCGAGACGACAAAACAGAAAATGGGCCACCTCGTGTTCAACCATCGTAGTTCGCGGCAAACTACGTCACCGCAGCGCTCATGCAATATTCCTCCGTTCTGGCACTGCATTAACTAGCACGCGAGTTGTGCCGACAAGTCTACGTCTCTCGCTATAAAGGGGTACCTACATTCACTTCCCACGTGCCAATCCACTTTTACCGCCAAGTTTCCCGTACCTAACCCGCTGCCACCACCCCGCTCGCATTCAAGTAGCTCCCTCAAGTTGGCTACCTTGGGGCGTGGCGCCATCCACCAAGTACGTATGTAATTACGCAGCCAAATCCGCCGATGTTAAAAGGATTAACAAGCAAGTACGTTTCCCGGTAATCTCGGCCTCGCCAACTTGGACCGTGGGCTTAAGCAACCGGGGTCGTTCGCGGTCGAAGTCTGGAGAGGCGACGGTCGCGGTGCCGCGTGGCGTGGCCGCCGCCCCGCAAGTGGCGGCGGAGTTGTCGATGGGGGCGGCGAAAGCGGGGGGAGGGGGGCAGCGTGCGGTGGCAAAGCGAGAGCGGCGATGTGGCAAACGAAACCACCGCGGCCTCAGGAACTGGAAGAGAAGGTGAGGAAAGGGTGGGATTCCGAAGTGGGAAATGTAAAATACCAATATTTTTTTCACAAGGGCTTTTATCCAGACTATAGTCGATTACACTTTAGGTACCGTTGGGACGAATATTCCACCATATACTAGACCAGTGGTGTCAATGTCTGCTACTGGTGGCAGTGGCACGCATCGTGGCACAGTGCCATGCCAAGAGCTTCTCTGCGCAACTACCGTGGGGAAAGGGAACTATTAGTAACCCCACTGTTTTACAACAGGAATGGCGTTGTCTCTGGTGGCGGGGTAATGAAGTGCGTGGAGGGGCGATTTCGTCGTGGCACTCGTGCCACGGACTCCTGTTCGTGGCATCGACCTTGACAACACTGCACTAGACACCAACACACTTGCGTGCTTCTCTGATCTGGGGTCAGCAGAACGCGAGGTCCTCCTCAACACCACGCATATGAAAGACAAGCGACAAATAACCATGCCCAAGGCGGGACTCGAACCCGCGACCCTTCGCACCGAAGCGATGAGTCGTTGCACACTCTTAGCCACCTCATCCATTGAGGTCACCCTAAATGCCAAGTGATAATTAATGAGATAATTATTTTGCGACTAAAATAACCGTTTTTGAGGATTTTTTTTCGAGGATCACCATAATAGGACAGGTTAAAAGTGTCGAAGTAGTAGAGTGTCCATGATGTATGGTGACTGGATAGGAGAAGATGTCAGTAGCTATCGTCGTGATATTAGATCCTCGTGTACGAAAGATACTATTGACAGCGGTGGAATGAACGTGTTTCGTCTAAGACAGGGTTTCTCAAGGAGGCGGCCCATTTCGAGTGGCCCGCTCAAGTGTGTATCTGCGGCCCGCAGTTTGTTGTGTTACGTCGGCAGGAGGAAAAGGAGAATTAACTATTTAATTGGCAACTTCAGGCCTATCAACTGCTAAAGTCATTGACTTCCTACATGTCATTCCGGAAGGTGGCTGTGTTCTTTCCCATTGGAAGGCGAATTCCAGTGCCGACCTACACGACCGCTTACGGAGTTTCCATGTCCAGGGATCAGCCGCGGGCATGACGCCACTCCAACCGAGAGAAGTTTTAAACGCCTGAAAGTTCTGCTGCCATGAATGAGAGTGATGGGCGTATGAGTGTTTAATTTACACAAGGAAAGATAGCGCGTATATAACCCGTTTGTTAGAGTACTATTCGCCTTGTACTGATTAAAGAAACGACGGAAAACTACCGATAAGAGCATCCTGTTGCTAGAGTTTTCCTCCAGAAAGCGGCAAAGTCTAACTAGTTTACGAAAATACGCCACCGGTGGAAGTAGAACCGTAAGTCAGATTCACTGCTCAGAGGCTGCAAAGTTGCCTTAAGCTATCCCAACTCAAGAGAGGCGCTCGGGCGCGACCGCTCTGGTCTAGTGAAAGGCGAGCGTCACCGCGGGCAGTCTGGCCCGAATTCTTGCGTTGGAGCAGGCCCGGTCTAAGGAGTGGGTGCCGTGAAGGGCGGGGGCGGGGGACAGGGGAGCGGCGGACGCAACAGAGCACAGCAGAAGCGCCGCCCGGCAAGGGCCGGCCCATTCAGTGCCCCTGCTTTTGAGAAGGGCTCGAGGACGACGATAAGGGCGAGGCCCGAGGAGGATCCTAGGACACGCGCAAAGAGGCGGCGAGCCCCTCTCGAAAGTCGTATTCTGAAAATTATAATCTTGTATGGACAGGAGCTTCGGAGCAGCCGGTGCCACCGGCGGCACCTCCTCCCTACAGCAGAAGCTATCCCGGCGAGTTTCATTGCTCAGCGTTGATCCCCGCGTAACGGAGCTTAGAACTTTCGCGACATAAATTAATCTGTTTTAACCCCCGCGAGAAGCAGTCTTCCGCCTCGCCATCGATTCGCCCCTGAAAGCTTCTGCCCGGGAGTCTACCCCCCCTCTCGCCGCCTCCAACCCCGAACGCACAGCGCCCCTGGCGTCGTATCTCGCTAATGGGCCAATAGGTTCCTTCTTTGAGAAGAAACAATAACAGAGAATTCGCTCTTTCATTTAGAGGATCTCTTGTGCTGCGCCGGAAAAACAAACTCGCCCCGGCTTTTCTGCCCGGTTGTGTGGCTTCTGGGATGCTGATAAACCTAACGAGAATTTTTCTTTAAATGGCGTGTTCGTTCCTCCGGGAAATCGGTTCGGTGTTCTATTCATAAATTCCGGGTCTCGAATTTCTTCCGAGAGGTGAATTGCTCGTGAAGAAACATATCTTCGAAATTGTCAGGTTTATTGCTCCGTGTCGACGTTACTGCTGTAGTAGTTCGGGATGGACCTTCCATATATTTCAAATGGAAAATTATACAAAAGTTTACACAGCATTCGTGATCTGCCTTTCGAATTGTAGTCACCAGAATGTAATAAACTAGCTTTTATCTGATTATTTCTTCATGTAAAGAATATTTTCACTTTCTGTGACGGGAACAGGTGAAAAACACATCCGTGAATTGAAGGCTAAGTAAACTTAAAGTGATTGGAAATACCTTGAAATTCAAACTGGATTATAATATTTTTAATAATGATTTTTTCTCTCTGCAACAAATGTAAAACTGTACTGCACTCCGCAAATTACCATTGTCATTTTGTCCGAAAACTTCAGGAACAATTTTAATTCACATCTTTCGTGAATGAAGTTCCACTTAAGGTCTTTTAATTTTGAAAAGCAGTCTCAAGCAGTCATTTTAAAAATTAAAAATAATTTCTACATTCTTCTGAAAGTGAAACAAAATTAGGCCAAGGACGAACTTTAATTCATTCAAAAATTCATCTCGTGTAAAAGCACGCACTTTTTTAAATGAAGAAAATTAAAAATTAAAATTAGAAAAAATGAGTTCATTAGGAAGCTGTCATATTAAAGACATACCTTAAATGTTATTATAAAGCATTGCAAACGTATGCGTAGTAAGTGCATGAAGAATGTTTTATATTTAAGTAGCGTTGTGACGGAATTTCTAAAAGAAAGGAAAAAATATCTCAAATATCTGATTATCTGAAAAGAGAGAACCAAGGAGGGAAAATTTCATCAAAGGTTTTAACCGTTTTTCAATATTTTGATAATTCGATTAATTGTCGTCGTGTAGATGCTGTTCTTTTCTCTATATCTTCTTCACCCAAGCAAAAAAATACTTTTAACGAAAGGAACATACCACACGATTGGCTCCAGATAGCTCTCTTGTCGCATCTGTCATACACCACTCCACATTCCTTAGTCAGAATTTAGTAGGCTTGAATATGTTTTCCTGTACGTCCGGAAGACAAAGTATATTACTCATTTGATGTTAGACTATAGTGCATAAAAACAGTTGTTAAGTGGTGTGCAACTGTTGTGAAACATTAAAAACTAACTGACTTAAAGATTTGCTGGCAAGTACAGTGAATTCCATGGAGTTTGTCAGTGGTGAAACCATATTTTATTTTTTCTAGCTATATTATTACGATTATTGCTTGCACTATTAATTTTTAATAGAAGTAGAAGCAGTTTGCAGAATTTGGAACTACTGTAGACACAAAATAAAACCCGAATATTGTACCTTTTTTTAGAAACTGTTAAAGGTAGAGCTTTGACATTTTCACGGCTTTTACAGTAAGTCTTTATCACTTTAGCATGAAGTTTTAATATTTAGAATAGGTTTTAAGTATTTTTTGATTTTACATTACTTTTTTCTTAAACTTTTTTAGAAATAATTTTCATTCTTGTCAAAATACTACAGTGTTTGTAAAATTCCTGTGTAAATTTGAGACTAAACCACTGAAAATAAGCTGTGAAAGTTTGTTATACCTATTGTCCACAGTTTTGGAGAAAATGTTCCTTGAATATGAAAATATGTAAAATGGCTTCAGAAGTTTCGTAACCCAAAAAATGCTCATAATCAGCTGTTGGCGCTTTGTAGCTCTCTAGTAGTTTACGTTAGCAACACAACAATGGATAAGTACTAAAAGTTGCAAAAACATGTAGCCAGGGAGATCCAACAATGACTGCGCACATGGACGTGACAACAATGCGCGAGCGCTGTGGTTGGATTTTCATATGCTACGTGGAAGAACAGAGCCATTCCTGCTCTATTCATGTTTTCAGCAAAGAAAGTATTTTGCCTTATGACATAAACATAATATCTCTGCAACCTGTCGATTGTTTCATCAGTGAATAGACCTCATAGTTTTCCCATCACTTAGTTTTGTAATGTCAAGTGTTTGGTTCAATTTTATCAGTCTCACGCCCATTTGCTTATGAATTCAAATTTTTGCACAGTTTTGGGTAAAAATGAGCTTCAAAATGCGCATTTTCAGAAACGGCAAAATGACATTTTCTTGAAACCAATTCCAAATTTTCTAATTAAAACGTGCATTTAGGACCATAATTTACCATTCTAAAATATTCTTGAAGACAATTTTCATTCTACTATTAGGGATTCGAAAAATTGTTAAACCTTGAAACAAAAATGTCTTTCTCGCGCCAATAGATAGTAGCTGAGAAAACGATGGGGAAAAACCGACGAGACAGCCCACAATAATGAAAGAAACTGTTACGAAAAAGTCTCTGCCATTCTGTAGCACTACGAGTTTCAATTTGTACATTTTTTTGAGATATTCTTAGTTTGTAACATTTTGTAAAATTTCATGATTCTTTACTCAGTTCCCCTGTGTTCTTACATCTCTAAACGTTTTTTGTCTTTTTTACAATTGTCTTTTATTTTCTCTTCAACATAGATTCTTTCTCATTGCCACCTTCCTTTTTAATTGCTTTTTTTCTTTTTCGTAGATCTATAATTCAGAACACTAATAATGTGGCCTAGGTTGTTCAAATAAAAATGTTAATTCTGCTTCAACTTTCGATGTCTATTTTTGGTCATTTGGTTGTTCTATTCGTAAATACTTTAAGTTTAGTTTCTTGGTCATAAAGAATCTTGATTATGAGTACTCATGTATAAATTAAACTTGTTCTTTGAATGATCCCCCGCTTCACAAATATATATTACAAACTTAAATTTTACCATGTAATATGTAGGTATTTAAATATCTACGGTGTTGATGTCTATTTTACATTACTGAATTGATACATTTGCTGAATTATAATATTCATATTCTGACACGATCATTTTTCTTTTAAAGTCATACTCATTAGTTTTCTATCCATATCCCTGAAATAGGTCATCATCCATTGCCCATCACGTAGAAGTGCGGCGGGAAAGCAGGGGTAAACCGATCGTATTTCGCACAGCTGAAATGATATATTTGTTAAATAATTTTTTTATACGTTCATTTTCCATTTAAAAGCCATACACACCAGTGGTCTTCCTACATCCTTGAGATAGATCATAGTCCATGCCGTAGATAAGCGGCGGGAAGGGAGGAGGATACCGATTTCAAAAATACACCGCTGAAATGATAAATTTTCTGGATAATATTATGTTCTAAGATGTTGATTTTTTATTTAAAAGCAATACACGCCAGTTGTCTGCCTACATCCCCGAAATAGGTCATCGTCCATAATCCATGACGTAGAGAAGCGGCAGGAAGGGAGGGGGGAAGAAAGCTATTCACTTCGGGCGCAGGGCCAACAGAGCATGCTGGACCAGCCGCCAGTGGTGCGCTCTCGCGGGAGTACACGGCGACCAGCGTCCGGGCCTTGTACCTCGCTAATGAACTCGCGAGAGACGCTAATAAACATTCATAAAACGCGGCGTAATTAAATCGCTTCAAGTTTCTCTTGCTGCGTTAATATTACTGTTGGGAATATTGAACGTTATTCTCACTGCAGCGGCTAAAAGGTCGTCGCCTAAGAACAAAGAACAGAGGAAGTGAGATGGTACATACCGAGTAGCGCTTCACAAGATAACAACGGGAATACGTTGCATCAATTGTTAGGAAAACTGGTCGTATAATCAAGCCCATTAAACAATGTTACACATACTGGAAATATGAAGAAAAAAATAATAAGTTCATAGATTTGCTCTTCAGGAAGTTGGTTGCAATCCGGAGTGGACTTTGTACTAATCAAAAAGCTTATATCGTGAATTAGAGCAATAATAATAACAATAATAATAAATATAATAATAATAATAAACATAATAATAATAATAAACATAATAATAATAATAAACATAATAATAATAATAATAATAATAATAATAATAATAATAACTCCACCTAGGGAGTACACGACCTTGCAGTTGGTGGTGGGGCTTGAGTACCCCCATGAGCCTTAAAGCTATGTCAGTGGTAGCCTAGCTACCGGTAGGGCCTCCCTTGCTGAATAGGTTAAAGGTGAGAGGTCAGACGAAGAAGTACTCCATTTTGAGGAGAGTGGGAAGTAAGTACAGAGGGAAGGAACCTTTGGACTTCCTGTTGTCGGCCCATAGAGGGTACAGGAGAGAAATTGGGTTGGCACCCCAGGCCAGTGATTAGAGTGAAGGCCCGAACCTTGCATTAGGTAGCGAAGGAGGCTGCCTTCAGCAGTCAGTGAAAATCCCGTAGGGTTTAGTAATGCCCACTGGCGATCGGTGGGACCCCTTGCTGGACCCTGCGGGGGGATGCCCCGAGGCTACTGTGGGTCGCAGTAACGGATGGAAGGAAACAACCCGAAGGTTAAGTGTGATCTGTGAACTCGAACTTGCGTCCTGCGAATCTTCAATTCAAACCAATGAGCAAAATGGATAGAACAAGCAATGTAATGAACCTTAACGTGCCTTGTTCTACCAATGTCACATACCTGCTCAGAAACCGAGCTAATGTCACCTTGTCGACGTCTGGCCATCCCACGGATGTTAGTCCCAGGGACCCAGAGCCGGCAGTAGCTCGAAGCCATCGTCAGAGATGGACCCGGGATGAATTAAAGGAGGTAATGTGGTGCTCTTACTATGCAAAAGCGAAAAATGGGGGCTAAGAAATAGAAGTTTTCAAGGTATGGAGAGAGCGGAACCCAGATATCAGACCTATCCTAGGCTCAAAGAAGCTTGCCAGTCAACGACGATACATACTCAGCAGTGGAAAATTCACAGCAGAACAACTTGCTGACATTGAGAGAAATGCGGAGTATGTACTTCGCTCGAACAATCCACATGACCAACATGTAGAACTTGAAAATGATGATCCCGTGGAAGGTTCATCTCTTTCCGGTGAAACACACGTCAGTGGTGAAAATTCATCTGGCAATGAATTACACGATAAGGACATAATGTGAAATCTCCTTCGGCGCGAGATAGAAAGAGTTAGTCAACTTCCGCTTGAATCTCGTGAACCGTTGAGGAGAATATACGAAAATGCCAAAGCTAAAAGAG
The DNA here is from genome assembly GCA_031308135.1 of Acheta domesticus. Lineage (NCBI taxonomy): Eukaryota > Metazoa > Arthropoda > Insecta > Orthoptera > Gryllidae > Acheta > Acheta domesticus. The sequence goes on from JAHLJT010009419.1 coordinate 218,801,773, forward strand.
TGATAGAAACAGTGAATTCTGTCTTAAATGAGGTGGTGGAGACCCCAGGCAGAGATCTAGATATTACTGAAATCAATCACATCATATATGCAACTGGTTATCTAGTATCTCAGATAATTGTGGGGCCAGCCAAGAACACCGACGGACGACAGCAAAACAGAGTAAACAGCTCTGTACCCCCATGGATGAACAGAATTATGAAACGGATAGCCGACACCCGGCGCGAAATATCACTCTTAGCTGAGGCATCTTCTAAATCAACGCACACCTCTAAAGTTCAACGAAAAATATTCAATGTTGAACAAAAATACCAAATTGAAAATGACACCAGCAGGCTAATGGTAGTTGAGAAACTAAAAGAGAAAATTCAAGCATGGGCTCAAAGAATTAGACGTTACAAACGTAGAATAGATTTCCGTGTACAGAACCGGTTGTTTGAAACAGACGCGAAGAGATTCTATCGCAATATGACTCAAAAACCGAATGGCAAAGCTGTTACTCCTTCAAAAGATGACGTCGAAGCATTTTGGGCAGGAATCTGGGAGGAGAGCAGATCCTACAACAAAGACGCATCTTGGCTTCAATCTGAAATTGATGCTGCCGATGAACTTGTAGAAACAGTGGAAGATGTTCACCAATTCTCGGAAGAGGACCTCTTCCAAGCAATTAAGAACATGGGAAACTGGAAGTCCCCGGGATTGATAAGATTTAGATTTATTGGATTAAGAAATTAACAGCAATACATTCTCATCGAGCAAAGGCTGTTAATAAAATTTTTGAAAACCCAAAGGAAATCCCGGAATGGCTCACACGCGGCATCACGTATTTGTTACCCAAAGTGGGAGACAGTTCTTTGGCGAAGAACTACAGGCCAATTACGTGTCTGCCAGTCCTGTACAAAGTTATAACTTCAGCCATAGCTGACAAAATGTATAGACATCTAGATAAGAATCATTTAACGCCAGCTGAACAAAAAGGATGTCATAAAGGCTCTTATGGCTGTAAGAAAATCTTGCTACTGAATAAAGTCATCTTGAATGATGTAAAGAAACGCAAACGTAATTTGAGCATGGCTTGGATTGACTACCAAAAGGCCTTTGATAGTCTACCACACGATTGGATTTTGAAGACCCTGGAGATCTATCGATTTCATCCTAGACTTATTGAGTTTTGCAAGGCTAGTATGAAGTCGTGGAGTACCAGGTTACTACTCCACAGCGGAAAGGAAGCAGTAGAAACCAGAAGTATTCAGATTAACAGGGGTATTTTTCAAGGAGATTCACTATCCCCTCTGCTTTTTTGCATTAGTTTGATCCCACTATCGAGAGAGTTGTCGCAAGCTGACTTTGGTTTTAAGCTCCATGGTGATGAAAGGCCAGTTTCACATTTGTTTTACATGGATGATCTGAAAGTGTTTGCTAAGAATGAAGCGATTCTCTCCCAAATGCTGTCTGTCATCAATGATTTTAGCAATGACATCTGCATTAAGTTTGGTCTTGACAAATGCGCAAAAATCAATTTAAAAAGAGGGAAACTCAAAACGTCTGAGAACATTGAAATTGATACGCACGCTGTGATACAAGATCTTGAGCCAGGTAAAACTTACAAATATCTGGGCATTGAAGAATGTGAAACCATCTCGAATGACAGAATGAAAGAGAGAATTCGTAGGGAGTATTATAGGAGAGTGAGACTGGTCCTGCAGTCCGCTCTGAATTCCAGGAATAAAATATATTCAATAGGTAGTTTGGCGGTACCTGTAGCCGAATACAGTTTTGGACTAGTGGACTGGACTGAGCAAGAAATTCGCACCGTGGATCGAAAAACCAGAAAACTGCTAACAATGCATCATGTTGCCCACCCTCGAGCTGATATACATAGACTTTATGTGTCACGTAAGGAAGGAGGAAGAGGCCTCAGACAAATTGAGGCCTCCTGGCACAACGCAATAGTCGGGTTGGGGAAGTATGTAGTCAGAAATCAAGATGACCCACTAATGAGGCAGGTCATGAAATCTGACCGAAGAATGGGAAACAGAGGCATTGTTAGTGTAGCAAGAAGCATTGCCAAGAAAACTAGGCAAGACACGTCGAATAACACAGACACTGAACTTCTGATGCTGCTAAACATGAAGTGTGAGACACAAAAAATGTTAAAGAAATCGTGGAGAGACAAACCACTCCACGGACAATACCTAAAAAGAATGGACAAGGTGCAGATCAATAAAGATCAATCATTTATGTGGCTTAAAAGGGGAAGAATGAAGCCAGAATCGGAAGCACTTGTAATAGCTGCCCAAGATCAGGCCTTGAGAACACGACATTGTGATAAAGCGGTTCTCAAAATTTCCCAAGATGATAAATGCCGCATTTGCCAGGAGCAAGTAGAAACCATTGATCATATTGTCTCAGCTTGTCCAATCCTAGCAAAGACCGAATACTTAAAAAGACATGACACGGTGTGTAGTTACCTCCACTGGCAGATCTGTACCGCCCTCGAAGTTCCGAACACATGCCCCAAGTGGTACGAACACTCACCGAAACCGGTGACGTCTGTTGGTTTGTGTACGATATTGTACGACCAAAAAATTCAAACTGATCGCACGATAGCGGCAAACAAACCGGATATAGTTATCCGGGATTTGGCGAAAAAATCGTGTTTACTTATCGATGTTGCTGTACCTTGCGATCAAAACGTCGTAACCAAGGAGGCAGAGAAACGTCTTAAATACAAGAGTTTGGAAATCGAGATCAGCCGAATGTGGGGCGTAAAAGCACAGGTCGTCCCGATAGTTATCGGAGCTCTGGGATTTGTTCCGCAAAATTTGAGTAAGAACTTGTCTAAACTCCCAGGTAATTCAAAAGACTGGGAAGTGCAAGAAATTGCTTTATTTGGAACAGCCCACATTTTGCGCAAAGTATTGTAGAGGCACTGACAGTCACCGAATCTGCGCCTTAGGTAGCTAGTTGCAACCTGGAGTAGATTTTATATTCAGCCGACTCATAAGAGCTTTAGTCGTGATGTAATGGAATAATAATAATAATAATAATAATAATAATAATAATAATAATAATAATAATAATAATAATAATAATAACAACAGATGGAATTTGAGTTAAATAGCATGCTGACTAAATTCAATGGGTTAATGCCAGAAAAGAGACCAAGTATACCCAAACAATTAATGTCATCCAAACTGAGAGATCTGATAAATATCATGAACAACTCTGTTCTCCCATCAAAGATTGATAATGTTACCACCTATTCAGATCTAAATTTGTATTTATACAGTTCAGCAGCAACTATCGTCAAATTAAACGGAGGTAAACTGAAAGAAACATTTGCGAAGCAGCCAAAATTAAAGAGAAAGAAACCACCATGGGGAAGGAGATTAGAACAAAAAATAAATGAGTTGAGAGCTGATGCCGGAATAATAACAGGCTATATCAACAACAGAAATAAGAAACTTGAGAAGAAAATGCACGCCATTCGCAAAAAGTACAGCAAGCATGCCCAATTTGATAAACCAAATAGCATACCATCTGAATATCTTGACACAGTCAAACAAAAATTGAGCGCGTATGCAAAACGGTTAAGACGATATAAAAAAAGTCAGAAGAGAAAGGAGCATAATGCCAACTTCAAAAGAGACCAGAAAGCATTCTATAAATCTTTACATAAACAAGATACTGAGACAAACTTGCCGCCAACTAAAGACGAAATCGAAGGCTACTGGGGAGGTATATGGTCAACTGGAATTAAATATAATGCTCAAGCAAGCTGGTTGGAAACAATTAGCAAATCAGCAGAAACGATTGTACCCATGGAGAGCTTCCAAATTGAGACAATAAAACCTATTCTTGCCAAACTAAAGAATTGGAAGAGTCCTGGAAACGATAAAATTCATAATTTCTGGCTGAAGAATTTATCAGCCTTGCATAGCAAATTCGTTGAATGTATAAATGCTTTTATTGAAGAACCTCAAAGCATTCCTCATCATTTGACCACAGGTGTGACGTATCTCATACCGAAGGGCTCCAGGAGTAGTAATCCGGCAAGATATAGGCCTATAACCTGTTTGAACACGTTTTACAAACTCTTAACATCATGTGTGTCTAAGATCCTGGAAGATCACTGTAATGGTAACAGTATCCTAGCAGAACAACAAAAAGGATGTAAGAAAGGCTCGCTAGGATGTAAAGAACAACTTATTATTGACTCAGTAGTCTTGAAACAAGCAAGTAATAAACAAAGAAATCTATTTGCAGCGTATATAGATTATCAGAAAGCTTATGATTCGGTCCCACATGACTGGCTTATAGACGTGCTAAAAATATATAAAATCCATCCCAAGTTGATAGATTTCTGTGCAACCCTAACAACTAAGTGGAAGACATAAATAGTATTAAAAACCAAGGAAATAAATATTATTACAAATAAAATTGACATCAACCGAGGAATCTTCCAAGGAGATTCTTTGAGCCCACTTTGGTTTTGCTTGGCTTTGAACCCGCTATCCACTATCCTCAACAGCAGTAAGTATGGCTACGAGATAAAGAGTCGGCACTCCTCGTACAGACTTTCCCATCTGGCTTATATGGATGATATAAAGCTGTATGCATCAACAGCCAGTTCGTTGAAGCAGCTCCTAAATATCACAGAAACTTTCTCTGAAGACATCGGAATGTGTTTTGGTGTAGATAAGTGTAGAACGGTTAACGTGGTACGTGGCAAATTGACGAGGGGTCTGGAATACGAGACGCAAAGAAGCGAACTTATTAAATCGTTAGACCATGATGAAGTGTATAAGTATCTTGGTCTAGAGCAGTCTCGAACAATAGCCCACTCGGAAGTGAAGAAACGTATAACCGCAGAATTCAAGGACCGACTCACAAAGGTTCTCAAAACATCTTTGAATTCGCGAAATCTTGCCACTGCAATAAATATATACGCTATTCCTGTGATCGTCTACTCAATGGGCTTAATAAAATGGAGTCAGACAGATCTTGAAGCAATGGATAGATATGTAAGAACCCAAATGACTCAATATCGATATCATCATTCTAAATCTGCTGTTGAGAGGATCAATCTACCTCGTGAAAAAGGAGGTCGAGGCATTACAAATATAACTAACAGTAATGCCAATCAAATCTCTCTTATGAGAAAGTACTTTCTTGAGAGGGCAGAAACATCGGCAATGCATAAGGCTATCGTAGAGGCTGATTTCAGTTTCACCCCCTTAAATCTTGTAAGTACTCAGTTTCAACCAGAGCACACTAGTCATGAAAGCCTGATGCAAAATTGGTGTCGAAAAGAGCTACATGGTAGACATCCCAATGAACTATCAGGCCAGAACATTGATTTTAGAGTTTCTAACAGGTGGTTGACACGTGGTTTACTGTACCCAGAGACAGAAGGCTTTATGATAGCCATCCAAGACCAGGTTATCGCAACAAGAAATTACTTACGATATGTTATAAGAAACCCCTCCATAGTAAGTGATGAATGTAGAAGATGCGGTGCACAGCATGAAAACATCCAGCACATCCTTGCTGGTTGTAGTGTGTTGGCTCCCACTGCCTATAAAGTTAGACACGATAATATGGGGAAAATAATTGACGGACGACTAGTAAGAAAATACGGACTTGAGTCCTGTGATGTCCCATATTACAAATATCATCCTTCTACAGTCTGGAAAATGAATAATGGAAGCTGTACTGGGACAGAAGCATTATTACAGATACCACAATTTCGAACAATAGGCCAGATATAATAGTTCTGAACAAGCTCAAGAAAACAGCCATGATCATCGATTTTGCAGTCGTCAACAATAATAATCTAGAATCTGTTCATAGCTTGAAAATTCAGAAATATGTACCGTTGACTCACGAGCTTCGCCACCAATGGAAACTTGAGAATATCGGCATACTACCGATAATAATGTCCACCACAGGATTAGTACCAAAACACACAATGCATGCAATTCAAGTGTTGGAATTACCATTCTCATGCGTGGAACAAATGCAAAAAGCAGTAATACTGGATAGCTGCAGAATAGTAAGAGAATTCCTGGGATGTACGAGTGATTGGGACACGATTGATTGAAATGTCAAGAGTAACATTCGTTCGTGTTTTGTCTCAGCGAGACCGACCGAGCCTAGACCAGCAATGGTCAGGTGAATGTTCCTGCACATAGTGCAGAGAGTGAAAAATTCGGATAATAATAATAATAATAATAATAATAATAATAATAATAATAATAATAATAATAATAATAATACCAAACAGGCATCACTCGATATGTTTCGAGTCATCTGTAAAACCGATGTGCATGCAACACTCTTGCATCTCGCAAGAATGTCGCCTTCCAGTGTACATCAACTGAGAACCACAAAACAGATTGGAAATCGAAAGCATTGCATGGAACGTATGCCAACCAACTTGAGAACGAGGATGTTGACCAGGAGTCAACACATTTACAGATTAGGAAAGGAAACTCATTTGGTGGAACAACGGGGCTTATGATGGCTATTCAAGAAACGGTTATGCCAACAAGAAACTATCGAAAGTATGTCCAAAAAGAAGCAAGCATAGATGATAAATGCAGGAAATTTAAAAGGTCATCAGAAACCACGGAACATATAATTAGATCATGTCAACCTCTAGCAAGCACAGAATACATCAAGAGACATAACAATGTGGCGAAAATCCTTCATCAACACTTAATAGGAAACATAATGAAAGTCCCTTATTTCAAATATCAACCTTTGAGTGTTGTTGACAACCAGAATATGAGGCTACACACGGACAGAGAAATAAGAACTGATGTTACTGTATCAGCCAACCGCCCTGACATCTTATTCTTGGACGAAAGTAGACAAAAGGTGCATATTATTGATATTGCAAATATGACAATATATGACAATGCAAAAATCTGTAATGCTGGATACATGTCATTTAGTAAGAAAATTCTTAGGAGAAGAGCTTGATTAAACTAGCAGAATCTACCAACAATGCCCGTGCTGGCTCGCCGGAGCCGTACGAGTGAGCCTAGCCAAAGGGATTACGTCATAATAATCGTTATGAAGTCATAATAATAATAATAATAATAATAATAATAATAATAATAAAATAATATTTTAATAACGTTCTCTATGTGCTGCCATATCGTATTAATGAAATGTATCAAAACCGTCATGGGCACAAGGAAAACCTTTGTTGTATTTGTGTCACTGCAAAAAATGAAATAATGGATACCAAGGAAATCAATATTAAACGTGGGATCTTTCAAGGTGATAACTACTTGTCAATGAACCATCTGTCGACTCTCCTGGAAGACTTAAAATTAATATTAGATTTTGAATTGAGATGCACTGAAAAATTGCAGATAACTCAGCTTATATGGATTAGGTCGAACACTACTTGCATTCGACGCGTGGCCTAACGTACAGAAACGTAAAGCCATTGAAGAATTCTCTAGAGACAATAATATGTAACTAGACAATGAACACAAAATGCAATAAACACCCAAATGTAAAATCTCTAGTCAACTCACATACGACACTGTTATTGAAGAAATCTTCACCGCTATGAATACCAATCAGTTGTATATATACTTTGGTGTTCAATAACAATTGGACATCATCATTTCAATGGGATGCTGAAATCTGAACGGGTGAACCGACTCAAGGAAGTGTTAAATATTACCCTCAACTCTCTCATCTTCACGGCTGCCGTCAACTCATATTCTCAGTACTTTACAACCTTTTAGATCGGTGTTCTTATACGGTCGACAACCGTTCTAGAGACAATGGAAAGACTAGAAAGGGTTCAAATGACATCTTCGATTGCCACCGTCAAAAAAGTGCGATCCAGAGAGACTCTCTGCAGCGACGGACAGGAGGGTGTGGTATTGTAAGGAGACGAACCATCTTGCCAAACAGATAATAACTCCCAGGAAGTATTTTGGAGAGAAATCTTACACTTCTCAACTCCACTGAGGTAATTGTACAGGGAGATTACAACTATACGCCCCTCAATCTCAAACAAGATATGCAAATTCTACATCCTCTTTCCACCAAGAGATCGATACCTGAAAACAGAAAGCACACCTCGGTGCATTTTTGCTGGAGTTGCCAACGAAAAAACGTCTTATAAACAGCTCATTATTGGCTACGAAATATAATTCTAAATAAGTAGTGAAATGTGAAGAAATACGGAGAGAGCTGGGTGTGCAATGACTGCACAAAATTCTAAAAAAATATATTTAAATCATTGATTCTTATCAAACTATCGTAAGGCGTGGGCTTTGAGGTTCTGTGAGTTTTACAAATTCATCGGTCATAGGAATGCATACACCGCACTTAACAACTATTCAACTGTTTTGAAAAGAAACTTACGTAGGTCATTCAATAATTATGAGAGAAAATGGTCAGAAGGAAAAATAATGGGTAGGGCACATTTGGTAATTTTAGGACTGTAATTTGGCATCACTGGGATGAGCTCTGACCATCTGAAAGATCAGCATTGTTGTGTTCATAACCTCAAAATTAAGTTCAACGATGTCCAGTCCACTTGAAATTTCCACATTAGTTGAACAACGTTCTGTGATTCCTTTTATACTTGCTGAAAGTGAAAAACAAGCTAATATACTCTAGAGCGAGTAAAGCGTATGGTGAAAGTTGTAAAAACTGCGAGAAGTTTTAGAAGGGGGTAGAACAGTTCAAAAGTGGTCGAGGCTCAGTGACTGACAAACACCGTTCTCGCCGTAGGAAAAGTCATATTTGTCTTGTTTGGGGACACTGTAGGTGCGTTTCTTGTGATTATCTCAAATACCAGCCAATACTGCTCAGATATAATTTTGAACAAGGTAAAGCCAGTAACGAGAGAGAAATATCGTGGATCTCAGAGGAGAGGTGTAATTCTCCAAGAAAACAACGCACGTCCTCACATTGCTCAAGAAAGCCGTGAAACCTCTGACAAAATGGGTTGAAAGGTACTGCCTCATCCCTCTTAGCCTCATCCCCCGATTTAACACCGTCTAATTTCCATTTGTTTGGTCCACTAAAGGAGGCATTACGTGGAAGAAGTTCCAGGATAACGAAATTGTCCAAAAAACTGTGGGAAATTCGTTCAAACATCACGATAAAAAGTTCTTTGCCAATGTCATACAAAAGCAGGTAACCCGTTGGGACAAGTGCATAAATATTGGTGGGGATTATACTAAAATGGAGGAGAAGTCCTGTTTTGTAAAAAGAAACGTATATTTCTCTAGACCAATTCGCATCTTTAACCCGAGAGAGGTGGCGCGGGGTCTTTTGTGACTCCACGTATCTTTGCTTAGCTGCAGTTGCCTAATTTTGCTTTTGTCTGAAAAATTTTCAAAATTTTGTATGTAATAATTAAGTTATAAATATTTGTGAAACCAATACAAACATCTTAAATTTAGTACTTTTTCTACGTTGTGTTGATTGGCTTTGAAGCATTTTCAATAAATTGTTTGTTTTTATGTGAGACAATGTTAGAAAATGAAACTTATTGAATTTTCTGATAACTTTCTCTTTGAAATATTCAGGAAAATGTAAATGGAGTCACTACATAAAATGAAAGATAAATGATAATTTTGCCCTTTAATTTGTGGTTAAAATAGTGCATTAAGTTAATACGACCTTATAAATGATTGATCATTATTAAAATAACTAATTTCACACTTATTTCCTGCTGTATATAACTTCATTAAAAAATAACTTAAAGGGGTCACAAATGACCCCGTGCCACCTCTAACGTAACTCCAGCAACCGCCACCTCTTCAGGGTTAATTATTGAATGTTCCCTTACAATGGGTCACAAGATGGAGAACTGTATTTACAATGCCTAGTGTTAACTGCATCAGCAATGAGAAGAAAGATGTCAAGAAACTGTTAAAATGTGTTGACCGAAGATAGTGCTTTCTATACAATTCTGTATTTTCAGGAAGTCAACAAAGCTCATTATGAAACGAAAATGATGATGAACCATTTCTTTAAGCAAAGAATTATTTCTTTCCCTTTTAGGGCTAGAAATGTTAATTCTAACTTACCTATTTTATTAAGTGATTTAAGTAAAGTTTGGAAATAAATACATATCTTGGATGCTATTTTGCTTGAAACCACAAAAGAAACATTTACTTAACTTCAGTGTGAAATTACTTATAACATAACCTATTGGATCCACTTTTCAAAACTTCAAATTAAAGCACACTATAAACAGTAAAGGTTTTTCCTTTCTCCTGAAAAAGTATGGAAAATGACTTGAGTGGTGTTTGGAGTGGGGATCTTCGTTTGTATGCTGAGAGCGAAGGAAACTGATTCATACGAGGTCAACGATGGACCTCAGTATTGTTTTTTCATATATCTTTCTTTATTCTTTCTTATATCTTTCCTATGTTTCTTAACTCTTAGTGATAATTTTTCTTTCAACCCTTATCGGAAGTTTACAAAAAGATTCGAATCATCACCATGCGTAATCACTGGAAACTTCGGTTTTCTCTTGCAGTCAGGCGTGCCCATTCATGCGTCTCAATCTTATTTTAGGATTTGTCAATGTAGAAAATATTTTTTTAAACGGTGGAACAAGCTTAATTAGGTGGCTACTTGGTTAGCATGCTCGCTTTCCGCGGAACAACCACGAGTTCGATTCCCGGCCGTGTAAATTATACCGGTGCGCTTTCCTTACATATGTTTCAGAACATATTTCTGTGTGACGATGGGCAAGACCAGAATATGGTGGCGGGATGTCTTTGTGCTAACTACACGAACCCCTGATCCAATGGTCAAGAGACTGGGCCACCGCTGGTCGGCCAAGGCCCGTAGCGGACTATCGAGCTATACGACTGTAACACTGTAAATGTTTGACTAGTTATTTTATAAAGAATATGTGTCTCCGGAGAAAGGAACGCAAGTACAGAAAAGGGTAAAAAATAGAGAATATGGCATCGGTATATTTCAAAAGCTGAAAAAATGTTAACACAAACTGACAGAAAGTGATTGTTATACAGGATGGCGCAAGGAATGAGTCACCATTTGTTTCTTACATAATTTATGACTAGATATCCCGTTGAGCATCTCAACAGCAGAAGCAGTTGAGCTGGGAGAAATAAACGAGTTGCAAAATGACGCGTAGTTTACGATACCGCCGCCAGGAGACTAGTTTGTATAACAATGGCCGACAAAGGAAGACTGACGACGCAGCAGCACGAAATGAGTCTCTATTTTCCTGTTATATCGAAAATTTATTGGTAATACAAACTCAGAGGAACATATTCTACAAAGGAAATCACACTTTTGAGAATTGTTCTAACGCAGCACACGTTCAAAATGACCACCATTTCGATTCATAACTTCCTGTAAACTAACACTGACGTTAGCGATAGTCTTTCGACACATGTCTTCTGTGATCCTTCAATAACTCTTCTGAGCTCCATTAACTTATGAAGGTATTTTGGGAAAATTTCCCCTTTAAGTTTCTCCTAAGAAAGAAGTCATATAGGTTGAGATCTGGACTACTGGGGGGTCAAAAATGGGATCTGGACTATTGGGAGGAGGGGGCCATTGAAACGACCAGTAAACCTGAGTGAAATGATTCACATGTCGAAACGCTCGTGTAAGAAATCCAAATTGATTGTACAGTCTTTGGATGGTTCTCTTGCAAGGAGTCCATCGTGTGTCAAGCTGTTGTCGAAAACGCCTTAGTGTCACCACAAGACGTTTCGTTTCACGAAAGAGAAACACAGCTGCCGAACGCCGTTGCAACGTCAGTCTTCCTTTGTCAACAATTGTTATACAAACTAGTATCCTAGGGGCGGTATCGTGAATTACGCGTTATTTCGTAAATCATTTTTCTCCAAACTGGCCTGTTTTGCTCTGCTCAACGGGGCTAGTGCGGCTCATAAATTATGTAAGAAACAAATGGTGATTCATTTCGGTCGCCACCCTATGTTGGTAAATACTTGTATTATTAGTTCCTAAATACATAAACGGTTCCTTAAATTATATTGCAATTTGTTGTGGAGATCTACGTTGACCCTTTCGTGTTCACCGAGTATTGAAACGGCATTGACTTTGTGACTGTTAATTCAAGCAAATCATTTACAAAAAAATTAAATAAGATAGCTCTTACACAGTGCTTAACTATTGGTGCTACAGAATGGCACAGACTTTACTGTATTAGTTTTCTAATTCCTTTTGTTTCGGCTAGCTATTCGGAATTGCCACATTCTCAACCTATCTGCCATTAATCGACGCCAAAATAACATTTTTTAAACATTTTCTCAGTTTTTCGGTTTAATAACAGTAGAACCGAAACATTATTTTAAGAATATTAAAGATCAGTAAAGTCTTGTCCCAAAAGGCAATTTTCATTGAAAAATATGAAGCCATTCTTAAGAAAATCGCGTTTAAGCGAGATTGTAAATGCGAAATTTGAAACTCTTTTTCACAAAAAATATTCGAGTTTTCAAAAAACTTCATTGAAACTCATTTGAAGCACGTTAACTCGCAAATATAATAATGTTTACAAATTGCTAGAAATGTGCATGTTAACGGTATGAGAGAACCTTCAAAAAAATTACAATACATTTGTGTATTTTTTGAAAAAAAAAATATAACCCACAATGAACTTTGTGTAATATTAAAGAGTGCCATTAGTACTATCCGTTTAAAAAGTTTGAAGAATAAATCTGGAGCCATTTCTGAGAAAATAGCGTTTGATCGTTCCTGAAAAGGCGGAATTTTGAGCTAGTTTTCACAGAAAACGGATGAGTTTTCGGGAAACTTTACTTGAAATTATTTAAAGCACGTGTACTTATTAATATACCAATTTCAACAAATTTCCGCTAATGTAAATATTAACGACGTGAGATACAGGCCAAAAATAATATATTTTTGTAATTTTTGAAAAACAAAAGAATAGAGCAATATGGCGTTTATGTCATCTCATAGCGTACATTAGGCACTGTTCTTATCAAAAGTTTAAAGAAACATTTGGAGCTGTTTTCGAGAAAATCTTGTTTTTGTAATTGTTTAAAATAATTTTTTTAAGTTTTTTAAACAATAAAATAAATTTTCTTTACTTCCCCTATATTACGCATATTACTCCGTATATACGTATGTATACGGAAAAGTAAAAAGTATCGTCCTGTTTTGTGAAATATAGTAGCTGAAAATATAAGATGGGAGATGCTTTTATAGGAATCTCTGTTCAACATTTCACGTTTCTAGCTTCAGTACTTTCTCCTCTGCATTAATTGATTTTTGCTTCCGGGCACGTCAGTTATGGTCATTAGTCTCGTCAGTGTGGTGAATGTTTTATTCCAAAACGTGATAGTAATTCCTCCTCCACTGGATGGTGAGGACCCGAATTTTTCCTCGTATTGATCGGGCAAACAACGGAAAATTACTGATCAGAACAGCCGGATGCTAGAAAACTTCGACATCGACTAAATCCTATTCACTGCTATATACAATCGGAAATACACCTGCGTCGGGACTCGAACCATAGGAATTTCTGGTGAATGGCGCTTCAGAGGAAGCGGCAATGTTGGTTCTGAGATACACTCAACAGAATTTTCCGTTGATATTTCGGTCAGTTGCTCGTTTTACATTATAATTTATTTCTCCATTAAATCAAAATCCATGCTTATTTCTTTTAAATATTTAGAAACGGGAAGCACGTCCATCTCAGAAGATACTTCAATCCTCTGCAACATTCAATAAAAGTGTGGGACATATCGTGACGTATCGAAATTTGTGGCACCGTACATGCAACGCGTGTAATAAATAATGGAACAGGTAGCCTTCCTCTCAATGCAGAGTCGGCGAAATTACTTTCCGTTATATTTCCCGCTCCGCAGACATTAGGACATCCAAGCCCGCACTGCGGTCTACGTGCGACCCTTTGCGCCGGCCGCCATGTTTATGTGCCGAACACATATTGGACATGGACCGCACACAATCACCGACACTAAACAGCGCAGAGCACTTGTATAACACATATCCGTAAAAGCTTAATCTGAAGGTATGTTGTGATTTCGTGCGTACCATCAGTGTCAGAACCTTTTACAATTCCATTATAATGACCACATTAATTATATCTAATCAAGCGACCGGGAGGGTTCCACTGCGGCAGCTTAAAATAATATGCATTAGCGATAATATCAAACCCCTGGCGGGCGAGCGTGGCGGTATCGTTAGCGCACATGTGCATAAGCAGCTGAACGTCTGTCACGCGGATTGCCGTCGCTCGCCAGGTTTGCAATAACACGCGCGCAGCCGGGGGAGGCGACGCGCGGTCGGCCAATAAATCTAAAAGCAACAACTGCATCGACGCGGCGTTGAATCATGCATTGTGGATGCAAATGAGCGAGTGTTTTCCGACCGAGGCCTCGACCAATCGCGCGGCCCCCTGCGTCGTGGCACCTGCGCGGGGAAGCGATGCTGTCCACGTGGCGCGGCAGCAGGTAGCGCTCGCCCCGGGCGCCGAGGCGTCCCTCCGAACCGGGCGCGTCAACTGCTAAGGTCAATGGTCCCGTAAGAGTAAAAGAAAGGTAAAGGTATCCCTGGGCAATTGCACAGGGGAGGTGAAGGTAGGGCTCCACCTATTCGTCGCCGTCGGCATAAGGAGGAGATTGTGTGGCAAGCACAACGCTCCGGTCGCCTTTATTCTCAGGAAGTATCCTGGTACTCACTTGGAAAGGAGGCTGAGTCGACCCCAGAGACGCCCTGAATGGAAAGCACCAGATACAAATCCCAGCCTACGCCGGGATACGAACCTGGATTCTTCAGATTAGGAAACCAGTGCCCTACCACTGAGCCATCGCGGACCCAGTTCCCGTAACTGTACTGCATGTTTTTCTGCTCGGGAGGGGGCGGAATTCTTCCTCCACTGGATGACGAGATTAGGTGCTGACCTACTGTCAGCCAGCAGGGTTTTCTCCTAGCACGTATCTTCCACCAACGGGACACCACCCAGTCGGGACAAGCTGTAAGCATCCGATCGATCTTCCGGGATGTGTGGTAGTCTAGTGCATGATGGTGTAAGTGGAAGTGGAAGGAAAGATCGCGCGCAGTGCGTGGTGTATCGATTGAATTCTCATACTCAAACAGGCACTGCTTATCACACACCTGACGCCATGTGATTGTAAATCTTCAAAGAAGAGTCCGTAGACCATTAAATACTTGCTAGTTACGTGCAGCGTTAAGGAACAGCAACTTTTTTTGATATTGTTGATGTATGAACAACTATAGTACTGAATATATTCGTACGCTGTTCAAAATTGTTGCAGTATTCACAAAAATGATTTTTTGTTTAAGTATTTATATTATTGCAGTTTTATCCGAGTGTATTTTATTTTTGAAGTGTGTGCGCACAGTACTTTTTGGTAAAATATTTTAATGGGTTTGTTTAGTAGCATTTTGTTGCTGCAGTTCACTATTTCTGTACTATTACAATGTCCTAATTCAACCTGAGGAATAGAAAGCCCACCTTAACGTGCAGCGCTCGTTATTTTTTCTAACAGTTCACCTTACGTCACAAAAAATGGAAATAAATGACTGCTCTGTAGCTGCGCTGTAGTTTCAGTTTACTAACTTAAACTGCGTTCATTATTTACTCTGTTTTAGTCTAGTGACGTTAATAACTATTTTGGATCTACGCCAACTGATATTTCTTTTTACGATGTTCATATCATAAACCACTTCCTTGCACATTCACATAGTTCTCCCGGTTTATAGTTGTCGTGCCACTTATTTAGTTTTAATTTTTGGCAGATTACATGAACTAATTAAAACAGTACAATTATTCGACATAAAACAAAAGCAATATTTGATGAAAACTATTAGAAAAATGTAAATATTGTTTTAAGGATGTCAATGATATTTTTTTGATATTCGCTGTAAACAAGATTTTATTGATAACTTTAATTGCACTGCTATTTGTAAAAATTACTTCATGTGGAAAGAAAGGCTTAAATGAATCCTAACTCGAAGAATGAGTAGAACCGTGTATATGCATTAAGAGATTTTAATTGCATGGAGATGGCGTTCACGAAGACCCAGCAGAGAACTCTGTTGTAAGGCCGGAAAGGTCAGAGTTACTCTAATCTCTGTCCGCAAAGAGCCTTCAAGGGTAGCCGAAACGTGAAATAAATTGTCAGTATCTCTTGTCTAAGTGTGAAAATATAAGCATGTTAATGAATTTGAAAGAGAGAGGGTAACTTACATCCAGGAAACGAGTGAGTCACACCGAAACACTCGGACATGTGCCAGATACACTACTACAGTAGTAATACTCAAACGAAGCCAATGGACAGCAGAAGTCCGTACGCACTAGTGAGCGGGTACTGGACCACTCAGTTACCAATCACGACCATTCCTCTCTTTCGCATGGCTGTTCAGGATCGTGTAAACGCGTCCTCATTGTTGTCTCGCCACTGGAGCCCCGGCTCGGGCGTGGAGGATCGACGCTGTCGAGCAAGGGCTGGTGTGGATTGGCGGCACGCATGCCATTACGTCCGCTGCCATTGTGTAGAACGTACATGCGCCGTATACGCCAGGACACCACTCGGGAGCTTAAGGCTTGACCCGGCTGAAGCGATACTCCGCTGGTGGCAGATACCTGCTTGGGAAAAAAATCCCACAAACCGACGGGTAGGTCCGGATTTCGCCATCCGGCGGAAGAAGATCACCGCTCCCCCCACAATAAAAACATGCACTACACTCAAGGGATAAATTAACTTAGCCGTTTACGCGTCTTGAATCACTAATCACTCAATTAATCCATGTAGAAATCGCAAACGTATCACACTGCAATAGGCACATGGCTACTGGCGCTCTCGTGATGAGAAGAAACGTTTTTAGATGAATCTCGCTTCAACATTGGATAAATATGTTTGACGACACTGTGGTGAACACAGAGGTCTAGCGTCTGACAGCACTTTTAGTGTTTTAATATCTACAAATAGTTCTAACGATTGGTCTCCTATGTCATGGCTTCGACGATTTATTAGGTCACACTTGCGTTGACACTTGAACCAACTAGACGCGAGCATTGACTTGCTCATGAATACTTGTTTATTGCTTTCCATTGTGACAATATGTATTACTATTCCATTGTGTGGGTTTTAATTAATTACATCAAGCTCAATATTATATTTTATAAAATTAATTCGAGGGTGAGTTTCAGTTTCTAAGCTTGTGTCTTCTGTTTGCTAGTGATAATTTAGACATTGAAGTGTTAAATATGATTCTTTTAAATAATTATAGTATAAGTTCAAAACAGTAGGTATTTCAACGAGTCCTTTTTTACATTACACCTGACGATTTATGCACATCAGCTTGCGGAACAATAAGTGAAAAAAATTACAATATAAATAAATTTTCTATAAAACTATGTTTCGATTTTATTAAAATTAAGGAATACTGCACTGTGTCTCTCAAAACCTTTTTACATCTTGCATTTTCGAGCAGTGTAGTAGACCAACTTCAAGTGTTAGGATTGACCTTTAGAGACAATATGCTTTTTTGTTTTCTACCTACCGAAGGCAATCTCAATACCAGACCTCTTTGCCAGAGAGGTTTTAGAGGGGGAATTAAATCGTTTCATTTATAAAAACGTTTGAGCTTTCCACGCAATTAAATTTCGGGATTTTTGCTTTAAACGAACGATAGTTGATTGAAAATATGTTTTCACTTGCTCCTAAGAACCTTTTCTTAATATCATAAAATTAACTGACTGAATTTTTATCATTGCAATGTAGTTGGTCTTGGTGGTTTGGTTGTGAGAAGTTGAAGCAGTTGACCAGACGCAGGTTGTAAAGCCGAGCCTCTCCTAAAGAAATCATCCTCCAAAAGTAATTTAAAAATATGTTTATAAATGTGTTTATTTATTAATAATGCATTTTTGAGTTGTATTATGTCATCATATCAAACTTTTTCTTTCTCGGTTCGTTAATGGCTGTCCTGTTGGTCGCAGCAAGGAAGCCTTCAAGGGTGGGGCCTAGGGTCTGAAGAAGGGCGTGCTCACCAGATAGCAGTACTATGCAGCTCAGCGAGTAGCATTTCGCTTCAACTATTTTTCCCAACATGCGGTAGGAGCGCTACTCCATTAAGTCTGTATCAGACTTATGAATACAAATACAATGTAGGCAATGCAATGCACTGTCATGTAATTCAAAGCAATGCATTTGCAGCCTTCCCCATTTCTGAAACCACGAGTCGCGACTGCATTAGACGCTTCGTCACCTGGTGCGTGTGTGAGCGTTAGGTTATAGGTAGCGAAGTGAAGATCCAATAATTTGGCATACGCCTCTACAGCAAAATTCTGTGATTATAATTATATTTTGATTGATTGATTGATTGTTAGTGATTCCAGGGGCGTCAACTACTTGGGTCATTATTCCCGTAAATGGAGTGCACGGTTTTGCTAGGGAGGTGCTGGTGGTCTTCCCCCGCTGGATGGTGAGATCCGGCGCCAAACTACACTTGGTTAGCGGGGTTTTCCAACCAGGTATCTCCCATCAACGGGGCACCGCCCCAGCCGGAACAAGCTCTAAGCTCCCGACCGGTCTTCCGGTATGTGTGGTAGTGTAGTGCATGTTAGTGGGCGTGTAAGGAGAGAGAGGATAAAACAAGGAAGAGGAAGGAAAGATCGCGCGCGGTTCTTGTACCGTTTGTTACGGTTCTTCTCCGCTATTGGCCTGGTTTTGATCGGAGAAACCGCGAAAAACTACCGATCAGAGCAGACTTCTCCAAACAGCGACTCGCGAATTTCCCCAAATTCGACCTAGCGGACGAGCTAATGTTAAAAATTCTGCCACCGTCAGAATTCGAACCTAGGACCTCCCGGCCAGAGGGACTCCCATTCTCTCCCGATTATATTTTGATTTATTGTAATGTAATACATTACGTGTTTGAGTGAAGACGGGAATCTGAATTTTCTGCTTTAGATCACAACATTCGACACATAATATTCGAGAAGAACTTGCGATATATATGACATTTCTATTACAATTTCAGGATTGTTATTAATTTTGTGTTTATGAGTGTGGGTCCACCACACTAATTTCATCATTCATAGAGAAAAAGAACTGAACGTCATGAAAAATTATTTTTGAGGTTCTTGATTTTCTTTATAGTCCGTATATATAAGGCAATCTGAATGGTTCAACTAGTGTATTATCAATTTATAAACGATTTCATTCCACACATTATCCATTATGGAGAGGAGATTCAGCAGTGCAAGAAGAATTATTAAGATTAGTATTATATTTAAAATGTGTGGGAAATGTATTGTTCGTACAAGCAAGTAAACTTCTTAATTAATCCCATGTCCGTCGCATATGCCTAAGTTAATTGTACAAACTTTTATTTTGTATTCATTCAACTACGAAAGCGATGGCCAAAGCCTTCCGATTTCTTAGAACGCCTATTTCAGTTTCACCGCCAACGTTGCCCAATACTTAGAACTGCCTGCAACGAATTCAAATTCTACGCAGTAATTCATTCAGTACGAAGTTAACTACACAAGGCACACTGTACATTCTAACATTTAATACATTACATTTCTATGCAATTTTTTAATCTAACAAATCAAGTTGCAGCTCTCTTATTTGATGAACATGCGCGCTCATTGGTCCCGCCAGTCTTTGGCGTAAAACTGCTGTTGCGCCAGCCTGCACGTGCTTCCACATGCAGTTGAGATCGCGACATCACAATGTACGGACGTACGCGTCCCTCGCTCACGTTGCAACATGCTACGCGTGTGCAAGATTCTTTAGTTTTTCTTTATAGTTCAATGTCATACGACGAACTAGTTAGTGCCATCTACTAGGCTGTATTGAAGCTAACATTTCTTAAGTGAACTGTGTTGTACGTGTGAACCATGAACTGCATCTTGAATGTCATGAAATACGTGTTCTCGAACTGCCATTCGCAACAGCGAATTTATACATTTATATCGTGACTAAACATTTTCACACAACACAGAAGTCGATTCTCTCATGTGTTACGCAATACTTCATACTTTTCTTCTGCTTCAACAATATCTTTTCACGTGCTTACGCTTGACTCGATAACTGTGTACAATGCAAGGCTTCAACATGTTGCGCAACCCTTCTACTCGCGACATTGTCGCCTTGTACGTTTAATTGAGCATCTAATTCCCTGTGTGGCAGCCTTGCCACAGTATAGTAAGTAATCTGTTCATAGCAGCAGGGTGCTCAATAATTCTATCGTGAGCCTCGTGTATACAAGATCCGTCATTTTATCTGCTGCGCGCGTAACACATTTGCCGCGTGGGCCACCCCAGTGTCACCCCCACCATGTCGGCTCGACTGGCGTAATCTACAGCTTGACCTACAGCACGCACCAGTGCACTAGCGTTTGTAACAACCAGTACAATAATAATCTGTGATAGAAGTCTCATTGTTCACCTAAATTCAAATACTTAATTTTGCCTGTGCCAAGAACTTTAATGAACAATTTCAGAAGTTCAATTGAACCCACAATAATTTCATGTTTATGCTTACGTAATACTGTGTCATTCAATTTCTTGCAAGGTATTACTTTCATTAATGTAACTTCTTGTGTAACAGTCTTTGATCTAATTATATGTATTCATTCTATTTGCCTCTCAATTCATTTGTGGCGATGACAGCACCTGGAAGAATATTTTCAGAAACGCGAGATTGGTGTCTCGCTCATCAATCAATTCATCACCAGTGTTTCTCTAAGTAAGTAGCAATCACAAGTTGTAAGTGGCAGCGTAAATTGGCTTCGCCTTAATTTACTTACTGTCTGCTATCTACAACGCGCTCCATCTTACACCTCTTTTAATTTTGGTGGTATTTCTGTCTGTATTACGTAGACTGTATTGAGTCAGTTGTGAGATCAATGAAAAGCTATTTTAAAAATATAAGGATAGTAGTAACATAGATCTGTGGTTAATTATTGATTTTAGTTATGAATCTTAGTGAGGTTGTTTGCGACGACCCATGGAACACTGGTTATATTTGGTAGGAATTTGTTTTGGGTAACGGTTTTTTGTGGATATTAGAGTTTTCTGCGTTGATAAAGACAGGAAATGTGTAGAGCATTCGCAGTACAATGATTGCTGTGTAAATGAGTTTTGCAGTTTCAATATTAATTTACAGAGAGTGTTTATTAGAGGCTTTAATTAGATTCGTTTTATTTTCGATTCTAAATACATTTCTATGGTATTTTCAATTGAATTTGGGGCCTGGTGCAATCCTCCATATTATACTGATTTTTTTGAGTAGTCAACGTCAGTCCTTATGGCCTTTGTTCACGCCGCTCGGCCCGGCAAGCGCTGTCGCGTCCTCTTCGTTTTCATGATTGATTAGTGATTCCAGGCGCATCAATTGCAAAGGTCATTAGTCCTGTAAGTGCAGTGCTTGTGCCTCGGGAAGTGGCAGTAATCTTCCACCGCTAAAATGTGATCTCCGGCGCCGGCCTACTGTCGACTAGCAGTGTTTTCCGCGCCAGGTATCTTCCACCTGCGGGCACCACCCTACGCGGGACAAGCTCTTAGCTTCCGACCGATCTCCCGGTATTTGTGGTAGTGTGGTGCATGATAGTGTAAGTGTATGTGTGTAAGGAGTGAGGATAGAACAACGAAGAGGAAGGAAAGATTGCGCGCGGTCTATGGCCTGTTTGTTAGAGTAGGTTACTGTTCCGGCGTTGGCCTGGTGTTGATAAAAGAAACCACGGGAAACTACCGATCGCCGGCCGATTGAATTCTCCTCCAAACAGCGACTAGCGAATTTCTCCAAATTCGACCTAGCGGACGAGCCAATGCCAAAAATCCTGCCACCGTCAGAACTCGAACCTAGGTCCTCCCGGTCAGAGGCACTGCAAAGACATCAGCTAATGCTCTGAGCCGCCTCCCTCGGTACTGTGATATACCAAAAGTCCCCACGGTATAAGGCACGAAAATAATTGTATCAATACGAAGAACTCATACGTATTCGAGACGATCCGGAGATAAATAAATACGTTGTTAAAGCAACATGTCGATAAATTTAGAGATTACATGTTCTATGTCAAGACGCTATACCAAGGGACCCTTGACTCCCTGGCTCCGTGGCTCCCTTGACGAAACTTGCCGCGGCTCCCCTGGTAACAAGTTTCAAATATAGGGGTTTATATAGGACTACTAAAGATTTACGGAATACAAATGAGTAAATGATGCTCGTTACAAATTACGTATAGTATGATAATACAAAATTATTTTGTAGACATAAATGTCTCGAGGATTAAAGTAAATGAAATCTAAAGATCATTTTTAATAAATCTCCGCAACGCTTCTGGGAGCCGCGACGCACAGTTCCAAAACCCTTGCGCTATACAATGACGTTTCGTCACTGCCCGGTTGTCATGAGATGCTATAAATGTGAAGTAGGTTTGGAAGTCTTGGTTATGTGAAAAGTTAAATATTTTCACTCTCATGAAAGCAGTGGAGTTGCGAACATCTAATGATAAGCGATATGTGTCAATGTTAGTTTTCATTATAATTTGGTTATTTGGTAAAATATATTGAGGCGAATAGTTGATGGTTTATTCTTTTGGATTGACACATAGTAGAGTTAAAGTTCAGAGGCATTTTTTATTGTAAATTTTAATTGTGATTTTTGTGTTTTGCGTGTCGAAGTAAATTTAGTTAATTCAATTTCAAGAGACTTCGTATTTTCCGAAAGGTTTATTTTAGGATAGCTCCATATCTGGGTAGAAAAATATTAATAAAGTGATAGAAATAGTAATAGCGAATAGATGTTTCATATGAACCCTAGCGAGGGCCAGTCGCGTGGCGATAATATATTAAATTACTTAAAAGAACTAATATTCAGAGACATTCCCGGGGGTATTAAGAATTTATTCGAACATTAAGCCAAAAACATATTAATAATAGAGGTACAGAATACATCAACTGGACAGCACCGAACGTGGAAACCATTTCAGGAGACAAACATCTGTGAAGTAATCGTAACCTCACGAACATTATTTGAAAAAGATCGTACGGTACATTTATGTATTCAGAAATAAATTCATTAATTCAAGAGATCTCGAATAATGTGTAAAATTACAGTAATAAATGTTAAATTTGATAGTTTTAAAATATAAAAGGCTTATAATTCATTGTAGTTGCCATCAGTTCAAGAGTAAGTTTTCCTTCCACATAACTTCCAGTAATCGTGATTCTGTATAGAATTATTCGTACGCATGTAAGACGATTAATGTTGTATGTCAGAACCCACGACTAAATGTGAAGATTTGAAAAGAATAATATAAAAATAATAATGTTAAAATCGAAATACATTACAGTACTCTCTTCGTGTTGCCTTCCCTCGTCCAAAGCCGTCGCCTCCACCACACTCGCCATTCATCTGGCATGGTCACCGCTGCCGTGGACTCCAGAGAGAAGCGCAACAGCCTCCATTCTATATCATCTCATCTTTCATCACAGTGCATTTTGTAACCACTGCACAACATTGAAGAATGTCTTCTAAGTTATTTAGAAGCAGAAGTGCCTCCGATATTGTAAATTGTGAGTGTACAGTGCGTCTATTTTATGTGTGCGTCAATCACGGGAAATTCTGCTCGGACGACTGGCCGTCACTCCCCGAGGAACTCCGGGGAGTGGTTGAATTACAATATCAACTATAAACCCTTCGGAGCTCACTTGCAAAAGCGCATTGCTTAGGCGCCCATGCCATGCAGACTCGCCACGGGCTCGCATTCCAGGTTGCTTCACCCTCCCTGACTAGCCGTAATACCACGCGCTGTTCGGCATAGCGCACGCCAACTTCAAGTGCTTCCATGCATCCATAACAGAAACAATATTTGAATTTAATGTACTTCGTATTCTGTCAAATATACAGTGTTTTCTTTATAATAAGAGTTGTGTTTTGTTAGATGAATTCAACAGCTACAAAAACCATTAGTACCTTTCTTGTATGTTTTCGCAAGAAAAATTTGATGTCGCTTCACTGTAAGTTGGTCACTTTTTGGTATCTAAGAACTAGAGTCGGCCCCGTGGCCGACACTGAGGTAGTAGTGCCGTAGTGATCTTGGACCGTGGGGTCGCGGGTTCGAGTCCCGCCTCGGGCATGATTGTATGTGTTCGTCCTTTCACCCCCTATCACTAACATATCGTTTCATCCTCATACCACAACGTTACGTCTAATAGTGGTCACTAATGACCTAGTAGTTGATGCGACCTTAAATAATAATAATAACAACAAAATCTACAACCACAGGAACCACCTTATAGGAAATGACTTCCCAAGTCAGGAACCTTTTTCTTCCATTGCTACCCAATGAAAAAATGTTTATTTCACTGACTCATTGCATTTTCTTCTATACAACCTACAACATACTCAGAAGACAAAGAAGTGTCTCATCAACAACTTTCAGGTAACATTTCCGCTTGCTAATATTTTTCCAAATGGCTTTATTTTCAATAATTGGCAACATTCTGCTACTGTGAAACTTAGAACCCATTATTCTATGTTATCATTGTGCAATGATTACAAAATGCAGTCTATTTTCAGCGTTTTTTAAGAACTGCCATTATATTTCTGCAGTGCGTGTTGCGGAAAATATTTTTGCGCAATAGAGTAACGTTATAAATGCATAATTATATTCATTGAGCTTCCTAAATATCTTAACGACGAATGATGAAAGAAAACGAGCGAATTTGCAATTATTATTCAATATTTTATAGCTTTGTATTACAAGACCTCATTGTAAAATATTTTTGTAATCAACGATATTTTTATCTTGATTTTACCGATCAGTTACCAGTTCGAACACTCGGCTATTAACCCCCAGTCGACCTATAGTTTCATACCTTTCCCGTTGAGAACTCCTGACTTTAAGTAGTTATCTCCAGAGCAGTGGAGTCTGAGAGATGAAGAGGCATAGAGTACACTTTTGTATTATCAATGTGAACAAGGAAATAATGTTTTCGCTTTGGTCTAACAATCGTTATAAAAAGAGTATATGTAACAAGAGGTTGAATCAATATGCAATACGCTAGAGTTACAAATTACGTCAACGAAGAGCACGCTAAGTATTAATAATGTTACGTGTATTCATTTTCCACTTCTTTGGCAAAGAAGTGTATATTACTAAATTACTCTGTGCTTGCAGTAATTTGTACAAGTATGAACACGGAGTATTCACATAATAAATAAAAAACAGGAAGACTACAAACGTGATGAAATATACATTTTCGTTGCAGCAACTAAGAAACAAAAAGTTAACAATAAAAAGAGGAAAATCAGCCCAAAAGATTTATAATCATATTGAATTATTATTTTTATTTAAAGGACTCATATTTAATTCCAATAAATGTACTAATTATTTTCGTGTGTATACAAAACAAATCGACTTCTGTTGGTAAGATTGACTAGCCTTTCGACATAATACTTTGTAATATTTCATATTTCCGGAAGATATTTAAATGAAACCTTTTTTAAGCTTTGTTGAAACCTATTGTCACAAACAACTTATCATCACTCTAGTACAATTAAAACAGATGTTGTGTCGAAAATTACATTCGATTACTCAGCCTGAATGTTGAAAATTGAGCAATTTTTTAATGAAAAATTACAAAACTTTTTCATGTGATTACCTTAATTTTACTATCTCCGACATTAACCTTCCAGCGGGCGCGCTGTCGTAAATTTTACGACAATAGCAGATTTTTTTGTTTTGCCGTCAACTCATTGTTGTCAAAGATTTCTGCGTTCTTGGTATTCCTTGCAGGTATCTTTAGTGATGCACTCCTGCAGTCATTGTTTAGTTTGCACGCTGTATTCAATTTTTTTTAATGCTCTATTCCGGATATGTGCATAGTGACGTAAGCTTTACGCCGGCTGTTGTGCTAAAATATTGTATAATAATTTGGCCTAATCGAAATTTTCTGTAAAATATTTAGGTAAAGAATTAATGAGCACGAAAATCAAAATATTCTTCAAGAGCTGTCTGATAGGAGGAAGATCATAAATTGGATAGTGACTGACAATAAACGAATGTTGAAAATATAGACGACCATCAGAACGATACTGGATCGGAACAAGATCTTTTTGATACTAAATACGAACGTTTATCAACGGATATGTTTTTTGGTAGTAAATATCATTCTTAGATATTATAATGTGACAAAATTCCTTGTTCTACAATTCTTTTGATTTTTTTCAAGAGTCATTGAATGTAAAATTTACGACACGCGCCTGCTGGTGTGAACATTTTACGCGCGCCCGCTGGAAGGTTAAATCAAATAACAGCTTTTCTAGTTTTATCTCATTTTTTTATATTTTCATGAACTCTTTTGTAAATATGATTTCAAACGCATTAAGCTGTAATGAAAAATACCGCGAAGAAGATAGAACCTCGGCGTCTAATCGATATTATAGTTCTCTTGAACTGCAATCATTCATTGTCAGATTTCCTATTTTCGTTCATATTCTGAATTTTCATTGAAAATTAGTTTCATTTGTACACGTATATGAGCTGTTCCGTTCGTCGGTCAACATAAAAGATAAAATATGGACTAAATATAGATACACAAATAAGAAATCAAAACTCGACTCTGGTGGAGTAGTGGAGACGGCGTGCTACAAATCTTAGGTCGTGGGTTCAAAACCTACGAGAATTTATTAATTAAATCGCGTTTGAAAAAAAATCGCTCGGACGTATCTCTCATCAGAATTAAATTATCCGTTAAGTCAAGTGCCTACACAGTGCTATTAAGCTATTAAGATGGCAGTAAATACTTAAAGTTACACAATATCTTGCTGTTAACTCGTCAAAATTAACATGTTAAGTGGCCCATGACATTGCCTTAATATGATTATGTCATACTATGACGACAACCACGTCAGACTATGGCATATTGTTTATTTTCTTGTACCATTAATTTTTTAAACTCTTTATGGCTGCACTAACTTTCCTGTTTGGCGCCACCCTGTTCACAGCTGCCGTCACATTACCATCCAAGGATATTTTTTGGATATGTCCTAATAGTTGGTTCACTGATAGTAAAATTGAAATAGGAATTTAAAATAGTATAGAAGAGTAAAACGTGACGCTTTAAGCAAATTTTCGTTGAAAAGTTTGGGGTCCTTCTTGAGAAAAGGTCGTTTGAGCGTTTCTGAATACGCGCAATTTTAAAATAATTTTCACAAAAAAACTTTTGAATTTTCGAGAAACTGTAATTTTGAAAAAATAAAAAACCTAAAAGATTAATAAAAATTTCGTTAGTCATGTTATTTAGTGCATTTAGAACTATCCGTACAAAAAGTTTACAGAAAAGATTGGAGCTCGAGCGTTTTTGAAAGTGCAAAATTTTGTGTTCATTCAACAGGAATGTTTTGAGGTTTCCAGAAACATTTTAAGAAATCATATGAATCACTTCTATCCACATATGTAAAGAAATATACCTTCATCCTTCACTTCGTAATACGTTGTCGTGAGTTTGACCTGTTCCGAATTTATAGAAAGATGTGGGCGCCAGGAACAGGTGACATAAACTAATACTAACTTTTCCCTATTTAATTCTGTCAAAATTATATGGGCATCCAGCTAGCTTGGGCCGATGGATTCGGATTACATGTATTCGCTAT
Organism: Acheta domesticus; assembly: GCA_031308135.1. NCBI lineage: Eukaryota > Metazoa > Arthropoda > Insecta > Orthoptera > Gryllidae > Acheta > Acheta domesticus. The sequence goes on from JAHLJT010009419.1 coordinate 218,829,452, forward strand.
CGCTAAGATAGCCGATTACCTGATCTGCCGACTGTACAGCCTGGCGTGGAATCTGAAATATGGAAATTCTCTGCTTCCAACTAATTAGAAGCTTATGATTGACAAATGAACAGACTCTTTTCTTTTTCCAAAGAACAAAATTTAACAATTTATTCAATGTTAATTTTAACAGATTACTTAATGGCCATGACCCCTTTTAAAAGATATTATTTTAATATACTGCAGTATATGTTACCGTCTTGCCGTCCCGCTCGTTCCGAAGACGCTTCTCACTTGGCCGATGAATCCGAGTCGCTCTTCTGTCTTCTGATCTTGCGCGGTTGCTGAAGTATCCAGTCCACACTGCATAAAATCTAGCTAAGTTCTTTCCGACGCTTTAGGTTTATAATCTTTCACACGAGTTTAATAAAATACTAATGTTCGAACTATCGTCCGGTGAACACCCAAAACTGCCCAAGTCCGCGGATGTACTCCGGCAAATAATTTCTAAGTCCGATGACGACTGTTACTTTTCGCACGAAAATGTATAAGTCTCACTTTCAACTACAAGGTCCGCACACTATTTGCACTCCACGAAACTCAAGAGCCGAGTTCACGACCTACACTCCACCACTCTGAGTCAGACTGTAACGATCTGCACTCAACGAAGCTCCAAGTCCGAATGAATGTTTTTTTTTGTATTTTGCAACCCTTGATGGGTCGGTAGCGTCTCACGTTCTATTTTTCCAAAACACGGCGGTAAACACCAGAAAGTCTAATTGCCCCCCGCCAACCCGCTCATTTCTTACAACCCCATGTAGCCGCGCCTTCGTCCGTCATACGTTTTTCGACCAATCACATATTCTTTATTATATCGATCTAGCCAGCGTTCCGGCACCTACGAGGCTTGCAGCTAGTTTATTTACCTGCCCTGCACCATAGCAACCCTCTGCGCTGGCGTTACTAGGGCCGGATATCGCCATTTTACAAGTCCATTTAGTCGCCCCGTATAAAACTAATATTATGAATAAACCATGTCCCGTTCTGGTATATCACAGTAATGACGAAAACAAATTACCGGTAATGTAAATTAACTATTAACAGTAACGACGTGAGAGATATTAAAAAATTTAATTTATGTAAGTTTTGAAAACACAACAGAATACAGCAAAATAGCGATAATGTAATCTTATACAGTGCATTTAGCAGTATTCGTAAAAAATATTGTTTTTAAGATTGTACATATTTCATACAAAATTAAGCGCAAATTACTAACATTTTCAAAAAAATATACCGGGTATTAATTAAAGAACTAATTATGGAGAACAAATTTCATTTGAAGAAAAAAATTTATCTTCAATACTGCACTTCTAAGAAGACCTCAATAAAAGCCTGTTTTTTTAAAAAAAATTCGGGGTTAACAATGAAAACCGGACCTAGTATTCCATCTTTATAAGTGTACTCGTAATTTACTCTGTTCTTATAAGAAATTTACTAAAACATGTTGGAGCCATTTTTGAGAAAATTTTGAAAATATTCAGGAGCTTCATGGAAAGCACCTTCTCAAAATATAAAGAATGTTTTTCAAAATCACACAGCTTCGAGTCAGGTCAAATCTACTAGGGAATAGTTTTCTAGAAAAAAAACTACAAATTCTCAGACGTTTAAAACTTTCACACATTTTCGCTATCAGGGGACTCCAAAACCTGTATTGCTCTGAAATCTCTAAATCTATTTCCTTCATACTTACATTCCTTTCTCTGTACTACGTATGTTTTGCCATATATTGTACGTATTCGAGGAAGTAGAAAGTGCAGGTGGAATCAGAACATCTGGACCGTCTGAGGAACTGAGTAGCCACCCGCCTGAGGTAAATGAAAGGTTTTGGAGACGCCCCACGCGCTAGCGATTCGTAGCAAAAAGCAGCTGCGTGAAACCAGAGGGTGCTTATCGACAGTTCATAAATCTATAGAGATTTCTATAATGGCGAATTCTGTGTCGAAATTTGTAAATGAAATGGTTACGCATAAGTGCCTCCATGATAGAAAAGTAAAAAAACAGACTATCACTTCTGCCTACTGTGTCTAGCTTCGAAGTTTCTCCTGTCCTCGTACGTAAGGCACAGCCTTCGCACGAACGAAAACACTGCTGCGTAGAAGATGAAGGTGCATTGGGAAAGCCATAAATCCTTTAACCTGCCACAACGTCGAAGTCGGCGCTTAGAAGCCTCAATCTAGATAAGAGTTGGGTTCGCCCAAGTGACCACTTCAAGTAAAAGGGAGAAATATAATGCTTCATTTCAAACGCCAGACACTTGAAACAAATGGAGGGTGATGCAACAACCAATAACTATAGATAGTCATCTGGGCCTTCCAACGTAATACTGATCAACTAATAGCATTTACTAACAAGGAAAATGAGAATAGAGGGAGGGGGCTACTGAGCTTGGGTGGAAGCGAAAGAACGGACACGAGTAAATCGGACTTCTAGTGAGACTGTCCGTGAGGTAGAAGACTTCTAGTATATCGGTGAGAAAGTGTCCAGAGAGTGCGTTAATATATCACAGAGGTACAAGTTGAAAAGATTTCTAGAATGGTCACTAGAGTGAGAATAAGAAACTACTTTTCGAGGGAGCTACCGGATACTGCGATGGGATTTGCGCTGCGATTCGGAAGATGAGCGAGCACCCGGAGACGGCGGCAAGACGCATATCCCTCCTGATTACACTGCGGAGTGAACGAGTCCCACCGAAATGAATCGGCTCACCACCACTGCCATGACCACGCAGCCACCTAGCTAAGGAACGCCGCCCCTCGCCATCCTCTGTCATAAGGTAGGGATTCATCGCCGTCCTATAAAGCAAGTAGTGGTGCTACCACAGACTTTCTTTTATTATTAGCAACGGTTCCGTAAAATTATAATTATTATTTTGTATATATTCTAGTAATATTTAAGCTTTAGCCTCAGGATAGCTCATGGGTAGCGCAGCTTCCCCCGATATAATCCTGGATTCGATTCCCGGTCAGGCAGAAATAAGAGTTGTAGCTTTCCTTTAAAATCGTCTCAGTTTCTATAACTGTGCGACGAAGAAAAGCTCAGGCAGGCGGTATTTGCTAGTTACGGAGAAGGGAATATGTCATATTTGCTACACGTCTCTTACCCCAAAAGCGTGGGAATTAAACTAGGCCAAGGCAGGGGGGGGGCATTGGTAGCTAGCCGGCAAAGTCGAACATTCGGCCCAAAATGCCAAATACATGAAACTTTCAGCCATACGTTGCAAAAGTCTCTTTATACGACAGCCTAATACACAACAATACCAAGCCCATTTCGCTGCTCACTACACATCTCCTGGGCTCCCACCCATTACAAGAAATTCGAATAATGATTATCGAATCCAGTCACCATAGGCGCAACAGTGCAATATACCTCCAGTACGCACTATTTATCCACGACGTACTCTACCGGGAGGTCCTAGGTGGTAGGATTTTCGATACTAGCTTGTCAGCTAGGTCGAATTCAGTTGCTGACTGGAGGCGAATTCTAGCGGCCGACTCCTGTGATCAGTAGTCTCCTGTCATCACCAGTCAAATATCGGAGCAGAGCCCTAACAAACAGGCCACGGACCGCGCGCGATCTTTTCTTCCTCTCCCTTGTCCTATCCGCATACCTTACACACACACACACACACACACAAACATGCACTACACTACCATATATGCCGAGAGACCGATTGGGAGCTTAGAACTTGTCCCGGCTGGGGTGGTGCCCCGCAAGGGAGATAGCTGATAAGGAAAACCCCGCTAGTCGACGGTAGGTCTGCGCCGGATCTCACCATCCAGCGGGGGAAGATTACTGCCACATTACGGTGAAAAAGCTTACACTACACTTACGGGACTAATGACCTCAGTCATTGACGCGCCCGGAATCACTCGCAATCAATCAATCAACGTATTATCCACCGCGTACACGTCGCTTCCCCGTCACTCAGCTTTCCAACCCTCGCTCGCCCTCCACGTCGCTCACCACGTCACTCAAAGCTCACCCGCTGCTCACCACCCGATCACTCTGCACTTATCATACCATACTAAGTACTTTCCACAAGGGGAGAGTTTTATTAGATTCGTCAGTTACTGTTGAAGTTGATTGGTTAAGGATTATGATTTAATTAGTGAAAATACGGAAACTACGGATTATGACTTTAATTACTTTTATATTTAAATGACTACAGCACTTATTCAGGATGTAATGGGTCGTACGTGTTTATAGGAACTCCATTATTGCATCGCGGCTAACTCTTGGTCATCGGGCTCGCTTTCCACTACACGGCCCCGGGTTCGATTCCCGGTCGAGGCAAGACTATGGTGTGCGTTTTCCTTGTAATTGCCCAGTATATGTTGTTGTGACTATGAGAAAATTCACTTCTCAGGTTGAGAAGACTGGAATACGACGTGGGGATGTCTACGTTTTAATCACACATACCCCCTTATAACCCATGGCCGTGAGGCAGGGACGTTGCCGCTAGGCTAGAGCCCGTTCACGGGCTGTTGAGCCAAGTACACACATAAAAAAACTCCATTATTGCCCTCGTGGGTAACTCACTGATCAGCATTTTCACTTTGAATGACGCGACCCCGGTTTCGAGTCCCGGTCGGGCGATTATAGTGTGCGTTTTCCTTGCAATGTCTCAGTAAATGTTGCTATTTGACGATGAGAAAACTCACTTTTCAGGTTGAGAAGTCCAAATTACGGCGTAGGGATGTCTGTGTGCTAACCACACGTACTTCGAAACCCCTGGTCGCGAGGTCGAGACGCGGGTCTTTGGCCCGCAACGGGTTGTCGAGCCAATCGTTGACATCGAATAGTGCTCTAAAAAATCAAAAGTTATCCGTATCTACCAATATCATTGATACATTGTACATAGCTGCTTTTTTTTCTTTTATCATCATCAATTTCATATTTGTAACAAATTTTGGTTTACTTGATTACGACTTTGTATTTATGGCTCTTCCGCTGTGCCACCTCTCCTTTCCAAAATTGGCAACGTTTATCGCCACTGAAGGCTTCTTTCTCCTTTGCTTAGAGTATTCCTCTACATAAGATAGGATGTTATCGATATTCTGATCATAAATTAATGATATAAAATATAACATACGGTAGTTTGTAATTTGCAGTTCTGAACTAACTTTCGTGACTATCGATTGTAATTACCCACAGTTTAGATCGCTTTCTGGTCGGCATCTAAACAAGCGATTTATTATCTCCGAGAAGTATCCTGTAGAAGTTAGTATAAGCTCTTGCATCCAGTACCAGGTGATCAATTAAAGACGAGGAATCCCATAAACCTCACTGTAGGATTATGATTCCCAATTCGTCCCAATATCCTTTAGTGATTCAAAAGATTAATTTCTGTCATTCGTATGTCGCTGTTACGCCATTCTTTAAAACAACGCCTCATTTTACTAATCCTTGATAGACAGACTACTCGATTTCATCATTGTTATTGTCTTCTGTGATTTTCTAGCAATTAAACCATATGGCTTTCCCAAGATGTCTTCATTATATTTTGTCAACACGTAAAACTATGTGGGAGTAATCACTCCACTAGCTCTATTAGACATCACACATCCCAAAAATGATATAAATAGATGAATCGCTTTGCGAGATGACAAAGGTAATGACACATGTTTCCGTCATAGATCATTACGTTTGTTTCAATCCGTCATTTCAAACCGACCAGTTAATACAAAATGTCCACATGAGCTTAAATGTTACAAATGTCTGGGTTTGAACGTTTTTAATTCAATAGCTAAAGCAGCCATTTATTTCCATGAAAAATCTTCATTTGAAACACATTTTTAAGCTGCTGCGGATTATTTTATATAGAAATATTTAAAAGATCTATTACTGATCGAATGCAATATACTACTTTTCTTTAGATACCTTATAGATCGTCGATCACAAAACATTTTTAGAGATTCTAGATTTCCGGATTGTGAAGACCACGCACTAAATCTTGTGTGAATGCATCAGTCATAAATCGCTGTCACCGGAGAAAATTACTTGATTTAAAGCAGAATTTGACTTCGTATTGCTACCACTCAAAAACTTCCTCTTCGAGAAACGAGAGATACGTCAAATGTAATAGCCGACCGTGAAATTCTTTCTAAAAAAACTCCTAAGTGATTTTTCAATGTACAGTAATAATGTACGAGTAATATTCCATAAAAGTATATCATAATAATATATATGATATTTTTCATTTATTATATTTCATGAATTTAAAATGTCTAATATAATAATGATACTCGATTGTATATGATGTAAGATACGTATTTGTGATTAAGAAAATCATATATCAGACAAATTACACGTTGAAAATGTATCAAAACACGTCTTATTTCTAAAGTGCGTGGATGTTGCACGCTCGGTGAATGGGTACACCCCAAAATCGTTGTTACAGGAAACGATGCAATTCGGAATGCAGTCGTGGGTAGCATTATCCCGGCATTGTCGGGTGACGCGAGATGAATCAGAGGGACGCGCGTCGAAGTCAAGCGAACTAGGGGAGAGGGTTGAACTGCATATGATCTATATATTGCGATCGCGTAAGAACGTAACAGTTTAAAATGACATTCAATAAACAAAATTGTTACACTGCACCCATATATCATTAAATAAGTAGATCAGCCAGAATTTACTCAAAATAATAATGAACTAAATACGCTATGGTGTGCGCATTTAAATAACGATCATATACAGGTATCTACCAAATACACTTCTATCAAGTACACGTGATCCTCAAATACGTATTGCAGAGAGGATTCTAAGCAATTTATGTTGTTGAATATTTAATGATTGTTGGGAGAACAGTTTACGTTAACTTTCGAAAAAATAAATGAAAGTGCGTAATAAATGCAAGAATCTTTCATATATAAATGTCTGAAAATTAGTAGATTAATAGAGCAGAAAAATTGAACTTTTCCGAAAAATAACTAAATTTAAAATCATGATCAGAATATTTTCGACAAACTTTCAAAGTAAATGAATGCAATAAAAATACAAATTTCGCTTGTGGCCATTCGGACACAATTTTACTGGGTGTCAGGAACTGAATTTATAAAGTCTTCTTCTTCAATAATTAATTGATCCCTTGTTTATACCCTTCAAAGATAATTTTTTCTTGAAAAAGGAACAATAAATATTTTAAAAATTCGCCGTTTTCCAGCGCACCATAACATAATTTTCTCTTCTTAGGAAATATTCGTAAGGTGAGAAAGTAAAAACGAGGTAAGGAGGTGAAGTGGTGGAACTGGATCTGGCGGGCGAAGAGGGCGAGGCAGGTGGGGAGGTGCAGGCAGGTTGGCCGGAGCTAGAAGGGGAGCTGTTCATCAGATTATCATGAAATGAATTCTTGAACACGTTCGGATAATCAGGTAGTCCTTTGTAAAGAACAAAAATGTTGGGAGTCCAAACTTTATTGCCACATATAATGTATAATAATAAAATTCAGTCACAGCACTTTTCAGAAGTCTGTATTTAAAAATTGGGAATTGAAATTGTTAGCAAGTGTGATAATACGACCTGCGAAAAGAGAGTAAGAATCTGAACACTCCCATCGCTCAATTTTTGCAATTTTTGCATGTTGCAAATTCCTTTCGGCAAAGTCAACAAAATAAGGTGAATTGAGTGTCTTAAGTTGTCAGGTACGGGAAAATATTATTTCAATATTCGCCTCTTATCGCAATTTCATATTTAGTCAATATTTTAATCGTATTTTTTTTCACCCTATAAATAACATATAAACAATACAGGAGTTTAAAAACCACTTCTCATTAACAACTGGAATCCAAGCAGTAAAACATTACTTGCGATTCTCTAGAAGTAGAAGCGCAAAAGTGAAAACATTATTTCGAATAACAGTTAAAGCCTATGCAAAGAAAAATATTTATTTTAGCGTTTCTAATGTCTAATTTAATGAACGATTACTTCAAAGAAATATTTTATCCACTTGAAAGGGGGGAATACTTTTATCAAATATAATGAAAATGTAACAGAATAATACGAGAACATGACTAAGCGATTCCTTTTACATATTCCAACTTTTATGAGGAAACTAATTTTCTTGGGACATTACGTAATCAAGATGCAAAAGTTGAGATCTCCAATTTTGGATATCAAAGTTGTATTTTTTCTTGAACAGGAACACTGTTTCATTTATTTCCATTTCCGACTGGATTTTTTGGAGGAATTACGAAATTCCTTGAAAGTTATTTGTAGCAAATTTGTAATATAATTATTATATTATCAGATGGTATGGGATTAATATAAATAATTCAGAATGCGAATCCCAGATTTATTAATTATGTGATTAATGCAATCTGTAAAGTGAGATAACATTTAATACATATGTAAGGTATTTTTTAATGCTTTATATGACAATAATACAGAAAATTACTCTTTGGTATATGAATAAATGTTGACAGTTTCAAAGATGCATGCCACGAACACATTCGAACAAAATGACTTAATTATTTATACTTTATCGCTACGGAGTAGAGGCAAAGTAATGTATTGCTGCGCGAAAAAACTCTTATTACAGGGCCCTGGTAACGAAAAAGTGAATAAATCTAGTTGCTAAATTTTGAAAAAATCCTCTATGACGTGGTGTAGATAGAATTCATGTTTTATGGATCCTTGACAACGAAAAATTGATTGACGGCCTAACGTCTGTCCGTCTGTCTGTCCGTGCGTCCCTCTGTGAGCAACGCTAACAGCAACACTGTTCAGCTAATTTTCTCCATAATTGATATTCCTCATTCGATCTGGCATATGCCACGGCTCCCGGAATTTGAATCCGATATTTAATTTCGAGGGGGTACTTTACATGAAACTCCTGAGACATTTTTCAAATATTCAAAAAATGACTCCATCGTTTTTGATAAAACACTTTTGTGGATAGTGTGAAGAATATTTAAGAGAATGGTGTAGGTCTCATGTTCGTTAAAAACTCTGATTTTTTGAAAATTGCAAAAGTTCAAATTGTTTGGAATCTTCCTATAACAAAATTATCGAATACAGAGAATTTTTCTTATAATAAAATTTGTTCCTTAAAGCTAGATTTTGAAGTACGGTCATGTACAATTTTTAGAAAATTTTATTACTTTTCGTGTAATTTTGCTTGAAAATACGTGCGAGAAAGTAGGTGCTTATTTAAGCACAATTAGTTTATCAAGAATTCCTAGAAACGTACAAAAAATTGACTTGGGTCCACTTTCAATATGTGAGACAGCAGCCGTATTGATTGATGGGGCCACAGAGTTTTGTTTGGTTTGTTGTAGCCAGTGTTTTATTTACTTCGCGGTACGCGTACAAAACGCTATTTTACAGTATTCATAAACTGAACTTACATTTTGCTAATCAATAAACAGTAAACGGAAATACTAATTTTCATGCTCGAGTACTAAAAATTATATTTGCTGCCAAAATACAATGTAAAATTGTATGCATTAACATGATTTAAGTTTCTTCTTTTAGTCGTTCTTGTTTTCAAGGGTAATGGTAATTGCCAAATACTTATTTGCATATGTTCATTCAAATTAAAATTATAATGATTCGTATGTGTCACGAACGTGTTCAGACAAATACTGCAAAGTCTTAAGGCAACTAGAAGAAATTTTAATTGAGCGGAAGATTCGGGATTATATCATTACTGTAATGTAACGTTCATAATAACGATTATATAATACAATAACATCAGCGTTACTTGCACAATCTTTACAATTTTGAGGTAACTCCGCTTTTTGTTTTTTACATTTACAAAATTATTTTCAATTATAAGTATCCTCAAAACCAGAATTAATGACGAGTCCCTACAAAAATACCAGGACACAAAGTATGAATGACTGGTTTTTTAGATATCATCATTCCTCTTATTAAAAGAACGCAAAAAATAGTTATAAAGACAGTTATAAAATACAGTTATAAAAGAAGAGGAGGAGGAGGAAGAAGAAGAAGGAAATAAAATATAGAACCCACATTATAAGGTTAATAAGAAGAAAGGCTCGTGAACCTCAAGGAGTAAAATTGAATGATTTTGCAACATTGTCCTTCACTTAAGAAACAAATTACATATTTTAAACTGGTGGTTCTACAGAATGGCACCGACTTTTCCGTATTAGTTTGTATTTCCTTAGCTATTCGGAATTGCTACATACTCCTGCCAATTAATATCATTCGCCGCCCAAACAATTTTTTTTGCCATTTACTTAATTTTTCTGTTTCCTTATATTAGAACGGAAATATTATTTTAAGAATATTAACGAACAGTAAAACCTCATCCTAAATGGCAATTTTCACTTTAAAATATTGTGCCGTTTTCAAGAAAATGGCGTTTAAACGCTACTAAAAAAGACAAATTTGAAGTTGTTATTCACAAAAAGTTTTGAGTTTTCAAAACACTTCATTAGAAGTATTTTAAAGTATTTACAATCACAAATACAACTGTGTTTACAAATTTCTGGTAATGTGCATTTGAAAGGTGTGAGAGATCTTTCAAAAAAATTATATTTGTGTAATTTTTGCAAAAAAAAACCCAAATTGAACTTCACGTCATATTAAAGAGTACAATTAGCACTATCGGTTTGAGAAGTCGGAAGGAAAAAATTGGAACCGTTTATGAGAAAGTGGCGTTTGAGCGTTTCTGAAAATGCAGAATTGTGAGCTACTGTGCGTTTTCGAGAAACTTTACTTGACGTTATTTGAAGCACATGTACTCGTAAATATAATAATGTGTACAAATCGCCACTAATGTAAATATTACCGACGTGAGAGACAAGTAAAAAATTTAATTAAAAAAAACAAACAAAAGAATAGATCACTGTGACGTTTATGTCATTTCACAGAATACCAAAAATTTAAAGAAAAAAAATTTGAGCCACTTTTTAGAAAATCTCGTAATTGTAATTTTTTTAAATTGCTCTTATTTCATTCAATAATGCGTGAGAAATACTAACATTTTCAAACAAATGTGCCTTACCTTAATGAAAGATCTCACTTTGGAGAACAAATTCTATTTGAAGGAAAAATCTCTATCTTTAATTTTATCATTGAAGGAAGACTACGAAAACAATTCAAATTCTTGCAATTTTCAAAAATTCAGAGTTAACGCTGAAAATCGGTCCTATGCCACTTTAAGAAGTGTATTTTATACTTCTTTTACAAGAAATTCAAAGAAAAATTTGGAGCCGTTTTTGAGAAAATTTGGAAATGTCCGGGCGGCTTCATGTAAAGTACCCCCAAATTTTGAAGAAAGTTTTTGAAAATCGCAGTGCCTCGAGTGGAATCAGATCGACTGAGGAATATCCATTTTGGAAGAAATCGTACTCATGGTTTAAGCGCTAGTGTTGTTTACAGACTGACGGACGGACAGACGGACGGGTGTTTTGAAAAGAACCACTATTTCGGTATCAGGGGACACCAAAACGTGTATTTCCGTGGAAATTTTGAAATCGATTTTCTACAGCATTACATAACATTCCCCATACTACGTACATTACTCCGTATACACATAGGTATACGGGAAAGTAAAAAAACGAAGACAATCCCGAAGTTCTCTGATTGAAAAAAAAGTGAAAAAATCAGTTAGGAAAAGAAGAAGAGGAGGAAGGAGTAGGAAATAAGTTACAGAACTCATTATAAGTAAGGTTACTAGGAAAAAAGGCTCGTAAACCTCAAGAAGTAAAACTGAAAGATTTGCAACATTTTCCTTCACTTAAGAGCCAAGTAATGAAATACAGAAAACGAAGAATATATTTCATGTAATTACCCAAATTTTTCTGCCTTTCTGAAACGAGAAATATAAATCAACATATCACAAAATAAATTAATATTGATCGAAAGCCATGTATGTTCAAACATTGATAGCAGTCCTGCGCGAAAATAAATCATTCAATCAGGTCGCAAGTGATTTTGATTTATAATTTTATGAGTTCATTTTAATTTGCATTCTATTTAACAAAACCGATAGATCGTTTTAAATTCTATAAATATGTAAAAATCACAGTTTGTGAATGAATCAGAAGAAAAAAGGAGAAAAACAAAAGCCGAGTTGAGATGAGTGAATCGATATGTCAGCACACTGCTCTTAAAAACTACTTCAGATGAAAGAATGGAGAGAGTAAAATAGAAATGTGTAATAGATAATTAAAAAATACAATAAGAGTTATAATATATTCTCGTGATTGCATCATGAAGTGAATGTACACATAACATATTAAAATATGTGATTTGAAAAATGCTAATTGCATTTTTGAAAATTTCATTTAATTTTCTACCACGAAATTACCCATTTGCTATGAAAATATATTAATTGGCTTCTAACTTCAATACTTTATAATTCACAAGCAGTAATGAAGTGTTTGTGGATTGAAAATGTGCAAAATCAAATTGTTGAGGAAATTTGTATATTGAATATATTTTTCGGAATTTTCGTCTTAAAATGATGTGTTACATATGTTATAAACAATACAATTAGATGGATTAGTACGGATACTTCTAGTAGGACTACGGTTGATAATAGAGCCAATTCAGAAGGAAATTCGTGGAAGGTAAGGACACTATCTATACCTCCTGTCTACAAAACATTACATGCAAAGAATCCCTTGCTCAAGGCGTCACAAAGACAACGCAAATGGATAGGTACGTAGGTTATTCACAAATAAAATAGGTGGATGTATGTATGCTAAATGTTAGTACTGCAATGATATACTTCAAATAACGCGCCGAATCAGCGGGGCGAAGCGGCAGTCCCGAGTGTATTCGGGGCGGCGAACCGGCGAGAGAGCCGGCCAATGGGAGACAAGCGGCCAAGAAGCCAAGCTACGCCGCGGCCGTTACGAGAAATGAAAGCGGGCACCGCCACCGGAGACACAGGCAGTTTTGTGCGGAGTTTCCTGAGTGGATAAGTGGTGATTACGATTAGGCAATAGTGTTGACCCGGCAGAGTGGATTATGGACTATCTTGTGGCTTACGGGAAAACTGCGCTCGGCTTGATAGATCTTCTTGTGTTTGTTGAAGAGATTACTGTTTGTATGGAAATTGTCTATGTTGAATAAAAACGGTGTTGTCATTGACATCTTTGTTTTTTTCCTGGATATAACAGCAACAACCAACCAAGATTTTTCGACGGAAGCGTTATAGGTCTAGTATTCAGTCGACTTAATGTTTTCTCAAAAGTAATTTTTGATTCATGAATTTAAAATTTATTTTCATTTGTATATACAGTTATTTACAATGTATTTAATGGAGTTATTGGACGTTTTTAGTTACTACAGAAAATTAGTAAAAATTAAATTTGTTTTACTCATACGTTATAGCTTGTAATTTCCTTCCATATGGAGCTCGATATAGACAGGCTAACTTACCTGGATCGAGAGAATCATTGTTACGAGGAAAATATGAAAACAGTTGAATGATACTACATGTTCTCTAATGAACAGAATTATTATGAAATGACAAACCGAGTCAAGTTAACATCTAGTTAATTAGCAAATAAGTAAATAGGAATCATTAAAATTATGTATGTAGTACGGGAGTTAACTGGTTTTAATGATCTCGGGTGGAAAACGCCCTTCAGGATTTTGGGGCCATTGGTGCATGAATAACTATCGGGGAACAGGTGTCATCGTCTTCCGAGGAGCTGAAGCCCCGTGAGTCTCCCTTTTGGGTTTACCACAACTTACCAGCCACTATTCTGCTCCGAAAAATATATGGTACGACGCTATGGTACGTTCAATAAGGAGTATGATCTGTTATCGAGAAAATTACGTAATAGGAAATAGTTAAATTTGCGGGATGTTCTCGGTTTGGAGCTCTCCTGAGGGAACCCACGTGCTCAGTCCATCCGAGATTGCCCGGGGCGTCGCGCGGGAAGAGCGGTGGCCACGGGGCGGGGCACCGGCCCGGATGAAAATGCAAGCGGCCGCCACGGGCGGGGCGGGGCGCGGCGGCGGGGGGGGGGGCGTGGGCGGAGCGGGAACCGCAGCCGGGGCCCGAGCGGCGCCTCGGCGGTTTTAATCACGCTGCTGCCCTGTCAACAGCGGACCGGGATCCGACGGCCATTAATTCAACGCGATCCGCGCGCCCGCATAACAAGCAGCTGCCCTCCGCCGCGCCCGCGCGGGGCCCAGGTACGGAGCGCAGTGCTTGCGTTGGGGGCCATCGCGCACTGCGAGAGCGGAAGGGAAGCTCCTGACGAGTGCCCGTCAAACGAGCCTTTTGTTTGCTCGCTTCGGAATGGGGGACACACGTACCCCATTATTAGTGCATCACAATTGAAAGTGGGATTGCAATAAAAACTCCCAAGTCTTTTTCTATTGCATCTTACTGTGGTTTGAAGTAGACTGAATTTAGTGGCCCAAGAATTATCCTATGCAGCAATGCAGTCCTATATATGGAAATGTTTATTGCAGGGATTTCAAGAGAGTCTCAAGTTGAAAATTTGAAATCACCTCTTATTATCTTGAGATCTCAACGCCATCCTCGTGCCCAAATAACAAGCCCTCACCCGCTGTGCTGCCCCCGCCGCCGCCCGCCTCAGACCGCCGCCACCACCGCCGACCCCGCCACCCCGCCCCCGTCCTCCCTGATCATGCCGCCCCCGCCCACGTCGCCCCCTCCCCCGCCGCCCCCCCAACCACGCCGACCCTGACGCCCGCACCACCCACGCCGCCCCCGATGCCCCCACCACCCACGCCGCCCCGACGCCCCCACCACCCACGCCGCCCCCGACGCCCCCACCGCCCACGCCGCCTCACCACCCACGCCGCCCCCACCACCCTCGCCACCCCCACCGCTCACGCCGCCCCCGCTGCGACCTTCGCTGCCGCCCCGGCACCCTCCCTCGCCGAGGATCGCCCAAGTGCAGTGCATTGCGAGGCTTCGCTCATTCGCAGAGCGAAAGGTAAGCTGCAAACGAGTGTCCACCAAACAATCCTTTTGTTTGTTCGCATCGAATTGGTGCAACGCAGACCACATTGTTAGTGCTTCACTAGTATTGAAGTTCGATTTGTGTGCTGTGTTCGATGGACGGAAACGAAGATTCGAGGAATGTCATATGGTAACTTCTCTAATTTCATGTTTCAACCTCGTCTAATCATATTAAACGTCATCTAATGTACTAAATACATTACTGAACATTACAACGTGCACTTGGAGGTAATTGCTGTCTAGGAAATCACTCCATAATGCTAAAATATGACTATATCGACTATATGACTGAATATGTCCGTCATATCGAATAATATAGTTAAGAAATCATTTGCTTTTCAAGTGTATTGGAAAATAAACTCTTTACTGGTTTCTTGTACTTGACGCTCCCTGTTTTAAATTTTACAAATATCGGACCTTTTACAAACCTAGGAATTTGTCGTTATAAGGAATCAAATCAACTTTGATTTGTGTTATAATATTGCTGTGTAACAATTTTAAATTTTTTTATATCACGCCAAGTATAAATGTGTAATTGGAGATCACTCTATTATTCATTTTCTAGGAACACCGTGAAAATATTTCTTAACCTTCATTTTTGCATCTTTTTTCAGTTCTTATTTAGCATTTTCCTAGAATTTAATATTTGGAATATTTTAACATTTGACATAAAAATTGCACTCTAATAAGCAATTGTTTTTTATCCAGTAATACAAAATATTGGCTCATTAACATGAGTTAATGTTTAACATACATGCCTTGGTTTCCTGGTGTTTCACGCAAGGGATATCAATGAAATCTTAATCAATGAAATGAACATTCTGATAAATTGCTTGGGCTTCATTTTATTGAAGCCCAACTGTTTATCGCTCAACTGTTATTGAAGCCCAACTGCTGTTCAGTTTATTCGGCGTATTTTCTAGCACACATGCCTTGGCTTCCTGGTGTTTTTCGCAAGCGATGTGTCTTAATCAATGAAATGAACATCCCGAGAAATCGGTTGGGCTTCATTTCTATTCATTTTCTTTCGCGCCTCCGCGGCGCGCCGCGTCGCCTGCACTCGGCCACGCACGCGGGCGCCTTAAAAGAGCGCGTCCGCCCCCGCATTGTTCCATTGTGGTCTTTGTGCGGCCTCCGCGGAGCGCTGAGCGGCTACGGGGGCGGAAATATGGCGCCGGGTGCTGCAGTCCTGACGGCCGGAGATCTGTCTCCGAGCAGCTCCCACCTGCCCGTCCGAGCTACCAGATGGTCTTGAGCATTCCCCACTAGATAGCGCTGCGAAAACCACCAAATATAAAAAAAAATGATAATTGCATCTTAAAATATATGATGGGGAATGGAAATTAAAGAAATACGAAATATTTTTCTCAGTAATTGTTACGACTGAAAAAGAGATAAGATACCTCTTTGTAAAAACTTTCCTTCAACCGATATCGTTGTTTCCATTACTTGTTTATTGCTGTGGTTCATTCCTTTTCATAAAATGTGTTGCCCTCTTCTACCAATATTTGGTTGTTGACAAAATGTGACAACATATTTTGTTGTGACGATTTTAGTTGCGACCGTCCAAAATTAAACGAGAAAATTCATTCAAAAGGTCTTACAAATGTTTTTACTACGCTTAGAATTTGAATAAAAATAGTGCCTACAATAATCGTAGGACACTTTTTTGGAGTTTTGTGATTTTGTGACCGACAAGAGTTTTTTAATTAACATTTAAGACACTCAATGTAAAGTCCCAACAAAAAAACAAACAAATAAATTTGCCCCCTAAACGTTCACCTAAGACCTAAACAAAATTTAGGGGGAAATCTCCCCAACCTAGTAACAGTGTCGTCCGTCGTGCTCATTCAGAAGTCCACTGATATAGAGACGTCCTGGCCTGCCCACCCTGCCTTTCCTCCGGCTCCACTCTCTCTGCGCCTTCGCTCCGACCTGTTCGCGCACGTCACGCCACCTGCCCCCACCCGCATGCACTCCGCCCTCGCCACCGCCCTCTCCCTCTCCCACGCCCTCTCCCACGCCCTCGCCCACGCCCTCGTCTCGCCCACCTGGCCACGGCCTTGCCAGCTCGACGTGACCACCGACCGACGTACAACATTCATAAGCGGCTGTGAATTACTCTTAGCCAAGCAACGGCTGCCCGTAACTTTGCAGAGTTTACGGTGGCTACCATAGTTTGCGATCTCCTCCCTCTCACTATTATTCCACTGCTTCTAAGATAAAATAATACATTTGCTCTAGTAAAACAGTTCTTGGTAAATATATTATGCGTCCGTCGCAAAAATAATTATGGTCCTTTTAAGAGCTGTAGAAAGAAAGAAAGTGTAAGGAACAATCTTCTAAAATTAGACTTTAAAGAATTGGCACTACAAAAAAAAAAGCTATTTCCCTTGATGGCAACTGGTATGAGGATGGGGCAAGATTATAAAGATGGCTCAGACCAAAGAAAGAAAACTATCTAGTACGAGAAAGTCTATGCCATTCGGTTACATCACTATTTTAATATTGAACGCAATTTTAATAGCACGTAATATTGCGCGCAAACTACCAAAATTTTCAAAAAATGTTCTTGACAACGAAAAAACTAATTTTCGAGAACAAATTTCATTTGAAGGAAGAATTTCTATCTTAAAATTTGAATTTGTAGAAAGACGTCTAAAAACTACATTTCCCAAATTTTCAAAAATTCAGATTTATCAGTGAATATTGGACCCACGCCCCCTTTATAAGTGCATTTTACTCCATTATTACAAGATTTTTTTAAAAATTTGGAGCCATTTTTGAGAAAATTTTTAAAATGTCGCAGGGTCTCTATGTAAAGTACCCCCAAAATTTAAACATTTTTTCAAAATCGTAGAGCTTCGATTAGAACCAGATTGATCAGGGAATATTTATTTTGGATAGCCTATTTCCTGATCATTTTCATTTTAGACGATCACCATATTCATTTTCAGTTTAGACGCTAGTGTTGCTGGAAGTACGGACATTTTGAAAAACAAAATACCTATTTTATTTTATATTATATTGTATATAATTATTTTCTAAATTCATTTTTTCGTTTTTTTTTTCGTTTTTTTTATAAAATTCTGGCCCTCAAGAAAATGTGCGCAGATAAATTTCTTTCCCCACACGTCATATACAGTTTTTACTGTTTTTTTTGACAAATAAATAAATAATTAAATAAATACCTATTCATTATCATCAGACGTCAAAACGTGTATTTACGTTGAAATCTGGAAACAAATTCTCCGCAGCATTAAACAGTTTTTACTACCTATATATTACTCCGTATGTAAGTAAGCATATAAGAGAAAGTAAAATGAATCGACTCTCATAGCCGCAAGGGGCACTGGCGCAAATGCTGTACGACGCAGCAAACTATTCGACCTGATGCAACCTAACATAAATTGAAATCTTTGCAAATGGCAACTTCTATTAAGTGACATACATAAACGGCCATGTTCTTTCAGTCGAACTGCTTAATTTTTTCAACAGGACACGTGTAAACATTTCTTTCTTTCTTTCTCGCCCTTACGAAGGAACTTCGTAAGACGAAAGTAATGTAGTCGTGCGCCGCAAAACGGCAAATTTGACAGAAAAACTCTTATTGTAGAGCCCTCGTAACGAAACAGTGGAAAAATCCTATTACTAGTATATAAAGAAAAAAAATCCTCTAACATGTGGTGTAGCCAGTAACCATGTTTTGTGGATCCTTCATATCAAAAAATCGATTGACGTCCATTCCTCCGTCCGTCCGTCCGTCCGTCCGTCCGTCTGTCCTTCTGTCCGTCTGCCCTTCTGTCCGTCTGTCTGTCTGTCTGTGGTCAACGCTAGTGCTGATTTTCTTAAAAATTGATATTCCCCAATCGATGTGAATGAACTCGATGTTTAATGAGTTTCAAACGGACATTTTGATTTTTGAGAGTACTTTACATGAAACATCAAACACATTTTCTTACGTTTTCTAAAACTTTGTTCTTGGATAGCGTAAAGGATGCTTAAAGGAATGGTGCAAGTGTCATATTCATTGAAAACGTAGATTTTTTTTAAATTTCAAAAATGCATTTTTGGGGGCGTCTTTCTACAACTATAATATTGCAGACAGATATTTTTTCCCGAATCAAATATTTCTTAAAGACAGATTTTCAAATAAGTTCAATTATTCGAAAATATCAGTTATTTTTGTGTAATTTGGAGCGAAATATAGGCAATTTTTTTCAATTATTTCTCAAAAGCCGCTCTATTTTTTTCTTTAATTTTTTTTTCACGGAATAAAGAAGAGATGCTTAAGAGAATAGCGCAGGTCTCAGTTTCGTTGAACTCTCTGGTATTTTTTGAAAATTGCAACTTAAAATATAATGCTAGAAAGTATGTGCTGTTTTAGCACCACTAGGTTTGAAAGGCCATCTAACTCAAGAGGCCAGCGATCGTAGACTGGCCGCTATTACGCTGTTACATGTAGCGATTTTCAAATTAGTAAGATAAGATAAGTGGAACAGGAAAATTGCAGTTGATTTAATATCTTCCTGTGATCGGGCCCATTGTCTGCGTACTTTGAACTGTGACGTCTAATGTTTATCTTCTGGTATAAATTTTGTTTTTGTATAAAGTATTACTTTTATTTATCTTAAAATCATAGATGATTTTTCGTTTGTCACTATTTTTCCTTTGTAATGCAAATCATCCTAACTTCTAGGAGTAATATTAATAATAATTTATAAACATTATATATTAAATATCCATTATATTGATGAATGGGAATTCTTCTAGTATGAATAAATAACTTGAAAAGCTGTGTATTCAGCTTGTCGCTATTTTCTTTTTTTGGTGACTACCACTATATTTTGTATTTCATAACTAAAATTTGGAGAAAAAATATTGTAAATTGGCGTAAGAGAAAGCAAAATAATTGTGAGAAATTTCAAAAAATATAATTTTATTGATTCATTACACAATAAAAACATTGAGAAAACTGCGCTGTACTTTTAAGTGGGACACATTATTTTATAAATTTAACTTATTATTTATTATTATTTATTTATTTATTTGTCAAAAAACAGTAAAAACTGTATATGACGTGTGGGGAAAGAAATTTTATCAACTCTCCTCATTATGTGTATTGAGTTATAAGATTTTATTGATTTTATTGAATTAATATCTTCTGGCGTTTGAACGTTTCTGAAATAGCGGAATTGTGAGCGCATTTTCATAGAAACCATTCGCATGTTAATCCCCACTCCCCACTAAAACACTACACATCAACAAAGCGGTTAGTGAAAACATTTTGTTTCACCAGACCTACTTTAAATAAGCACTTAACTATGGAAAATCTCTTAGATAAATCACTAGATATCAAATTAAATTTTTATTTTGTTAATAGAAAAAAATTAAAATAGTGATTTTTTATAATGTAACATCTTCATTATACGAAAAATATTCCTGCAATTGCAATCAATATTATGCCAACATATACTACGTTAAAAGACACTTACAAAATATTTTCATTTATCCCAAAAACACTTATGCCTAATAACTGTAAAAATGAAAGATAAGAAGAAATAAATGGTTTTCAGAGATAGTTTATTTACACGGGAGTGTTACTGAACATTTTCACACATTTACATTTTTTATCGCAGTTTTCAATACTTTAGCACAGTACTTCAAAATTCAATTATCGAATTCATTTAAGTATTTGTAAGTGACCTATTGTTAACACACAAACAAAATCAACAAATGATAACGTTTTGAATGATGAAATATGGCCAGTTTTCATTTCTTACATTCAGTTTTCCCTTTTCAGTTGTATCACAAAAAATATCATCTATCACCCGACGAGCAAACGAAACCGTATTTTCGTTATCAATAATATTTTCGCAACCACTATCAGAGGGTATCTAATTAATAAAGAGGCTTATGCTTTATTTAAAACATTTAAAATGAAATAGTGAAACGAATTGATATCATTAAGCAGTTGACGAATATTTTCGCAGACGAGTGCTTACCGTACAAATGAACTATACTTTCAACAGTAATATCAACAAAAAAAACATTCCAAACTTTGATGGAAGGATACATTATTTATAAGCTCACTCTTTCAACTGACGCTGTTTTGTATATTCGAAGAGGAACGTACGTGAGTTTATCGATTATACATGAATGAAATCGTTTCATTACAGTATCCCGTATGCTCCGGTGAAGCAAACAAAAGCCTGTTTCCGTACAAGCGGGAACATCACCTTTCGTTTTCCCGAGAATCCCTCCTCCTCCCTCGCATCTCACGTCGTCGACATCTCCGCGCCAGAACAAAGAGTCTCCCGCACTGGGAGCAGACAGCCCCCTCCCCTCAAAGGTTAAGCGCCCGCCCCCGATAGGCGGACCGCAAAGGTCAAACAGCCACAATACAAGGGTAATTCACCCTCTGCCATATACATTGCTGTAATTTTAGGAAAATTGACGTCGCCTTTGGCAAATCTTCGTCATTTTCACTCTCCGGTTTTTCGTATGGACAATTAGCCGTAATCCCTCCAACGACTTTTGTTGCCCCGCTAGGAGGTGTCATTTCATTAAATGAATACCAGGAACAACATGATAATGCTGCCTTTTGTTCAATGCGCCTTGCATGTCTTTTTTGGGGAGTCATTACAGGACGGATTTATTTCAATGTGCAAGGTGAAAGAGGGAAAGAGAGAGGTTTTAATTCACTATTTTGTGACAGCGCAGGGTTTAGGATCCTACATTGTTCTACACGTCAAAGGAAAAGCTAAGCTTGTTATGTAATTAATAATTATTTTGTTCCGATTAATTCCAAGCAAAAATATCATCGCAAAAACGCCTTGTTAAACTCATTAATGTTTTGAGCAATTAAATTACATTGTTTTAAAATGTCTTTTTAAAATTTCTAAATTTGTTTTCAAATGTTTGTTAGTTGGATATTTATTCATTTTTCACATGAAAGATAGAATGCTACATTTAGTAGTCGGGTAACTTGCTTTCTTCTCTTCCGCTCAAAAACAAAAAGCAAAAGGAAGTGTCATTCGAGACATCTCAATCCACTGGTGAAAAACAGAACATCTTCCTCTGAACAGAAGGAATCGATTTGCGCGACATTTTTAGTGAATCACTCAAGACTGTACTAGAAGAGTTATTTTAGGAGGTTTTGAGGTTCCTACAGGGGTCAAACGCTCTAAAATACCGCCTGTCTCACTCAATATGAATATTTGCCTTAATTCATCAGATTGATGTTAAACTAATGTTGAAATGAAGCATTACATTTAAAAAAAAGCATTTTTATGGACACTTTTTCAAGCAGTTTTCCATGTCGGAGGATAGAGGAGCCTGGCAACAGCGTTGTTTAACATTTTATTTTTATTGTGCATTTTTATAAAAAAATAACATACAGAACTCCTGACTGCGCCACCTTAAGTTTTTTTTGTGTTTATAAAAAACTGGAGAAAATGTTCTCTCGTGCGCTATAAAATAGAACAATATCAGTACTAGGGCATCGGTAGCAAAACCAAGCGACGGAAGAGCGAGTTGTGTTAGACGAGGAAAAAAGAAATAAAAGTCTACTGCCCGTAAGATTATCTTCCATGTGTTGCACGCAGCAGAGAAATTACAGTGAAATCGTTTTCAGAAAAAAATATCTCAGCGTTACAAACACGAGATACGAACAGACGAGAAATACCTCATCTCTAAATCAGAAACTTCGCCAACTGTGGCATTTCGATCTTTGTATCTCTCTGAAACCCTGCCATTAATCGAGAATTTCTTTTGGAGAATGAAGAACCGGACAAAGAAGACTTGAAATTAATGAGGCAGAATCTGTTCCACTTCCACCGCAAAACATTTATTTCCGGCTCCCGTGACACACGTGCCAAGAAAGAGAGCAGCTATATATTTGTTTCCACAGAACATGCAACACAACATCGCCTCGAGAACTGCTTGAAATTCATGAGTGGTGCTTTCTTCTTTCCGCAAAGATACTTCGTAAGATATTCCACTTTAACAACTTGAGAAATAATCGTATTTGCCAAAAACGTTCTGAATATTTTCTTGTATGTGTTCTTTCAATTGTATAAGAATGAATTTTTGCAAGTGATCCTGGGAAACAGACACGAAAAATTATGTTAGTGATCACTTGGTGTGCACTCACACGCTAACAGAAATGAAGATTGTAAACGGCGCAAAACGGCAAAAGCAGGTCGTAGGTAACGACAGATTCACAACTTGTTATGAATGTTTTGAATGGCACTACATATCCCTCAGCTGTCACCAATTATCAACTCACTAGTTCGCAACGACATTCTTGTGAAGAGTGTCTATAAAACGAAAACAATGGCGCTCGAAACAAAGAAAAAGAGAGAGACAGAGAAAGCATCCAGAAACAATATCGCGGTCCACGGTGCAAAACGGACGACGGAAACAATGCATCTAGGCGCCGGATATCGCACATTGTTAAACGATGAATGAAACGTAGTTGTGGAACGGGGGCCGTGGAGCCCACGGGCGCCATGAAAGTCGAAGGGCGAAGGGCGTGTGAGGGTGGGCCCGCCCGCCCGCCTCGCGCACGCCCGCCGGCCGCGGCGGCGGGAGATTCAAACGAGGCCTGCGGGGGCCGGTCCCCGGGCCCCCGGGGCGGCGCGGCGGTCCAGCAGGCGACCGGAAGCGGCCGGCGCACGCACTCACCGGAAGCGGCGAGCGACAGCAGCAGCGCGGCGGCGAGCAGGCCGCGCAGCGCGTCGCCCTCCCTCATGGCGGAGGGCGCTGCAGCATCACTCGGAGGGCGAGGGCGGGCGCGGGCCGCGCGCGGGGCAGGGCAGGGCAGCAGCGGGCGCTGGGCCGGGCTGGGCCGGGCCGGGCGAGGCGGACGGCGCGCGGAGCGGCGGCCAAGGCGGCGAGCGAGCGAGCGGCGGAGGCGGCGGCGGCGGAGGCGGCGGCGGACGCGCGACCACTGAGCGCCGCGCCGCGACGCCGACGCCCGCGGCGCCCGCGCGCATGAGCGGTGGCGGCGAGGGCGGCGGCGGCGGCGCGGCGCAAGCGTCATCCCGCCAAGAAGAGCCCCGCGGGCGGCCGCCCTCGCTCCGCTCGCAGAGTCTGCACGTCTCATTGGAACAGATTTGTTTTATGCAGGCTGATTCTAAATTAGTTACCTAAAAGTTACATTAAATTCATTGATTAATTGGTATTTTCAGACGCGTCAACTGCTAAGGCTGTTAGTCCTGTAAGTGTGGCGCATGTTTTTTGCTCGTGCGGTGGCGGTAATCTTCTCCCTCTGGATAGTGAGATCCGGCGCCGACGTACTGTCGGCTAACGGGGTTTCCCCCAACTAGGGATCTCCCACTAGGCACCGCCCTTTTCGGGACAACCTTTAAGCGCCCGGGCGTGTTCTTGGCATGTGTGGTTGTGAAGTGCATTTTAATGTGTGCGAAAGTAAGGGGTGAGGATAGGATAAACAAGAGGAAGGAAGGATCGCGCGCGGTCTGTGGCCTGTTTCTTAGGAAATTACTCCGGCATTCGCCTGATTTTGATCGGGAAAGCTAGAAAAACTTCCGACCAGAGCAGCCGGCCGCTAGAATTCTCTTCCAGACAGCGACCAGCTATGTAGCTAGTGTCGAAAATCCTACCACTGTCAGGACTCGAACCTAGGACCTCCCGGTCAGAGTCACTGCAGTGACATCAATTAACGCCGTGAGCAATCTCTCCCGGTAGTAACATTAAATAATACTGTAGATTGACTTATTTGACATCATTTATTCTCAGTTCATAAGCTGACATATTATCAGGTTTCTTCATACAAATCTTCTATGTTACTTCCTTTTGTAACACGGCGGATAATCCATCTGCACGTAATATCTTCCGAGTTGCGTGAGAACATCTACCTCAGCCAGCGCACTACGGTTACGTTGGTGAAACTCATCGATATTTAAAGTAAATTTAGCAACGGACATCTTTTCTTTAACATTATATCTCCACAGACAAAAGGAGATTGCGGTGGCCAAGTTGTGTTTCCACCTCGTCTAATTCAAACAGGAACAGTGCGAGATAGATTCGCTGTGCCCTCGGTGGTAATGTGAAGGGACTCAATTTTGATGGAAAATGGTTTCATCCATTTCCTCTTGAAAATGTGACATCAGGTAGTTCTACAACATACCTAGATATGTAATTCCTGTTGAAGTCTGCTCATTAAAAAAATAGTCCATAAATTTTGACAGAACTAAATGCACAAAATACTTTCAGTTTTGGTGAATTGTATTATCCAAGATTTCCATCGGTTTCTACGAGTCAAATATCCAAATATTATGGCTATTAATGGTACCATTAAAGTAGAACGTGGCCTCACCATTGCACACAGTCTTTTTCAAAAAACAGTTAGTGGTACTGCAAATAACACTTACCATTCGTACCACTATACTCATATATTCCGTACCACTATACCTCATTCGGTGGTTATAAAACGTAGCGAAATATTCAGAAAAGGCTTTAGCAATTGGTGGATGATCTTTCAGATGATTTGTATTGTGTGGCATTAGATAAATCAACAAGAGTGTTTTTTGAATTAATATATTTCCAAAAATTGTAGAAGTTAAATGTGATAAAGACCGGATCCCTGTGTTACTGCATCTTTTCTTCGCTAACTTGAAACCTTAAAAGGAGTTACAGGAATAATGAAATGGATACTAATTTAGTACTTGTTTTATTTTGCACGAAATTGCACGTTTCGGAGGTTACTGCACGATATTTTAGGTAAGGCTACCTTACAATTGTACATTTTGGGATTTTACTGGATGTATTTGCAATATTCATAATTTTATTGCATAAAATATATTTTTTATCAACTTGTTAACTATTATCAACTTGTTTTAATTTATCTTTTTGACAGGTTTGATTTAAGAAAATGTTTTTATGGCATAACGTGCGTGAACGTCAGAGACGCTCGGCACACAGATGTAACTGTGGAACGTCGTTTTTCCTGCCTGAAACATTTATTAGTTAATAGAGGTTAAAATAATTTCTCAGAAAATACTTTGGAAATACAGCATTGTAAATTATAAAGAAAACAATTAAGATCGTTTTTTCTGTAGCATACTTTTTGGTTTTTGAAGGTATATTTGTATTTTTTCAACTTTTGTATTTCCTTTTCGTATGTTTACGCTAATTTAATTTTGTGTGCGAATAATATTTAAAATGTCAAATATAGGTTGTTTAAACAAAAGGATCTAGCCTACGAGAATTAATTTATAAAAGCAACTAAATTTAAAATTATAGAAAAAATAGCGCAAGTCACTCGACACTGCCAACGATCGCAGTCCAAACGCATGATTTAAATGTTCGCGGTATCTGGAAGTATGTACATCAACACCCAGCTGTAAACTTATATTGTAAATAATACACCATTTGATATTAAACTCGGGATGTTGGTTCGTTAAGATTTTCAATACGCAGGCATCATTTGAGCAACAGAACATCCCATGAACCGAAGTGAAGTCTAAGCCTACTAAATTGTTTCCAACGGTAATAAATTGTATTTAGTACTCAAAGGTGAAAATATTAACTTTATTATTTTTTGGCTTGGTATTGCTTTTCTTGAGGTACGTAAGAATGCAGGAAATAATCCAGTACATCCAAATAATTTATCAATTTTCGCACCACAGCAAGCCGACACCCTGACTCTCGAAAACTCCCTCTGTTCCTCATAACAAATCAAGGAATATTAAATATTATTGCAAAGAGTAGGGTTGTACTTGCCCGGTATTTTCGCACTACTTTACTTTGCTTTCTCAAGAGTAAAAGCCTTTTCTAATATATTTGTGACATGAAGGAAGTGAAAAGCTAACTCTCAAGGAAGATTGAATAATTTCTTCAAATGTTGTTTTTAAAGAAGTACGAACTGTTCTAAGATCATCTCTCTATAATGCTGAATAAACTTTCATTGAAAATTTGTTTCCAACATCAATTGCATTGTTATTTTTGCTTGATATTCTGTAAGTACAATAGAAGTTACTTTTATACATTTTTCAAACAACATGTTTCGTTCACAACTTCAACAGACACGTTTCGTTAACAAACATGTTTCAAACACGTTTCGTGTTTTCAAACACCTTTTCAAACACGTTTCAAACACGTTTCGTGTCAAAGGTGTTAACAAACACGTTCCGTTAACAACTTTCCTTAATGGAAAGGATAGACAAATGTATAGAAAAACGGTGGGATTTAACATGCGAGAGTTCTCGCATGGGTACACTAGTTTAGAATTTATTTCTAAGCCACCCCTCTGTAAAAATAATACTTAAAACGTGGAAAGTGATATACAAGGCACTGAAGAAATTTATTGATCTAAGAGAACAAAACTTTTATTATTTTTACTTCTTAACTCACGAGAGGCTTGACGCACGTTTGACATTTTAGTTGATGTCAATGCAAAATCACTTCTCCAGAAATACCACTATACACTAGAAAACTTCGTACACTAGAAAACCCCTGTCATATTAATTAAATTATATAAAAAAGTAGACTGCACTGCTTTTAGTAGACTCTACAACAACAAAAGAGAGATGAGCATAAGTATACCTGGACATACCAACAGAGAGGTAGAAGATCAGTGATAGACTATGTGATTACTCCGCATAACTTCCAAGGAAGAGTGTTGAATGTTCGGGCACACCGAGGACCAGAATATGGTTCTAATCACTACTTGGTGAAATCATAAATAATATTCCTTCCTAGGAAGCAACGTAAAGAGAATCCTAAGGATTTAGGAAAGAAAGAAAACGAACAAGAAATAAAGTACAACTTGGAAGGACTATCAAAGTAGGTTAGATAACTTATTAAATGAAAGTACAGAACACGAACAAACAAATTCTGACATATATGAACACTTAAAAAAATGTCTTCATCAGGCTGCGAAAGAAGCCTTAGGGGAAGTGGTCGTGAGTAGAAACAAAAAGACTAAATACTGGATTAATGAAGAATTGATAAATGAGATTAAAGTAAAGAAACATTTATTTGCAAAGTGGTTAAGAACCTGTGAAACCGAACAAAAAGCAGATGACAAACACGTGGCAAGTTCGATTTTAATTCGAGTTCCATAAGCTATAAAATAGTTTTCCACTTAACTGTATCATTTCTAGAAATGTAATACAATTAGTAGGTAGTAAAAATGAAACAAAATCATTATTAACTCTATTTTTATTATTATTATTGTTGTTATTATTATTATTATTATACTCACAAAGAAGCAGTGCTGCCATTGTTACCAATTGTTATTAAGTATGAATTATAATTATTAAATCATATTATTACGACCATTTCTGTTATATTAATAGTTAATGTGGGGAGCGTTCCGGAGCCTCAAATTTCATAAATCAAGCACTGGTTATATTTGGGTGTCCTATACAGGAAGCTTGTGTCACTTCCATATCTGGTGGTTGGATTGTGTTGAGAGTTGTTAGGTGTTATTGAATGCTGTTGGCTGTAGCTAAATTATTTTTTCCTGAGATTCCTATTTTTCAGATAGTTTTCATCACATTTCTACTAGAAACACATAAAAATTGTAATTTTTTATTTCGTATTTTATTTTTGGGTCGTACTTAGTCGATATTAATTTACACCACACTGATGAGATATTAGTTTACTCTTTAAACTACACTGATGAGTTCTAGTGGCAAGAGATATTATTAGGTGTTTGAACTGTATATTCTTTATTTTAACATAATATTAAGGATCTCTATTTTTGAGATAGTTTTAATTACAATTCTTATGATTTTCTAGAAGATATGTAATGAAAACTGTCTGAAAAATAGGGATCCTGAATGTTATAATGAATGTTCAATGATGCTGCTATAAATATGCTTTTATCCTTTTGGAGCATATACTGTCTTTTTTTCTCAGTACCTTTTCTGACAGTTTCACTTCTGGTCTTTCAGAAACTTGCACTGGATATCTTCTTTCTGGCTCGTCGTTCTTCTTCCCCTTGGCAAGAGTTAGCTTACCTCACACACTCTCTGCTCTCGTCTTTTATACACTTCAATCGTTCTTCCAGTCGCTGTGCACTTCCTTTGTCTTAATTATCCAGTTAATGATCCTGGAGGTTGTATTTTTTGCAGCTATCTAGGGTGACCAACATTTGACGCGGTTCTTGTTGATGGGAGAGAGATAAACTGAAAGAGAGAGTGACTGAAAAAGAGATGGATAGACTGAAAGAGAGAGAGGAATAGACTGAAAGAGAGAGAGGGAGAGACTGAAAGAAAGAGGAATGGACTGAAAGAGAGAGGGATAGTCTGAA
Source organism: Acheta domesticus (assembly GCA_031308135.1). NCBI lineage: Eukaryota > Metazoa > Arthropoda > Insecta > Orthoptera > Gryllidae > Acheta > Acheta domesticus. The sequence continues at coordinate 218,858,701 of JAHLJT010009419.1, forward strand.
CGAGAGAGATAGGCTGAAAGAGAGAATGAGAGACTGAAAGAGAGAGATATACTGAAAGAGAGAAAGGGGAGGGGGGATGAGTGAGTCATTGTACAGCCGACTTGAAAACTGAAAATTGTGGCTAATTACTCTCACTGACTTATTTAATTGTGATTCTACAAGTTTATATTTTCAATTAAGATTTTTTGTTGCTTAATAATAAAACATGTTTTTTTGATTTGTTTTATGTGTTTACAACATTGACGTTTAATGCCTTTTTTAAACATCTATTACCTTACTCTTTTGCTTAACCGATAATTTGCTGGGCCGTTAATACATGATAATTGAGACAACTATAATTTGTTTTTACTCAGTGGTAATCTAACATATATTCTGTCATCAAAATATTTGATTGTGTAGTTTCCTTTCATACATTTACAGTTTAATTATGATCCAAATTCTCTAATAATTGGCCAGATGGGGAACTGGGAACGAGATACTCTAACGCACCAAACAGCCTTACTTGCATTAGCGAATTGGCCTGCTCGAATGGGTGGCATAGCCCAGTGAACACATCTGATTGGACGTACTGATCCAACAGAATAGTTTAGCTGTGACAGTGTGGGTAAATTTGGCGGAATTGATTGGTACAGGCTTCTGAAACTTTGTAAAGGAATGAAATAACGTTACTGAAAAGATTAAGTTACTTAATTGTACCTAATGATTCAGTTGAAAAAAACAGTGCAATAATGCTGTATTGACGTTATTGTTTAAGTAAGGTGAAATCAAGGAGGTATAACATTTTTGCAAACATAATTCACGAAAATAAAATTTACCGATTTTGTATTATCTTATCTTAGAAACATATTCGTTTAATACTGTATTAAATAAAAGTAGGCTTATAGTATAATTTCTGGTATGGACAACTTCCCAGAAATCCATATATGGAAGGTCAGAAAACTTCATATTTACCACAAAATTTCATAACTTTTATTCCACTACGACAAAAGTGAATTTAGGCAGATATATGGTTAAAGACGCAATATAATTTACTGCTTGACCTTCTAAATTGGAATGTAAAAGGCTTATTAAAAGTAACCACGTAAAAAATATTCACAGAATATACAATAAACTGAAGCACATTTTCCTTGAGAAACTAATTCTTAGTTTCCTTTATAACTTACAATTCAGACAGATCTTCTCAGACAGCAGCAGAATACGTTTCCATTACAATAACTGGAGGTGCTACAATAACATATACTTTCCCGTGTTATAGGAAACAGTTACATAGGATGGAAATATTGCACTCTCTGCGCTACAAACATTTATTATTTGAAAACGTCCAATTCAGCCAAGAAGCGAGCACTGTTACCATCGCAGTTGTCAAAACTATGTGAATTTTACAACTGTATCAAAATATACAAAAGATTTGTAAACTTTTATCGGAAAAAGAAGCCTGATACCATACAGCTATAGCAAATCACAACAATGACACATAATTCACAGAAATTCGTGACAGCGAAACGGAATTCCATTGTTGCATTCCCTACATTGTCGATACTCCCTTAAAAAGCTAGCAATTTTTATTTCCAATATTTGAAAATAAATAACTTCTTTAAAGATTAATGTGTAAATATATTATTTCAAATGCTCGAATATAAGAAACGAACAAAGAAATAATATACAAACTTGCAAATTCTAATTAACGACGCATTCGACTGTCTGAAGCGCAGTAAATTTGCAGCGAACTATTATGTTTGTCACGAAATTATAGAAAAACTACTCGTATTTTCAAAAAATTAAACATAACTTTATTTGAAAATGTATTTTTGATTAATACATTTCATTGAGAAAACCAGCTGCTATCTATTGCCGCCCAAAGTACATTTTTTGGACATTTTCTTAAAACTTCAATATAAGTAATTTGAAGAAGTTACACTCACAAATATAGTAATGTTTACAAATTACTGGTAATGTGCATATTAAATTATTACTTGTATACAAATTATTGGTAATGTGAGAGATATTTCAAAAAATTTACATTTGTGTAGTTTTTTAAAAAAAAAACAATACCTCAAAATGAACTCTACGTCATATTCAAGAGTGCAATTAGCACTATCCATTCCAAAAGTTAGAACAAAATATTTGGAGCCATTAAGAAAAAAATAGCATTTGAGCGTTTCTGAAAATGTGGAATTTTGACCTACTTTTCACAGAAAACGGTTGAGGTTTCGAGGCACATTACTTGACATTATTTACAGCACATGTACTATGTAATAATGTCAACAAATGCTAATGTAAATATAACGGAATTAGACAATTGTGGGAAGTTGCCGGGCTTGCAGGCCGTGGTCCAACGGAGACTTCTCCAGACGTTTCGCCTACAACTGTGGTAGGCATCTTCAGTGGTGATGCTGGCGGGGGCGAAGAACTCTGTCCGGCAGCACGTCGTCGACTGATGTACTCAGGCGTCGAGGAGCCGTATTTATACGCGCGGTTCGCGCGCTCGCGACTGATTGGGCCGCGTCACCGGTGATCGCGCGTGATTGGCTGGGCACGTCGGTGGTGTTTATGGGCTGCTGCGCCACGTCAGCGGTACTGGTTGGCTGCCGAGATTTTGCGTAACGAAGTGCCGGGTACCATGCTTTATTTAACTTTTCACCTTCTTCTTTCCTGTTAAAATTATTTTTATGTTTGTAAATCTCGATGGCTTCCATTTGGAGTCTGCTATAGTAATGCGTGGTGGTGGAGAGAAATCAGTGGCTTCAAAGCGTATGTCGTGGCCGCGTCCTGACAGCGCGTGATCGGCAACTGCTGATTTTTCTGTTTGTCCTAAACGGCAGTTCCTTTTGTGCTCTGTTATTCGTGTATTGAAACTTCTCCCCGTAGTGCCTATGTACACGGTCCCGCAAGAACAAGGAATTCTATACACTCCGGCTAGAGACCTGCGATCCTGGGGATCTTTCGCTGAGCGTAATATGTTGCGAAGTTGTTGGGTGGGTTTGAAGATGGTTCTGACCCCATGTCTAGTTAACAATCTCCCTATGCGATCTGTTACTTTCTTCACATAGGGCAGGAAAACTGTACCATGTGTTAAGTCTTGCGTATGGTCGCGATCAGCGGTCTTCCTCTTCGGGTGTAGGGCCCTTCTAACTTCATCGGGCTTGTATCCATTGGCTTGCAATGCCTTCTCGAGGTGTTGTAGTTCTTCGGGTAGGTGGTCAGGTTCGCAAATGCGTTTGGCACGGTTGTAAAGGGTTTTAATCATGGCACGTTTTTGACTGGGAAGATGATTTGAGTTTTTGTGTAAATAACGATCCGTGTGTGTAGGCTTCCGGTAAACTTTATGTCCGAGGGAGCCATCTGGATTCCTGTTGACCAAAACATCTAGGAAAGGTAGTTGTTTGTCTTTTTCCACCTCCATAATAAATTGAATTCTTGGGTGGATATTATTCAGATATTCCAGAAAATCCGACAACAACAGCTCACCGTGGCTCCAGACCACAAAGGTATCATCCACATAGCGAAACCAATGTGTCGGTTTCAAAGGAGAACTGTTTAACGCAGTGTCTTCGAAAGCTTCCATGTAAAGGTTGGCCACAATCGGGCTTAATGGATTGCCCATAGCTACGCCGTCCGTCTGTTCATAAAAATTACCATTCCATTGGAAGTACGTTGTGGTCAGTGTGTGTTTAAACAGCGAAACTATATCCTCTGGAAAATATTTTGCTAAGAAATTTAAAGTATCTTGCACTGGAACCATTGTAAAAAGCGATGTGACGTCAAAACTAACCAGTAGATCGTTAGGCTTTAAGCGAAGTCCTTTTAATTTATCATTGAAGTGATAGGAATCCTTAATATGTCTTTCTGAGTTCCCAATATGGGGTTGCAGTAGTTTGGAGAGATATTTAGCCAACGTGTACGTTGGCGAATTAATAGCACTCACAATTGGTCGCAAAGGTGTATCCGGTTTGTGAATCTTTGGTAAGCCATAGAGTCTAGGAGGTAGCGCCTCAGAAGTCTTTAGACTCTTTTGTTCCTCAGGTGATATCGAGGATTTCTTGAGAAGATCATTGGACTTCCGTAAAATAGAAGCCGTTGGATATTTAGGAAGAGGTCTGTAATTATCGGTATTCAAAATGTCCCTGGTTTTTGTTGGTAATCTTCAGTGTCCATAATGACAGTTGCATTACCTTTGTCGGCAGAAATAATAATTATATCCTTATTCCGGTTTAAGTTCTTTAGGGCAGACTTTTCTTTGTTGGTGATGTTGCATTCAGGTGGTTTAGCGTGTTGTAAAATTCTCGCAGAGTCACGTCGAATTTCTTCCGCTACATCTGGCTGTAATTTGCGAATCACTGGTTCGATACTAGCAATAATATCTTCTACAGGTAACTTATTTGGAGTAATGGAGAAGTTACCTCCTTTGGCCAAAACCGACGTTTCTTCCTGTGTTAATTGATGTTTAGAGAGATTAACCACGACCCGTCCGATATCTAAATTAGGTGCAGATTGTCCCGAATTGTCATGGCATTGGCTAAATTTCTTCTTCTGGTGTGTCGTAGTTTGGTCCTTGATACACAGCATGCTGTTGTGGGTTAATCTGTCAAATAAATCCCAATCATAGTTTCGAAGAGAATTGCTAACTTTAAGATGGATTTGGATTAATTCTTTGTCAATAAAGGCCAAATTCCGCCTAGTTTCGTGTATTCTATCTCGCAAAAGAGCTCTTTCGGCGCGATCGTAGATTCAGTGTGATGAAGCCGTTTTAAAATTACGTTTCTGTCGTAAGAATCGTGGTATGACAGCGAAGTAAGAAAGTTAAAGAGCACAGTACCTGAGCTTTCTTCTTCCGTAGTGTCTCGAATCGTCGCAGCAAGCGGTCAATATCCTCCCCGTAGAGGCGAATCAACATACAATGTAGGCTTTCACGGCCGGTTTCTTCATTGTGGGAAGTTGCCGGGCTTGCAGGCGGGCGTTTAGGACAAACAGAAAAATCAGCAGTTGCCGATCACGCGCTGTCAGGACGCGGCCACGACATACGCTTTGAAGCCACTGATTTCTCTCCACCACCACGCATTACTATAGCAGACTCCAAATGGAAGCCATCGAGATTTACAAACATAAAAATAATTTTAACAGGAAAGAAGAAGGTGAAAAGTTAAATAAAGCATGGTACCCGGCACTTCGTTACGCAAAATCTCGGCAGCCAACCAGTACCGCTAATGTCGCGTGGCCGCAGACGGCTGGCGCCCGCGTAAGCATAATGACGTAGCTCCGCCGCGGAAAGAGCGTCTCAGCAGAAAAGGCCTATATAACAGCTTGACCTCCGCTTAGCGGGGGGACGAATGCTACTCGTGAGCTCGTCGCCCGCGTGCACGGACCTTCCGCTCCCCGTCGGTTCAGATCGGCCCAAACTGGCCCTGCCGACTTCCCTTCGCCCCTAGTCGGTTCAGATCGGCCCAAACTGGCCCTGCCGACCTCCCTTCCCCTCCCCGTCGGTTCAGATCGGCCCTAACTGGCCCTGCCGACACTCCTCAATCCCGCTAGTCCAGACAGACCCTCCGGGGTCCTGCTAGCAGCTTCCAGCCCTTGCCCCTGATCACCGTGCACTTCCAGTGTCGCCATGGCCGCTGCTAAGTCGCTCTTCCGGAGGACCGTCCTCGCCGAGGCTGGGCTACGTCAGCTGCCTGTGTAAGTAACACCTCTCCAATAAACTGCTGTTTGCCATGACTGGGGTCATCCCTGTTCTGATTGCTCCCTCTCATCCGCTTTAGGCCTTTAACAGAATAGGGAACGGCCCAGAGGGCACCTTCCGCCCTTACCGTCCTTCCACTCCCCTGCACGTGGTGCCAGACCCCAACCCCCACGACAATGGTGTCAGGTGTGCGGTCCGCGATACACCACAAGTAAGATCAGTATTGGGTGTGTCGAGAACCAGAACGATAAGGGGATGCGGTATGTGCGCAACGTGGATGTCAGGGGATTGTGAATTTACCTGTGGAACTAGCAAAACTGCGGTCAAAAACTCAAAATTTTTTTCCCGCCCTCTAACGTTTTTCTCTTCCAAACCAAAATGTATAAATCAAGGGGAATAATATGGGAAAATAAGTATAGGAGAAAAGAACAGTCCAGAGCAGTTACGGTACCGGAATACATTGAGCAAATTCTTGCAGATTGTCACAGAGCTGCTTACGGTCTGTCGCATGAACAGCTTAATTTATTGAAAAAAGAAATTAGGGAAAACATTCCTTAAGTTTATCAAAAAGAAGGGGAAATTTTGCAGGATTTTTTTTAAAATTTTATTTTCCATGTATCCTTTACCGATATTTTTTTTCCTTTTTCGTCCTACAATTCTGAAACACCCTCGGGCATGGCAAAACTGTTGATTGGCGAAGCGCCTTGCGAAAATGGCTGGTGTGTGACCCAAAGTCATTTTTCTCTTGCTTTTCGTTTTTTTCCTTTATGACGCTAGGAAGGTGGGATTGGGTTAAAAAGATTAGACAAGTGCATTTAAGTTCAAAATGGATCTTTTATTGTGGGACGTTTTAACCCCTACGGGGCAAACAGGTCTAGAAAACACCATTAATATGCTAGGTAGCGACGAAAAAAACCAGTACGCCTCAGAGAAACACCGGGAAAGAATTTATTAGAGACTCAGTTAGAGAGACAACGCCAAATCTGGGTTTAAGCAATAACATTATGCTTATACCTTGCTTCACGGGAGATGACGATGTCTCAATAGAAACGTTTCTAGAAAGACTAAAGATAGTTAGCCAATTTAACGCATGGTCAGAGGCTGGCACGTTGGCAGCCGCCCGCCTTAGAATATCGGGAACAGCAAATGAATTCTTGCAAAACCACCCCCACGTACTAGAGTCGTTTCAAAATTTTACAAAATTTATGAAAGAAAGATTTTGTCCAAAAGTTTCTAGAATAACTCTAGAAAAAATTTTCAATAGCACGGTGCAGGGAAATATAGAATCGGTGTCTGAATATTCTACTAGATTACGAAGCATTTGGCGCAAATTAAGGGCAGCATATGGAGATATACAAACAGAGGCAACCTCCTTAATGTTTCAACAACGGTTATTGGCACAATTTTTATCGGGGCTAAAAGAACAAATTGGACGTTTCGTGTTAGTACAAAATCCGCAAAATATAATACAAGCGGAAGAATTTGCGCCGTACACAAGAAATGGTGATGCAGGGATATAACTCGATGAACATGATACCATCTTCCGCGTGTTTTGCAACGTCGTCGGAAGTTCCTCAGGCAGTTGCATTTATTCAAGGCGCGAGTCAACGTCCACCGCCGGGCGAGCAGCAAACGCAGCGTTTCGCCGAGCAGGCGCAGGCAAAACGCTTAACTTGCAACACCTGTGGTAAACGAGGTCATTTGAGCAGACACTGCCGCTCCAAGGAGAGGAAATGTTTTAGCTGCGGCGACAAGTCGCATTCAGCATATAATTGCCCCTTAACCATTTGCGGTATCTGTCGAAAAACAGGGCACAAGCCGATAAATTGCGATAATTCGCCAAAAAACTCGGAGAGCCCCGCTCCGAGCGGTGCGGGGATGCAGTAATTCTAACAGTTAATCCAGAGGCTGGTTTAACGGCAGAAGTGCAAATATTTAATAAAAATTTTATTCTTTTAGTAGATACGGGAGCGTGTTGCAGCGTACTCAACGCGGACGCTCTGTTAAAGACAAAACTTAAAATAAAACCTTATTATAATAGTATACGAAGTGCGTCCGGACATCCACTTAAAATTCACGGAGAATGTCCGGTAAAATTCAAAATTGATAATGAGGAATACACGCAAGATTTTTTGATCGCAGAATTGGGAAGAGCCAATTACGATGGGATTCTGGGATTAGATTTTCTTAAACGGCAGGATTGCACTATTAGGCCAAAAACCGAGAAAATGGTATTAGCACAAAAGCACTCCACGAACTTGAGTACAATAACGTCTAGAGCAAATAGGACGGGAAACAGAAATTTCTGTCTAGAAGCGGAGGAAACAGAGAAAGATAGAGCTCACGTAAAGAGAGAGACAACTAGCAATTTGGACAGAATAGGAGCGCAGAAAATGTATACGAGACATTGTAAAAAGAGTAAGGGAACTATTCAGATGGATGTGAGTAGAGATAAAGTTACAGAACAAGAACGGGTAACAAACAAAGACATTTTAGATTTTTTAGGTGCACTCGAAGTTCAAGAAAGTGAAAAACTTCAAACACCCTTGTCACCTGAATTACCGCGAAATAAGGAACCAAGAAATTCTTCGGATTTTTTTTTCGAATGTAGATGTAGAAGTCGAAAAAAGCTTGCCAAAACCCATATTGCCGGTAAGTTCCGGGCCAAAACGCCATAACACGGGTTCGGATTTCTTTACAGAGTTAGATAACGAAGTTGTAGATAGGCTTCCAGAGCCAATATTGCCAATAATTTCTTCGCCAGAGCAGAATAATAGTTGTGTCGTAGTAAAAATTGATGCGCGAGACAGACAGCACACGGTTACAAGCGGAAACGCGGACGTTGAATCGACGTCAAAGAGTAGCTCGTGTGTGTTGTATAGCACAGTTTCCGGTGGACAATCACTGAAGAGTAGTGAATGGGTCCAGGAACCGTGCTCGCGTTTTAGTATGAATGTTGTTGAATGTGTGAATGGGTGTACGCAAGGCTCAAATGTGGATGATAGCCACGTTCTAGTTACTGGAAGGCGGTTACAAGTTGATAAGAAGGCCGCTCCAGATGTTGAGGAAGAACGTTTGGCTAATCAATTGTGTAGAGCATGCGTAAAAATTGATGCGCGACACAGACAGCACACGGTTACAAGCGGAAACGCGGACGTTGAACCGACGTCAAAGAGTAGCTCGTGTGTGTTGTATAGCACAGTTTTCGGTGGACAATCACTGAAGAGTAGTGAATGGGTCCAGGAACCGTGCTCGCGTTTTAGTATGAATGTTGTTGAATGTGTGAATGGGTGTACGCAAGGCTCAAATGGGGATGATAGCCACGTTTTAGTTACTGGAAGGCGGTTACAAGTTGATAAGAAGGCCGCTCCAGATGTTGAGGAAGAACGTTTGGCTAATCAATTGTGTAGAGCATGCGTAAAAATTGATGCGCGAGACAGACAGCACACGGTTACAAGCGGAAACGCGGACGTTGAATCGACGTCAAAGAGTAGCTCGTGTGTGTTGTATAGCACAGTTTCCGGTGGACAGTCACTGAAGAGTAGTGAATGGGTCCAGGAACCGTGCTCGCGTTTTAGTATGAATGTTGTTGAATGTATGAATGGGTGTACGCAAGGCTCAAATGGGGATGATAGCCACGTTTTAGTTACTGGAAGGCGGTTACAAGCTGATAAGAAGGCCGCTCCGGATGTGGAGGAAGAACGTTTGGCTGATCAATTGTGTAGAGCATGCGTAAAAATTGATGCGCGAGGCAGACAGTCCACGGGTACAAGCGAAAACGCGGACGTTGATGATTCAGCAGAGGCGCATGGTGTAGCGCTCCACGCCGACACAGTTCCGTCGGCGGTAAGCAGTATTCAGTGCGGAGAAGTTATAAGCAAAATAAAAGTTAAACCGTTCTCGGTGGTGAAAACGGCAATAAGGGTTGATGCACAAGATGGTTTAGAGATATTCGTCGATGACGACAAAGCAGATGTAATTCCTACGGTGTCAAAGGTAAACAAGGGTTTAGCACAAATTTTACTAGTAAATGAAAGAAAGACTTTAAAGCATCAGTTGCGCCCACCAGAGGCAGACACAAAGGTTCCTACTATGATTACAGAAGAAGTAAGTACAAAATATGACAATACTCTGCGTCAGCAGAATGCAGGAACGGGCGACGATCTACCGTCGCCTGCGTCAGCGCCGGTGTCCTCACCACAGGTACCTTGGGCGTATAGTCTACGCCAGCTACCAGGCCGCAGTCAGCGAAAATTAAGTATAATGTAAAAATAAATTATAAATGAGTAAATATTAGGGGATTAACAGAATAGAATTGTGTACAAAAGTATTAAGAGAAATGTAAGTTAATAGTCTAAATTAATTTTTGTTGTTCTAGAAATTAGAGAATTAATAAATACATGTATTAATAACTATGTACAATAATGTACTTTTACCAGAAGAATTTAGGGAAACGTAAGGAAATATTATTAATTTGTTTTAAAGTATTAATAAGAAGTAAAGTATGAATAAGTTTCTTTAAAACGAAGATAATTAAATAAGTAGACCTATGTATAGGGAAGTATAACAGGGTTGCACATTATGTAATATTTCAGTTAAGTAACTCTGTAGAAAGTATTGTAATCAGTATTATTTCGTATATCTGTTGAATAAAGTGAATAGAAAATAGAACATTCTCGTCTCAAACTTAAGAGATTAGTTTTCAAAAATATGTGTGCAGAAATTAATATTGGTTTTATTTTTCAGAAGAATGTGTACTGTTTCATGACGATCGAACTTACTCTGATTTCACGAGATAGAAACAGAATCAGATGCAGCCTCCCTGGTCTGACCGCACGTGCGGCTCCTGCCTCGCAGAGGGGCCAACGCCACGCCACGCGGCTCAGTCAGCGGTACAGAAAGAGCTCTTCATCGCAGCAACGTCGCATACGCGCTGTATTTCTTTACGCAGCATTCCTTTTTGTCTCAAAATGTTGAACATTTCTTTGCTAAATGTAGTTCTTGTACAGATTTTGTTGTTTCCATACCTCTGTATCGTCCGGCGTCTTCCTTGCCGAAAATCACCCCCGCCTCTTTGCCCTTTTGCTTACATTTTCCCCAATTTCGGCATTTAACTTTGCCCCAGACTTGGTGCAGGTTTGCCCGCAATCCACACACTTGTCATGTTCGGACACGGCTTGACGTTGGCAGACCTATGACGGTGAGGAGACGGGAAAACCACCGCTCCCACTAGCAGGCTGCAGTCACTGCCAGCAGATTCTCTCCAAAGATTTTGAGAGGAGCTCTCTCCTTGAATTGTCCGACCGCGTTGGCAAAGGCAGATCTATGACGGTGAGGAGACGATGGCAGAACCACCTCTCCCATTAGCAGACTGCAGCCAACGTGCCCTAGCCAATCAGTTCAATAAATCTCTCTGGAGAGTAACTAAGTGCTTGGATTGTCGGATTGCATTTGACTATGGCAGATCAATGACGATGAGGAATGTTGGTACAATCAACTTTCCCATTAGCAGGCTGCAGTCTAACTGCCCTTGCCTATATACTCTTTCTAGGACCCTCTCCCAAGCAGTTACCCCTTTGCCCTACTCCTATTTATTAAGAACACATGTTCTTAACGATACATAATTATGAGGTTACTTATTTTTTCAATATATATTTAAAGTATTATAAATTCTAGAAAACTTAAATTCCTTTTAACTTCAGTATGGATGCAAAATATTGAGATGCAAAACTTGGCAAAAGAAGTGTTCAACATGTAATTTTGTTTCAGAGTAATGACCTAGTAATAAATTATTGCGGAAATGTGAAAACCATACTCAAATGTTATGATTCATGTGGTTAAGTTTATTATAAGAATAGCATCATTTTAATTTTCTGTTATTTAGAAGGTGCAAGTATTTCATTTCTGTACTAGTTAATTTTTAAACTTAGCCGGCTTGTTTTGTGTTTTTCAATCATTGTAATGTAAAGTGCGGATTAATAGATGACGTTAGCTAGAGTAATTAAATAGAAATGTAAAGATTTGTAAATTGTTCAGAAGGGTGAAAATTATCGTTCATAATGTTAAATTTATTACAAGAAAATATCATTTTATGTTATGTGTTAATTACAAGTTATCATTATTTCATTTTTGTACAAGATTAATTTTGTAGACGTAAGCCAGTTTCTTTTGTATTTTTCTATTTATGTAGTGTAAAGTGAAAGTTAATAGTTGATGTAGACGGTAATAACTGTAAAACAATCAGCATGCGGGAGCCACTGCGGCAACGCGACATGGGACTCCAATCTTCTTCTCGAGGGGGGGAGTGATGTCGCGTGGCCGCAGACGGCTGGCGCCCGCGTAAGCATAATGACGTAGCTCCGCCGCGGAAAGAGCGTCTCAGCAGAAAAGGCCTATATAACAGCTTGACCTCCGCTTAGCGGGGGGACGAATGCTACTCGTGAGCTCGTCGCCCGCGTGCACGGACCTTCCGCTCCCCGTCGGTTCAGATCGGCCCAAACTGGCCCTGCCGACTTCCCTTCGCCCCTAGTCGGTTCAGATCGGCCCAAACTGGCCCTGCCGACCTCCCTTCCCCTCCCCGTCGGTTCAGATCGGCCCTAACTGGCCCTGCCGACACTCCTCAATCCCGCTAGTCCAGACAGACCCTCCGGGGTCCTGCTAGCAGCTTCCAGCCCTTGCCCCTGATCACCGTGCACTTCCAGTGTCGCCATGGCCGCTGCTAAGTCGCTCTTCCGGAGGACCGTCCTCGCCGAGGCTGGGCTACGTCAGCTGCCTGTGTAAGTAACACCTCTCCAATAAACTGCTGTTTGCCATGACTGGGGTCATCCCTGTTCTGATTGCTCCCTCTCATCCGCTTTAGGCCTTTAACAGAATAGGGAACGGCCCAGAGGGCACCTTCCGCCCTTACCGTCCTTCCACTCCCCTGCACGTGGTGCCAGACCCCAACCCCCACGACACTAACGTGGCGCAGCAGCCCATAAACACCACCGACGTGCCCAGCCAATCACGCGCGATCACCGGTGACGCGGCCCAATCAGTCGCGAGCGCGCGAACCTCGGCGCGAACCGCGCGTATAAATACGGCTCCTCGACGCCTGAGTACATCAGTCGACGACGTGCTGCCGGACAGAGTTCTTCGCCCCCGCCAGCATCACCACTGAAGATGCCTACCACAGTTGTAGGCGAAACGTCTGGAGAAGTCTCCGTTGGACCACGGCCTGCAAGCCCGGCAACTTCCCACAATGAAGAAACCGGCCGTGAAAGCCTACATTGTATGTTGATATTAGACAAGTCAAAAAAATTAAATTTTTGCTATTTTTGAAAAAACAAAAGCATAGAGCAATATGGCGTTTATGTCATCTTGTAGAGTATATTTATCACTATTCCTACCAAAAGTTTGAAGAAAAGAATTTGTTGCCGTTTTTGAGAAAATCTGGTTTTTGTATTTTTTTAATTGCACATATTGCACGCAATATTGCGCGAAAACGACTAAAATTCTCAAAAAAATGTACATGACCTTAAAGAAAGAGCCTATGTCCACTATGAAACTTTATCTGAAGGAAAAAATCTCTTTCTGGAATTTTTGTGGTTGGAGGAAGACGCCGAATAATAGTCAACTTTCGTAATTTTCGAAAATTCTGAGTTAACCGTGAAAATTGTACCTATGCCACCTTAAAACCTGTATTTTAGTCTATTATTACACAAAATTTAATGAAAAAAATTTGAGCCGTTTTTTTAGAAATTGTGAAAATGCCCAGGAGGCTTCATGGAAAGTAGCCCCTCCTAAATTAAAATATGGATTCATGTTCAAGGGGCCGCGAGATCATTCAGATCGATCGGAGACTATCTATTTTGGGAAAAAATCGTATGCATAGTTTAATCGCTACCGTTGTTGACAGATGGACGGACAGACCAAGAACCCACAAAACAGAGATTCTGGCTGCAGCACGTGTTAGAAGATTTTTTTCTTAATTTAGCAACTGAATTTATCAATTTTTCGCTACAGGGCCCTGTAATAAGAGTTTTTCTACCGAAAATCCGCCGTTTTTTCGCGCAGCATTACATAACTTTCCCTATACTATACGTACGTATAGTATACGGGTAAGTAAAAATACGTATTGGATAGGTCTTCTGTCCTTCGTCACAACTAGCCTCGAAAGTGTAGCTGTTTCTCTGTATCTACCTTCGGATCAGCACATTTCGATTTTTCCTTAACTGCGCGTACGCAAGGAAGACTAGTAAACAAAGAATCGGTGTGTGGTTCGTTCGTACCCATCCAGCATTCAAAATACTCAACCCTTTGTAATCAGGTAAATTCAGAATTATTTCATATTCTCTTGGGGGTAACCTAGGCTATGTGGCATTTCAATGCACAAAGACAAGTCACAAGACTCGAACGACAATTTAGCCCAAAAAACATCACCTCAATGAAAGCTAAAATTGCTGCTGACTCTGCAGCGATTCTGGTTGGGAGGTCCTAGTGTTAGTGTCCTGATGATTGCTGATTTTGACACTAGCTTCTAGCTATATCGAATTCAGCCGCTGTCTGGAAGAGGGCACTTGCGGTCGGATGTTGTGGTCGTATTTCTTTCGATCAACGCCAGGAGATTGCCAGAGCAGTACAGTACTCTATCGAAAAGGCCACGGACAGCGCGCCATCTTTCCTTCCTCTTTCTTGTCTTTTTCTCTCCCCTTGCACACTCTTACACTTACATGCTCTGCACTACACTGCCACACAAGTTGAGAGATCAGCCGAAAGCTTAGAGCTTGCCCCGGCTGGGGTGGTAGCTAGGTGGTGGGAGATACCTGGTGGGAAGTATTTCACCCTGTCCGACGTGTAAGCGTTAGATCTCACCATCCAGCGGGGGACGAACACCACCACCTCCAGACTACACCAACATTCACTACACTAATGGACTACTACACTTCTCTAACGGACCATAGAAGTATTCCAAAAATAAGTCAGTGAGCCAGAACCTAGATAAACTGTTCTCTCTACTGACATTAACGTTAACGATAGAATATTTCAATACAATGCACTACATATGGGGTTTTCGAACTTCTTTCCCTAACGGGAAACTTATACACCTCAAAACATAGCCTTTCAGGGCTCGCTACGAATGAACCTACTCATTACTCCTTCAGCCCCAAAGTTCATCCGAATATCCTAAACACTGAAGTTCAGTAAAGACGTCAACCAATGCATTTCAAATATTTTTGATCATTGTTCACTTTTAAATGATATCTACCTACCGCCATTTCCCTCTAAATATTTATGTTTATTACTGCTCCAATTATATTTATAAAAATATTTATATTTATTACTGGTCCAATTGTTTTGAAAACCTACAAAGCACTTACTAACTAACAGTAACTAACGCCACCAACTCCCCTGGTTTTTAATTAGTCTTCTTAAAAGTATTTATAGACACTGTCACATGGTAAACCAAAGAAGCTATTCTTTTCATTACCTCACGAAAGAAAATAAATAACTCCACTAAAAATGCCCCTCGCCTTCAAAGCATACTACCACTGACTGAAGAAAAGGAAAAGTTCAGTAAGTTAAAGCAAAGTTGTCAACTCTTCCGTCTTAAAACTGATCACAGCAAGGCCAATCACAAAGTGCCCAAAACTCAGTAGATTTCAAAGGTTTGAGCTTTCATTTAAAGTACCACTTCACACGTACCTAAATAAATAATACTAAATTTACTTGCTGAAATATTCCAGCTTGTTGTTAACCCACAAATGTTAAGCAACAATAAAGTAAAACGTAAGAAGTTAATAAGAAACTAAGCAACAAGAAAGTTAAACAAAGTTCTCAATTCAAACATGGCCCTGAAGTAAGTGCCCTGCAATAGAATCACCAAATTTACAGAAATTTTAAACAGCTGTCTTTATTAGAATATGTACAGTACCCCTCAGAAAATCTCGCCGGTGAAATTGTATCTTCTCAACGGCGCCGACAAATTTGGACACCCCGCGGCCAGGGGGAGGGACGCGTTGACGAGGTACACCGCAGCTGTGTGTGATTGGTGCAAACTCCCAAGGGGTAGAAGCGCCGCTGTCTCAGGAGGCGAGGACCCAGTTCGCTTACGTATGATGTGGAAATATCATAGTATTTCCCTGCCGAAGGAGGGATTTTGCCTGCGCGAACGCCATTACGTAAGAATATTTCTGAGCGGTGGCTTTCCGTCCAGAATTACTGTCAATAGAGCAGTAAATATTTAGCATTTTAGCAACAATTATACTAAGCCCGTTCAGAATTACTGCCAATAGTGCAATAAATATTTAGCATTTTAGCAAGAATTATACTAACTTTTAGCAATGAAATTATAACTCGTGTCAAGCTGCTATTTTAAAATGTTCATTTCAGGCGCATTTGCGGAACTTTTCCGGCCGTAATAACGCATATTTCGAATTTGCTTATAAATTGTTAATTTGTTGCAAAATTGTTAATTCGCGGATTTCGGCCCTGTGACATAAAGTGGCTCTCTCCCCTTTAGATTTGCAAAAGTACGTTATGTGCAGCTTATTTCATATGCGTAGTTGCTTTATTCCAGGTTCCTATGAATTACCATTAACCTATACTGCATATTACACACAGTTGCATTTGCAGCGTGGTATATTGAGATCAAAGCTAAACCATTACATACACATTTATTCAAATTTTACGGAAATGAATAATACAAAGCCTTAAAAACATACGATTATAAATCAATAACTTAAAAATGATTATGTAGTTCATAAAACTAATATTCCACGACTTGTAACACAGCTCTTGAAAGAGGCTGGAGCAAGACATTCTCTTTTCTTATCTACATATCAGGGAGATTGTATGGAAGGTAATTTAACTTAACCTTGGATCCAATTCGTGGTTTTCAAGTCATTAACATGTTCCTTTCCGTATATCGCGTGCATTGTAATAGTTCCGAAAGGAGCTATTGAGTTGCAAGAAAGGAGCATACCCATTCATTTACAAACGAGTCGTTGAAATGTCCGTCATGAATGATCTTGACTGATCGTGCTTTGAATGTGGCAACTACAACCGCGGTTAATTATAACGATAGGGTCTTATAACCAAGCAAATCCTCACGCAATTCAATTGCAAAAGGTCAAGTTATGGCGTGAAGTAGATATTTCTTTTCAACTATCGGTAAATACAAAATTAATATTCGAAGTTTATATATTTTATGACCTCTTGAAATGCGTAATGTTAAAATTACTTTCATTTTCGAGGTTTGGTGCGTGTTTTATAATTTTTGTTTTACAAATAGCTGGAGTTACGTAAAAAAGGATGTACCACCAAAGGATTTGTGGCACACAATCCCGATGACATCGATCGAGACTGAGAGCCACAGAAGTGGTAAAGGAGCTGACTTGTCGGTCAACAGCATGAATCGAGTAATTGGAGATATAATTGAGCGTAGGGCACAAAGAAAAAGCTAGAGTTTACAGCACAGCAGTTGAATTTGACCTAGTTTCGCAGTTACTATCGAAAATCCACTAACGTCCAGACTCAAACCCTAAGACTTCACTGTCAGCGACGCTCCAGGCCACAACGTTTAGGCCAGTATGGCCAGTTTGGCCAGTATGGCCCAACAGTTTAGGCCAATATGGTATGGAAATATTACAGAGCTGACTGACATCTGTCTGTTGAAAGGGTCCGATGAAGTGCTCCAGATTCTGAGAATGTCTAGTAATTAGATATCTGTACGCTGAGGTCAGCGATAGTTGTATGTAACGGCAAAATTGCAATGTTTCTAACGAATTCACTGTATAACGTGTAGTACTACTCAGCAAACGCATGAAGTTGCTTATTTGTACGAAATGAAATGAAGGGTGGTCGGCAGTAACATGGTAACCCACAATTTACTAATAAAAAAATGTTTGAAATAGTTCCTTAAAAATCTCTTGTGCATCGAAAGCTTTCGTCTTAGGATATGTTTCTCAAGAGAAGGAAGCCAAGTGGTTCTTAAAACAAATTTTTAAATAAAATTAAATGTTTGCTTTGTTTATTATTGACGATAGAATCGCCGTTAGTGCAGAACGAGCCTCATGTGGGTAACCATGTTCTTGCCCGCAACCCTTCACATGAAGAGAGGCGTATTACTCAGAGAAGTACATTTTGCTACAGGCGCCTCATCCTTCACCACGAAATATAACCGCTTTAGTGGCGCTCTTTAAAGCATTCACAACATGAAATCTGGTATTCCTCGCGCACCTTTTCTTGATCGATGAATTGAAGAAAAGCGGGTAGAAATAGGTTCGAAATAGGAAACAGAAAGTCCGAGTTGGACAACAATTTTCAAATCTAGCAAAGATAACTTCAGGGATTCCTCAAGGAAGCGTTATTGGACCTCTCCTCTTTCTAGCTTTTGTGAATGACCTGCCAGACAATTTAATTTCAAAGGTACGACTATTTGCAGATGAATGTATAATACATCGAGTTATTCAATCAAAAGTAGATGAGGATATTTTGCAGGGTGATCTAAATAGACTACATTTCTGGGCGGAATAAATAGTTCGAAAAGCAAAACCATCACGTTTGGTAGGGTTCGCAAGTATACTGAAACTCAATACAGTTTAGGCAACGAAAAAATTCCAAGAGTCGTGTCTTGTAAGTATTTGGGAATAATTTTTGATAGCAAATTGAGTTGGGAAAATCAGGTCAACTTTGTCGTAGGGAAAGTGTGGAGATCCTTACATTTTACTATGCGAATACTAAAAAAGAGTACTGCGAAAGCGAGAGAATTAGCTTACATATCTCTAGTTCGCCCATTAATGGAATACGGGACGATTTGTTGGGACCCTTATAGAATCTCACAAAAGGAATATTTGAATAGAGTACAGAGAAGAGCATGTAAACTTATTTTCCGAAGCAATAGAAAGAAAGTAGAGTGGGAGTCACTAGAAATCAGGAGGGTTGAGGCAAGACTCTGTGCTTTGTACAAAGCGTATGCCGGTTATCCAGCTTGGAAAGATATCCACATCCGGCTCAGTAGACCCACGTATTTTAGTAGAGGGGATCACAAACACAAAATTCAGTTCAGGCCACAGAGAACAGATGTCGGAAAATTTTCCTTTACAAATAGAACTATAACGGACTGGAATAAGTTGCCTGCGACAGCCTAGGAACCCTTTCCTCAAGGTGTTCATAGATTTAAAAGTAAACTAACAAATGACATTTGTAAATTTTATTAGTTAGTAAGTTAGATTTATTAGAATGGTTATTTTATTATTATTATTATTATTATTATTATTATTATTATTATTATTACTGTTATTAATTATTGTTATCATTACTAATATTGTGATAATTATTAGATGCATTGGTTTATAGTATTTGTATTGAAGTGTGGTAACGTGTTGTGAAGTGTAGTGCAATACAGAAGTAGAAAGAGAAGTGAAGTGAAGTGAAGTATATGTTATTATAAATTATCTGTACAGAAACATCATAAGTGTAGGATTAATGCGGTTATTGTTATTAATGCATTTATTGTTAACATTGTTATCTTTTTATTATTATTATTATTATTATTATTATTATTATTATTATTGTCTTAAAATAATTTTTAAGTTACATTGTATTTAATTCATAATTATAATATGTAAATTTTAATGTTCCACCACCAGGTTGCATAAACCTACTTGCGGAAATAATAAATATCTATTTATCTATCTAGAGTGGGGGTATTAGTTACGAAATCAGCCACTAGATTTTATGAAGCATTGCCAATCTCCGGAGAATCACTCATGCCTTCGCAACTTTTGCAATAATTTGCGTTCTAACTTCCTCAGGAGTTCAAGGTATCTCCTATGATGGATCTTTACTGACTCCAGTCATTTCTTTAGATTTTTTGGAGAAAATCATGGACAGAAGTTCTCGTCTTCAACAGAAAATAGTTTCTATTTCACGTCAGTTAAGATGAGTTTGGAATGTTGTCACCAGTGCTCGCTGCGAGATTTTGCCTTCAACTGTTACTTGTGCCAGAGAGGGGAAAGGAATGTCATCGTTCAAGAAAAGTTGCGCGATTAATAACTATGTTGCTGTTTACTGCACTTTGATCACTTGAATGTCCGATACACCTCGAGCCTACCTTGCCGCCACATGACATGTCTAGTTCATTGCAATTGTCAAATTACCCATGTGTCATGTGTAGTCATTACCTATGTGTGGCATAAACGTTTGTTCCTAACCAATGCCTTCTAGTTATATACCTCATGCCGTAACTCACAAAATGAGATCATTTGGGACCGGCTATATTTTGGGGGTTCGACTCTTGCAAGTACCCCTGCTCCGGGTTCTCCAAACATGAATTTACCTGTACTCCAAAAGTAAAATATAAGATAGATTTGTATATTTTAGACCAAAAAACACTTTTAGCTAACCCCTTGTTCCCTTCACAGAGATTCCGGGAGAATGATGGGATGATAGATTTCCACATGCCAGTGTTTTCGTACGGCAAACATAACAATTAAAATTAAACACAAATGTAAGGCACCTAAAAGAAAATACTGTAACTATTCAGAACAGAAAATATTGTAATGATTTTCTATTTTATCATGTATATTTTTATATTCTGCCGCAAGTTGGCTAAGCCATTGCAATGTACTTTCGATTTTAACGTTATTATTTTTATCTTAATCTTTTCAAAACCTATCAAATTATCACAATTAGTCGTGGGTTCTGACATACAACATTAATCGTCTTACCTGTTGCATGCGTACGAGTAATTCTAAACAGAATTATGATTACTGGAAGTTCTATGGATGAAGAAGATTTACTTTTGCACTGATAGCAACTACAATGATTTATCAGACTTTTCTCTTTTAAAAACAATCAAATATTAAAATTTATTACTATTATTTTACAAAGTATTCGAGATCTCTTGAATTAACTGATTGAAATTTCTCTCTGAATACATAAATGTATCGTACGGACATTTTCAAATAATGGTAGTAAGCTTACGATACTTCTCGGATGGTTTTCTTCTGAAAAGTTTCCCCGTCCGGCGCTGTCCAGTTGATGTCTTCTGTAACTGTTTGGGTTATGGGGCAGACAAGCAACGCCCGAAGTGACAACTGGTGACGAAAGTTATAAGTTGTCCGGTGACCGCAGTTGTATTCCACCGTAAGCTGTGTATGATGAAGTGCAAGTATTCGAGTAAATTGATGCATAGAAAGAAAAAGTAGAATGAGTAAATCCGCGATTAAAAGAAAGAGGAAAGGCGCAAAAACTTGTTGTGTTCCTCACTGAGCAAAGTTAAAAAACCTTAATTTGGAATTTTGTTGTTTCCCAAATCGCGAGTGGGAAAGAAAGCATTAATGGCACATGTGGACAAAATAATGTACATGATCTGTGTTCTAGCAAATAACAAAGAACCGCTTCTGCGTCATAAGTAATTTAATTAAATTGTATTAGATTTAGGTGATAACATTGTAAAGAAATGTGTAATCTAAATAAAACACTCTTATATTTATTATCATGTAAACTTCGTTCAAACAAAATGGTCCTTATATTAGGCAGGTACAAAGATTTTTGAGATTCATAATTTAGCTTCAAGAGCTGGTATAAAATAAGTAAAATAGAAATTTACAATTTGGGAATAAGAGATGATAAAAATTCTTCATTCCGATGAACAAGAATATGAACGTGATCGACTGATGAATAGACAAAAAAAATGACAAATGTGTATTGCAAGTATGTATTTAGATACGTGAAGCTGAGTATAATGATCATGAGAATCTTTTATCTTTAAATCACCGTTTTCATTAAATTCCAAATATAGAACAGATACAACTTTTTCTTCCGTGTCTACTACTGCACCATGTTTACATGAGTAAGGGCCAGCGGCATAGCTTCAGCTGGTGTCACCTGGGGCAAAGCTAATGGTGTCACCCCTCCATAACTAAGTTTAAAAGTATCTATTTCTGCATAGATTGTACATTATTTTATTAAAAATACGAACATATTTGCACATAATAGTTATTTATAGTATATTAAAAATTCTATGTAATTAAGAATAATTGAAATATAATTTTTAAATAAATAGCTTAAAATTAAACAACAAATGTAAGTTATTTATAAAACATCTTTACGAGATTTGAGGGCAGCAAACATATTTATAATTTCATTAAAATCTATCTTTATTGCGATATCATTTTCTATTGACAATAGAGCCAAATCAGTCTTGATTAATATATAAAATTTTTAAGTAAATGATTTAAATTGTATAATTCCAACTATAAAATATTTTAATTGGTGTCACCCCTAGAATGGTGTCACCCGGGGCGCGCCGCCCTAGCTACGTCACTGGTAAGGGCACTTGATTTCCAACAATTCAAATCTTTGCCCATTCTTAATTATCCCATCAGGACTGCAGGCTAACTATGGCTGTTTAAAAGAAATTATATGACCCGTCTTATTCCCGCATAGACTTCCTTTACACTATGCACATGAAAACTTTCTTCCCTTTATTTAAACTTTTCTGTTGGAATATTCCGACATCAATAGGTTGAAAACTGCAAGTAATAGTTATTAGCATTATGTCTAATATGATATATATTAATAATATGTATAATTCGAGAATCCTGTGCGATATACCTATATTCACTGTACACGCGGCAATACTCACTTCTACTTCGATCACCGGATTATTGCGGATTGCTGCCGCTAGAGCGCAGTGTCGTCGGAAAAAATTCAACTTGCCTGCCCCATTGTCCGAATAAGTTCCGAATACCCCCGGAATGTCTGATTATTTGTTCTTTTACGTAAATTAATATATTATCGCGAAGGGCCTAACTATCGTTAGATTTCGTAAGAAACCTCTGCTCGTAACTATCTGAATCAAATAATATTTTTCTACCCAGATACGGAGCTATCCTAACAAACCCTTCGAAAAATACGAAGTCTTTTTAAATTGAACTAAATTGACTTTATCACAAGAAACACAAAAACTACAATTATAATTTACGATTGATAATGCTTCTGAATTTTAATTATACACTATGTTGATCTATAAGGATTTTATCTTTCGCCTCAATATCTTTACCAACTAATCCATGATACACAGAAAACTGAAATTGACACATATAGCCGTTTGCAGGCTCAAATGGTCCCAGAGAAAGTGGATCATACCAACTTCATGAATATCACCCGTTATACTAACGGCATTGTCTTAGGGACTTTTCGTTTCACTTTAAGTTTAGTACAGGTCCATTTCAGAGGAGTCAACCGTCAATAAAACTCCCCATGTGTTGGCACATACACGCCGAAAGAGACTTTATTTAGCTGGGGTTGGCATCTTTTCATTTGTTTTATTTTCTACCAACATGTTCAAAACTGCACTCTTGCACGCTTAGAAGCTGGCGTAGAAGCATTACAATTTTCAAATTGAATTTGTCGTTTTGATTTGATATTCTCATCGCATTATTTGTTTTTGAATTTTTAAACGAGACAGTGGAAACAATGCACGTAAGTGAGTTAAAATGACGCATGCAAATCGTGTTAAAGTTAAACAAAGAATATTAAATAGTGCAGCAAGATACAATGTTATTGCTCTATGTTATGGAATAGATTATTTGTGCATTACCACATGCAGGTATTTTGTATATCTTTGGTTATATCTATAAATTGGGAATTGTAGCACACACGGTGATTGAACATATTTTAATTCATGGTGTTTGGTCTAATAATAAAGCCATATGTGAAAAATTAACATTACAAATGTATGTGTATCTCTAAAATGCAGTTCATATCGACTTAACAATATTCTTTCAGTATTGTGAAGTCAGTACTCAATCAGATCACTTAGATGGTTGTGAAGAAAGCAATTGCAAGATTCATCTATAAAAACACTCATGATGGTAACATTCAACATATGAGTGTATATTTTTATACTTTGTATTGGGTATAGTTTGCAAAGAAGAAATAATAGGAAACACTCTTTACAGGGAAAGTTCTTTCAGAAAAAGAAATTTGGGAGAATATCAGAGGCAATTATGATACATTCTTTTTCCAAGGACCTTAAACTTCTTTGTTCAGAATTCTTAAAAGAATTTTGTTTGGAAAATCAAAGTAAGTATATTGTTCATAGAGGTAAAGATGATGTAAATTATCCAGGAGAATTATTTTTGTCAGCCTTATTAGTAGTAATAATAATAATATCAATAGTAAAAATAATAACAATGATATCTGTCAAAGAGAATTGCTTCAAACAATGTATGACAAGGTACTTTGCTCTAGCAATTCATATTCAATAAATCATATACATATTTACATTGCTTTGAACATACAATTACTGATTACATACTTTGATACTTTCACACTCTCATGGAAATATATTTAGTATTTTAAATGTGGGACAGTATTTGCTATGTAAACCTATATTATATTATACATTACACTATGCAATACTTTTGTATAGTATTAATGTAATTATATAACTATTATATTTATTAAAATTTTTTGATATTTTATAGTCATGGCTGACCCAAAGAAAGGAGTGTATGTAGTACACAATGAGACCAAAGATTTATGAAGCCAGGCCAGAAAGCCCATGAGCAGATCTGTAATGTAGATATCATACGTAAAATAAGACCAATACTGCTAACATTCTGTGCAAAAGGTGAACATTTTAAAAATATTTATTGTCAGGATACATGGTAAATGCTGTATATTATTATTCTTGCATTTTAATTTTCATCTTTTCATATTCACCTTCATATATTCTATTAAAATGATTCAAGCAGTTATCATATAAATATTTTTTTCAAATGTTAAAAGTAATTAACAACAGGGTATAGTTGATAAATTGCAGCGAACTGAAGGGCAGACTGATTCAAGGCTTACTCCCTAATGCAGTTTCAACTGAAAATATGTGATCTCAGTCAAAGTGATTCTTCAATAAGAATGTCCTTAGAAAACCTTGCTACAGAATGGAAAAGGCCAGAAACCTTTGGAAGCAGGCTTTGAAACAGGAATCTTAATTATCTAAATTCATTGACATATTTAACACAAGGAAAATGAGATTCAATATCTTAAATTTAATAGTGTTATGAATACATTATTTAAATTTTTAAGGTGTCAACTTTGGACAAATTGGAAAAATGCAGTGAAGTATTGGAAAAATGCGGAGAAAATTATGGTTGTGTATAGAGAGAAGGATGGGGTATATTGTGCAAACAAATTGTGCATCTGATCAGGAGCAGTGTAGATGAAGATTTCACAAAAAACTTAACTGTAAAAACACTTGTTTGCAACTATTGTGAAATAAATTTACTTGGTAAAAAAATAAATAGTTTTAACTCTTCTTCCTTAGTTTTCACTGTGAATGTTGAGATAAAATATATTATTGTAATAATGAAATGGAGACATATAATATTTAAGATATACTCTGATTTCAATTTTTTAAAATTTCCTTCCATTAATTCTATATTATATCAATCATTAACAATCTTTGTAAGAATGTAATTTATTCCTCTAAAGCTTTCTAATTATATTTGCATTTTAAAATGAAGTAAAACATTAAACTTCTCATATTTCAACATTATGAGTTTCAGTCGAAAACTATCAAAATAATCGATCCAAATGATAATTATTTCAATGTTTCAAAACATTCATTTGATTAAAATTAACATTATAATGAGAGAAGTTCCTGATGGCAATTTCCTCGAATTGCGTGTTTGAATGTAGCGCCGATGTCTAGCTTCATGTACATTTTCAAAGTTGGCAGGGCCGAATGGCCGCCATATTGAAAAATCTTGGGACCAAAGCAAGCTGAAATTCCGTATACTGCTCATCCTCTGATGTTCACGCTCCACTACTTTTTATAAGGCAGAGAAAATGTTATTTTCCACAAAATCAAGGCTTCCAAAGCCTGCTTCACATTTGTAGCATCTTATGACAACCAGGCCGTGACGAAAACGTCACATTTTCGTGCTTTGACATGGAATATGGAATCCCTATATTAATTGACACATTACTTTAACAACGTCTATTGTTTGTCTCCGTAACGTTTTGAATACGTATGATCTCTTAATGGCCGTCTTGATACCATCATTTTCATGCCAAATACCGTGGGGTCGTTTTGGTATTTCAGAATATATACTACCTATTTTATCCTATTGAACTGAAAGTGTTCCTTTCTGTAATCTACAAAAGGTTAAATCCTCGTCTTAAAACAAAATTGTAAAAAGTTAAATTCAAGAATAATTTAAGAGTAGAAGCTCGAAAAAGTCTCTAGTTTCTAACATAAATGTCTTGAGCATTGCATTCATTAGGTGACGTCTCAAGAAATGCAAGTTACGTTTTATATAATCCCATGTTTTAGGTTCATTAACTTGTCGTCTATTATATCCCATAAAAAGTAACGATAATGCTACAAAAGAACATGCCAACGCAATGTGCTTCGCAGTTCTTAAAATTATAAGAGTAACTCAAAACCTTTTTTGTATTCCAACATTATACAAGACCTTTCTCGTCACAAATATGGTCCATAAAATGGTATCTTACGGCAGAGATTATGACGTATTTGCCATTTATGGCACAAATAATTGCACACATTTATAATCACACATTAACCCAAACGCAGCGAGAGAATCGTGGCAAGGTAACGATAAATCGAACAGCCGACTACCGCCTTTTCGCACAAATGTCAAAAACCTGTTAAGACACAATAACGTTCGCTCCAAAAATTAACTTTGATTCTCTTATAAATTTATGGTTCTGTTACAGAAAAAAACTAGTGGTGCTACAGAATGGCACAGACTTTCCCGTATTAGTTTTCTGTTGCGTTCGGTGTCGGCTAGCTTTTCGAACTTGCCAATACTCTTGGCAGCTGCCATTTATCGCCGCCCAAACTACATTTTTTTGACATTTTCATAAGTTTTCGGTTTTCCAATAATAGAACAAAACTATTATTTTAAGAATATAACTAGTGGTGCTACAACAGCACTTACTTATTAGAGGAAACAGCTAAGTAGTACTGTAATATTGCACTTTATGCGCTACTAACATCTTCGCTTGGAACTCAGTATTTCCATTTCAGTGTTGTCAGAACTATGTGAATTCTACAACTTCACAAAAATAGAATGCAAAAGTCTTGTAACCCTGTATTGGAAAAAGAAGCCTGATACCCTGGAAATATAGAAATGCCTTCCATTGGGCCATGATTAGGGAAGAGTATTTTAAAACCATGCAACAAATTCTCTACTCACTACAAATGGTACAGCATTTGGTGCAAAACTAAATATTTGCCTGCAAATATCAACATAAATTAGACAATTATAACTCCTTTTCATACAGCTCCATTAGGTCACAACAATGACACTAATTCACAGATATTTGCGAGCGCAAAGTGAATTCCATTGTTGCAGACCCTGCATTGTCGCTATTCTGAGAGCTATTAATTCTTTTTACTTATTTCAAATATTTCAAAATAAACAATTTCTAAAATATTAATGTGTAAGTCTATAACAAAGTTCGAATGTAAGAAACGAAGAAAAAAATAATATACAAAATTGCACATTCTAATTTACGACGCCTCCAGCTGTCCGAAGCGCAGTAAATTTACAGCGGCCTATTACGTTTATCACAAAATTAAAGAAAAACTACTCGTATTTTGAAAAAATTAAGCATGACCGTATTTATTTTATTTATTTATTTGTCAAAAAACAGAAACAGAATGTCACAGACTTTCCCGTATTAGTTTTCTATTTTCCTGGGTCTTCGCTAGCTATTCGGAATTGCCACATACTCTTTCTTGCCAGCTACCATCTATCATCGCCAAAAGTACATTTTCTTGTCATTTTCTTAATTTTTCGGTTTCTTATTGGTAGAACAGAAACATTAATTTTAGAATATTAAAGAACACAAAACCTAGCCGTAAATGGCAATTTTCTTTTAAAAATTATGTTTCTGTTTAAGAGAAAATGGCGGTTTAGCACTACTAAAAATGCGAAATTTGAAGCTCATTTTCACAGAAAATTTTTGAGTTTATTTGAAGTTATTTGAAGCACTTACACTCACAAATACAATCATCTTTACAAATTGCGCATAATGTGCATATTAAAGATGTGAGAGATCTTTCAAAAAATTTACATTTATATAATTTTTGAAAAAAACAAAAATAACTCAAAATAAACTTCACGCTATACTAATGAGTGTAATTATCACTATCCGTTACAAAAGTTTTAAGAAAAAAATTGCAGTCATATACGAGAAAATGACGTTTGAGCATTTCTGAAAATGCCGAAATTTGAGCTACTTTTCACAGAAAACGGTAGTGTTTTCGAGAAACTTTACTTGGCATTATTTAAAGCATATATACTCGTAAATATAATAATGTAAAAAAATCGTCAATAATGTAAATATTAACGACGTAAGACAAGTAAAATAATTTACATTTTGGTAATTTTTGAAAAACCAACCGATAGACCAAAATGGCTTTTATGTCATTGATAGAGTACATTTACCACTATCTCTACCAAAAGTTTAAAGAAAAAATTTGGAGCCGTTTTTGAGAAAATTTTGTTTTTGTAATTTTTTAAAATTGCACATATTGCACGCAATATTGCACGAAAATACCAAAATTGTGAAAAACATTTACATGACCTTTATTAAAGAACTTAATATGCAGAACAAATTTTATTTGAAGAAAAAATCTCTATTTTCAATTTTGTAGTTGGAGAAAGACGCCGAAAAAAATTGAAACTTTCACAATTTTCGAAAATTCAGAGCTGTACGTGAAAATCGGACCTATGCCATGTTAAAAAGTGTATTTTCCTCTATTCATACAAGAAATTTAAAGAAAAAATTTGGAGCCGTTTTTGAGAAAATGTTGAAAATCCCCGGGGGCTTCATATAAAGTACCCCCAAATTTTAAAGAATCTTTTTCAAAATCACAAAGCTTCGACTAGAATCAGATCGACTGGGGAATATAATTTTGAAGAAAATCGACCGAACGGTTTAGGCGCTAGCGTTGACCACAGGCGGACAGACGGACAGACGGACGGAATGCCGTCAATCGATTTTTAAGTATAAAGAAGCAACAAATCATGGATTTTGACCACACCACGAGATAGAGGATTTTTTTTCTTAATTGAGCAACTGGTTTTATCCACTTATTCGTTTTCACGGCCCGGCAATTAATTTTTTTCCGCCGAAAATTGGCCATTTTTTCGCGCAGCATTACATAACTTTCCCTATACTACTTATATCACTCCGTGTATACGTACGTATACGGGAAAGTAAAAAACACTTAAACCTTGCCCTAAAAGGCAATTTTCGTTGAAAAATTTTGAGCCGTTTCAAGAAAATGTCGTTTAAGCGCTACTGTAAATGCGAAATCTGAAGCTGAAAATTTTAAAAATTATGTGCCGTTTTACAGAAGAGTTTTGAGTTTTCGAAAAACTTCATTTCAAGTCATTCAACGCACTTACACTCACAAATTCAATAGTGCTTACAAATGGCTGGAAATGTGCATTTTAACCGTGTGAGAAAACTTTTCCACCTGCAAACAATGTCATCTTTCTTATTAAAATTACTTGAAGAAATAAAATTGAAAATATTACAATGAAACCCAGCTGTTGAAATATTTATAATGAACTTTAAAATGATTAATGACTGTTACAGAAAAATCGTACATCCAACAGCCTACATGTAATTCCAGAAAATTCACGAAGAAAACAAACTAAATAACTATAATTAATTATTGAATGAAATAAACGAGAAACTCACAGTACTCACAATATTCTCTGATTCCGGAAACCCTTGCACAAATTATTGGAAGTTCTTGACTTCTTTAATACATACTCGGAACTCTACAAAATCAGAATTACGTAACTATTTTGAATCGTGACATTCAAACTAATAGCCATTTGTAAACATATTAATTGCTTAGGTAGCATTCATGACGTCATAACATGAATTCGAGAAATAAACTACGAAATACAACTTAACATCCAAATTAATTTCGCTTCCTTAAATCATAATACTGTTATACTAAAAATAGTGTATGCAACTCGTTTACAATTTTACTTTTTTGCACTCATAAGAAGATACTACCGAACACACTCCTAACGTCATTCGTTCGATAATGTCTTCTTATTCGTGCAAAAAAGGACAACAATATAAACTAATTCATAATATACCATTATCATTTTCTTAATTTTTCGGTTTCCTATTGGTAGAACGGAAACATTAATTTTAGAATATTAAAGAACAAAAAAAGCTTGTCATAAATGGCAATTGTCTTTTAAAAATTATGTGCCGTTTTACAGGAAATGGCGTTTTAGCGCTACTAAAAATGCAAAATTTGAAGCTCATTTTCGCAGAAAATGTTTGAGTTTTCAAAATACTTTACTTGAAGTTATTTGAAGCACTTACACTCACAAATATAATCATCTTTAAAAATTGCTGGTAATGTGCATATTAAAGATGTGAGAGATCCAGTTTAAATCCAGTTTAGAGAAGTTTCCATTTTATCCCGGGTTATCCATTTTATGACACTTGTGGTATTGATATTTCTTTCCTGAAACTAGTAAATTACAATACTTTATTATAATCATTAATATACCTGACCATATAATTTATTTTTGAAAGAAATCACCAATAAATGAATATTAAACATTCCTAATCGACAGTTTCTGATCTTTTCTTGGTTTTATGTTTAGTCTTTTTCATCTGAGGTTAGAGTTTTAGGTTTTTCCAACCATTGTTGTGAAACTCAAAAACACGCTGCCTAGTGCAGTGACAAGGTCTCTTGCTAGTGGCAGCGGCAGGCTTCCCGACACCGTGGCATGCCACGAGCTTCTCAGCGCAACAAGCGTCGGGAAAGGAAATTACTCTGTAGTAACGGCGCCGTTCTCTAACTTGGTGAAATTGCATGTGGCATCGACTTCCACATTCAAAGAGGCGGAAGAGAGGGAAATCCCTATGGCCTATTCTCCGATTTAAACATAGTGGCACTTCAAGGTCACGACCGGGAAGGAGAGGGGAACATTGTTATCCAATCGGGAGCTCTAATATCAAAAGTATGAGTCCTAACGACTCTCCCAATTGGATGATAGTGTCATCTTCACCGTTCAGCTCGTGACCTTGAAATGTCATTGGTTTAAATCAGAGTATACGCCTCAAGAGTCAAGTGATACCAAGTTCAAGTTCTAGGCTGACAGCTGAGCCCTCTCCTTCACTGTACGAGAGCCACGACTAAATTGCGCCTCACAAGGATAGAACATTTAAAAACAGACTTGCAAATGCTTTTTTTATTAAGAATATCTCGCATTTATTGCATTAAATTCACAATAATTCCGTTTTATAAACTTTTTCCCCGAAAAAAAAAGTTCCGATACCGCGTTGAACAGGTTCCGTATTATGCTGTGTGAAATGTCATTTAACTTTATAAATTTTCCGGTTAAGGTAGGTTTCCTGGATGTACATGTCCGAATTTAGGAAGATTTTACTGTATTAGTAAATACGATCACTATTCTCTTCTCATGATTTTTTTGGAATTTTGAGTGAAGAAACGGGAGTACGAGTTCAATAAAAATGAGTTAAAATAGAAATGACGACACAAATGCGCCCTACTCAGTTCTGATCCCTTCTTTGGACAACTAAGCTAATACAATTATGGGACCCTCTCAACGGTGAAAAAATATTACTGAAAGCCTGGCATTAATTTCTTTCTTTTTATTGATACTTTATTGCCTGTTGTTGCCTTTCATAAGGAGCTCGAATAAACTGCACAATTTACCTGGATCAAGAAAATTGCGGTTACTGTAGAAATATGAAAACAGTTTAACCCAGATATACCTAGATTATTTTTTGGGGAAAATTTTGGATTCTGTCTATTTTTTTTCTATGCATAAGGTTACTAAAACAAGAAGAAATGTAATTAAACCTTTAATAGATTACTCATTTTTCTAAAATCGACTGATTCGTCAGACAAATACGGGGTACAGAACGCATATTGTGAACAAAGAAAAAATTTTTTAGTTTAACAAATTTTGTTTGACCGAAGTTGGTTACTAATCTCTCAGTTGTAAAATATTATTTGTAAAAGTGAGTAAATTAATTTTTGCAATGTTTTTAGAGTAATATATAGAGTAATTATTTTGCAAAGTAAACACAAATGTACACGGACGATACAACACAAATGTTCATGGGCACTGTAATAATGAAAACGTCGATAGAAGGCAAATTTACACAATTTTATGAAGCACAATATTAAAATCAATTAAAAATTTCGAAAAGTATGAAAATATTAAAACATCTTTCGCCAATCTTCAATATTTTTACGCGTATAAGTAATTGCTCAAACTAATAACCAAACAATTACACATTAAATACTTACAACTAGCTGAATATGACGTCGCCGACGCTTTAAACTACCTTCGGTTATTTGACTTTTTTTCTACGTCTTCTTCCCCTTATTCGTTTTCTTCTTCTGTTTTCTTCGTCGTCTTCGCCTTCTTCGTTTTCTTCTTCTGTTTTCTTCGTCGTCGTCTTCTTCGTCTTCTTGTCGTCTTCATCTTCTTCGTCTTCGTTTTCTTCGTCGTCGTCTTCATTTTCTTCGTCACCTTCGTTTTCGTCTTCTTCGTCCTCTCTCTCTCTCTCTCTCTCTGGCTCTGAAAATTTACGATTCAATGCAACATACAAAGGGCGAACTTTTGCATACTTGCCCTTTTTATTGAGACCGTCATTGGCACACATGAAAATTTGTCATAATAAACTCAAAACGATCTCTAGTAATCAATTTCACTACGAGTTCATTTCGAGTGTCAGGTGCATTTTCCCAATATGTTCTTCTTCTGTGTACTGTCACATACCCACTCAATAACAATACCCCTCATACCCATTTCCTTCTTCCGAAATGTCAAAAGTTCGTATAGTGTAAATGTTCTGCAAAAATTTAAAATTTACATTATTTATTATTATTTTGCACAGATGTGTTAAAATACGATTCAAAAATTAATAAAAATTGAAATCAGACAATTATCCGCGAGAGTGTGGTATATTTCGGAAAAAGAGGTATATTTTCCTAGCGACCTACATATAAGACACCTAGTTTATACACATAATATCCAATGAATAAATACTAAATTTATTTATACATGTACACTAATATGATTATTGAAATGTTTTCTTTTGAATAAAATCAATTGCAAACTAATTCCTTTAACTATGAACATGAACTATGCGTACTTATCTTTTGAAGTACGCGATAATGAAGCCATTTTTGAGGACGCTGAATTTCAAGGGTGGGCAACTGAAAACACCACTACAAAAATGAGAAAGTTTAAACACGTATCGGGCATTTCAGGCCTCCAGACGCTATCTGAACAACTGCCATTTCTCGAG
Organism: Acheta domesticus; assembly: GCA_031308135.1. Classification (NCBI taxonomy): domain Eukaryota; kingdom Metazoa; phylum Arthropoda; class Insecta; order Orthoptera; family Gryllidae; genus Acheta; species Acheta domesticus. The sequence goes on from JAHLJT010009419.1 coordinate 218,891,735, forward strand.
AACAAAATGATCCAACTCAATAATTAAAAATCTGACAACAGCACAAGTGACCTAAATATAGGATGTCAGGCATATCTAGGCTAATCATGCTACATGTTTTCTTACAGAGGGATTTGTTGAAATGACATTATGAGAGGGAAATATGAAAAGACATATCGAGTCAACTTAACGTTGACAGCTAAGTTAACAGCTAATAAGTAAATAAGTCAATCAGCCAAGTAAATAAGCAAATCTTCTATGTAAACGGGCGTTAACTGGTTCAATCTCGGTCGACAAAAATCACTCGAGCTTAAGGCTCTCAACCTTTTTGACGCCACTAGATCCGTGGAACCTTTTAAAGTACTTTGTGCCTAACTATTTTTACTTTCTCTGGTACCACTTAGGTAGAATAGAGAAAGTATTGTAATGATGCAACAAAACTACTATTATTCTACAGAAAAAAACTCTTACCTGATGCCCTGATGGTGAAAAAGTGGATAAACCTTGTCACAATACGTAGTAAACTACTTCCTCTAAAATGTGGTGAAGTCAGAATCCCCATTTGATGGGGCCTTTATACCAAAACATTTATGTCATGCAGAAGGTCTGTCCGTCCGTCTGTCCTTCTGTGACTGTGAACAATGCTAACTGGTAACCCTCATGGAGGATTTTTACCGAAATTACAGTTCCCCTATAGATCTTGTTGATGTCACGATTCCTTCAATTCGAAACTGATATTTTGATTTTGGAGTGTAGTGTACTTAATAGGAACCCTCAACATGTTCAAAACTTTTTGGAAAACGGCTCCAAATTTTTTATTAGGTTTTTTCTTTTCCTATAGAGCAAAAGACACTTCCGGTATCTCATTAAACTTTCTGAATTTTCGAAAATTGCAAATGTAATTTGCAAAAATACAATTTTCAAAAATTGCAAATGCGACGTGTCTAGCGGCACGACCGAAAAAGACGCGAAATGCCGTGAGATATTACATCGTTAAGACTGGCCCTAACGCGCCGCGTTAAAAAAACGAAGTTCAGTTATAGACATTTGTTGGCGCTGAAAATAAAGGACTTAAAGGCAAATTAAGTGTATTTTTAAGTCTGGGTGTTGTTCAATAAGAACAAAGGAGTATGAATGTTGATATACGAATTTTACAAAATAACAGTGTTGTATATAATATTTGATATCTGCCTTAGTTGTAAATTTATTCATTAGTTAACGAAAGATATCTGTCAGAAATACACTTCTTAATATTCCTCCCATTTTTAATATTCAGTTCTTTAAAATTTTCTGAAAATCCTAAGTGCAAAAGTAGACCTTCTTCTTCTTCTGTGCCTTCTTTGAGATTATACAAGAACATTGTAGAAAAGATTGCGATCCAATTTTGCGAGGCAAGGAATAAGTTTCGAAAGATTACTGAATCCATTTGTGGACAAATAAAATTTCCCCAGATGATTATAAAATTGGCGTCTGTAACTGCAAATAAAGCTAGTACCAACTCACCACCACTACCACAGATATTCTCGGATTAGTCTTCCGCCTGTGCGCCGAATTCACAATCCTAGATTCCCTGGAGGCCTGGGTCGGGGCAAAGGGGGCGCGCCTCCTCTCCTCTACTTCCACTCTCCTACTTCCCACTCCCACTCCCACTCCACTCCCTACTTCCCCCTTCACCTTCCGTCTTCTCGTAACTTCCTCCGTTTCCCCCGTCTCACCCCGCCTTCGCCCCATCCTCGCTCTCTTCGCCTTGTTCCGCTTATTCCCGTTCCGCCCCCCCCGTCCCCACCTCACCCTAAAAGTTGGAGATGGTGGCGGGCGCTCCTCCGGCGAAGCAGCGGTGGGAGCGGGGCGGGGCGGGGCGGGGCGGGGCGGGGCGGGGTTGGGCTGGGGTGAGTGGGGCGGGGCGGGGCGACGCAGGGCAGGGCCGAGCGGAGAGGGCGGGGCGGAGCGGGGCGGGCCGAGGCGAGATGAGGCGGGAAAGTGCGGGGTGGGACGAGGTGGGGCGGGCGAGCGAGCGAGGGGCTCGGCAACCGATGATTTCATTAGCAGCATACCTGGGGCGACTTTGATCTTGGCCCCAGAGGTGGCTCGCAATTTCTCCTTCTTCTCCTTCCTCCTACGCCGCTCATAATTAGCATTAGGTTTGCTCTGTGTCTCTCCTCAGGGGGCCTAATTGGCATGCCTCCACTAATTACTCAAAGAGCCATTATTCCAAGTCAACAAATTTGAATTTATATTGTCCGTATTTATAATGCACCTGAATATCCTTTCCTTCTTTGCTTCTTCTTTCGTTGTATTATTAAATTGTTAATTTACGCCGCAATCTACGCAAATGGGTCGTTATTTCTCTAACGCAACCGATTGTCAGGGAAGGAAAGAGAAGCTTATAAGCGTGCAAGATGAGTAGAAACTACAGTCGCTCACTTTAGTATTCTGTCACTACCAACTTGATTTTTTTTATTGCATTCACATGGTAGATAAGGTGAAAGAATAACAATTGGTGCTCCAAGTAAAAGTTTATTATTGTATAAATGTATCTACAAAATGAAACAAAAATCATTATAACATTAATGTAACAAATCAAACCTAACTATTACGACCATTTCAATATTCGGTCACTCTTCTTAAATTAACAACTGTAACATGGTATTATGTTAGTATTTGGTTGGATAACCTTTCTGTGAAATCACTTCTTTCAATTGATTCCGCATACTTGCAATACTTAAATTTTTATGCATGAACTACCTACAGATACCCATTCTTTTGCAAATCTCCTCTTTTTCCCGTCTTTTGCAAATCTCCTGGATTTTTTTTTGGTAATTGAGCTTTCAGTTTACACCAAAAATGCTCGATTAGGTTACATTTTGGAGTCTACAGAACTGTTTCTAAGTCTTGGGCCGTTTTAGAGAAGCCAGCTGCGCACAACATAAGCTTCATGTTTTGGATCAATGTCCTGATAAAATTTAAAGGAATTACATATTCCGAGAGTACCCGTCATCGTTTCTTCTACAAATTCTTCATCTCCAACTACGGATGAAGACATGCACCTCCGCACCACGATATTACATCCGCCATACTTAATCCGGCGCAGATTTCGTTTTTTCCAAGGGTTCCTTGTCCATGTGTCATACCCTAGTTCTGCCATCTGATTGTCGCAAGGTAAAGTTCCTCTCATCAGCAAAAATAACACCGACGACCATTTTGATCCTTTGTACACATACTGCTTCGCGGATTTCAGCCTTTTATTTTTATTGTTTATAAGCTGCTTTTTATGCCACTCTTCTGAGTGCTAACAAACGAAGAGTTTACCATTATACCCTTCATTTGTTAGCACTTTCCTTATAGTTTCGGGATGCACCTCCTTTGTACATTCTTCTAATGACACAGAATTCAATTTTCGGCGCACTTCATCGAGGATTCTTTCTCACTCTCCTCAATCAGGTATGTCTCTCTTCTCTAGCAAGACTCTGTAAACGACCCTTTTGCAGCACGCTTTCTATTCTACCCACTCGCTCGTATTGCCTCACGTTATCGTGGAATGTACTTTGAGGCAGATTGAGCAATTTGCCAATTTCTCTTGTAGAATAGCCCTTTTCATGATTGAATAACAAAATCGCTGGTCAACTGACCTGAATTTTTAACACTAGAATGTCAAGTGAAGTGTACCCCCAACGCCTCTTAACTCTTTCAGCACAGATAAGGAACCTAACAATAATTTTTTTCTCTACGTGATTGAATATTAAAATGGCAGGTTTTATGGACATTCTGAGCAAACTTTGGAACATAGAAATTTTCTTTCGCACTCTAAACATTCGGCGCGATAAAATATTTCACTTTCAATGTTATATAGTGGATGTAATTACCTTTTGCTACATCGTGCTAAAAATTCAATTTTTAGCACTATTTCTAATTTAGAAGTGAGACGATGCCCAAATGTACAGATATAGTTGTGAATGTAGCAAAGTAAACATAGTACTTACTCGTGACTGCAACAGCTACTATTGACCTAAAGAATCATTAAGTGATTTGTATACTTGAAAAAAAAGGTCGTAAGACTGTCTAAAATACAGTGTGTGACAAACGTGATAAAAGTGATTTTATTTTTCTCATAGGATTGCGCCGCTATCGGACTCATGACGCAACTATTCGTACACGCAAAATAAAGTATCACTTTTACAACTGCTATCACAAATAACTATTAATTTTGAAACCTATTCATTACAAATGTTTTTGCACTACAATGCAATCCCTATGGCCGTCATCCACGAAACAGGAATATGGTCGGCATACAAAGGTCAGATAAACAACAAACAATTAATAGAAATGCAAATACATGGCCATATGTGTAACTATACTATAATAGAACAGCGTCTGGAAAGTCTCTTTGCAGTGTGATCATTAGAGACCGGAAAAATATGTAGTATAAAATGTCAAAATATGTACATAAATATGTAATGAAAATAGTAAGAATATGTAAAAAATATGTAAAATCGGATATAATATGTAATATTAAAATTCTCTAATTAAAAACCGTTTTCATAGCAAGAAATTACATTTAGAAAAACTGTTCACTTTACATCATACCATTTTCTCGTCAGTAGTAAAAGCTTAATCTATTGTAATCCACGACAGTAGGTTAGCAGCCAGACTATTCGCAATAGAAGCCATCGCACAAACTGGCGAGATCTACGACCAGCCAACATACACGGCAGCATCTTCATGGAAGTGTTACACGTCAGTGATCGCAAATTTTTCTCGGAAATCAAGGTTACAGATCACAAAACGCGGTGTCAATAATGCTTTGGACACCCAAATTTCCCCAATCATGTAGGAAATATGCTCATTTTTTAAAAAAATTGGTCTTTTCATAAAAAATATGGAATGAAATAGAAGGAAATAGATAAAAAAGAAAATATATTGTGAAAACAGCAAAATATGTAATATAGTACTAAATATGTAAAAATATGTAACGAAAAAATTGGATATTGTGTTAGGAGGGCTGTGATTTGCCAAGATTACAATTTTGAGAACGGTAAGTAGAAAGACAAAAAATATGTAATTACATAAAAATCCGGTCTCTAGTGATCATACTGGTGCGAGTGCTAGCAATAGAAATTCTGTTGGTATCACGAGAACCAGTCAGCGCTTGCACCGTCCCAAAGGGGGCGCAGGCCAGCGGCGGAGGAGGGGCCGAGGTGACGGGGCACACGCCACACACACCAGCGCAGCGCCCGGGGGCGAAGCCCAGGACGGCAGCGAAGAAGCCGGCAGCCTCTGGCTCGGATCGTCGCGGAGAGATTTTCCTGGCGCGCCATATTAATTCTGATTATTAGAGCCCGGAAGTTCGGGCATTTATTGCACCTCAAATTGGCACGCAAAAAGACAATTATTTTCACAAAAAGTGCATAAAAAAGCAGCTATTCTAGTTAAAGTAAAAGGCATATAAACAATGAAAAATCAAATTGAAGGAAACTTTTGTCAACAAATTAATAATTAAAATCATACACATTTTTAATCTAACTCTAAATTTACCATGTAGTTTATGTGTGTGTGTGAGAGAGAGAGAGTTCTTGATTCCAAACATCATTCGGTATGATTGCTACGAAATTGTTTTGCTTGCGACGCGTCTCTTCGAAATTATATTATAGACTCTTTTGAATGTTGAAATGGCATCAGTGAAAATGAAATTATATTTTTCGTTTTTCGCTCTTGTGTAATCGCCAGCACTGAGAAGGGTATAATATACACAGAGAGCTCTTCTCAAAAGGAATGGAGATCGTACTCAAAAGTAGAATGGGATTCCTCGTGAGCGAACAAATCCTGTCGGCATCAGTGAAAAAAAATCAAAAATCTTGACTGGCATCATCTTCTTTTTTCATTTAGATTTTAACATAGCTTCTGCTTCCACAGAAAGACAAACCATGACCTTGCCTTTGTGTTCTCAAGGCTTGAAGATACACATACAGCTTCATCAAGAATGGTGTCAAGCGAAAAAAAAAGCAAAATAATGACGTAGAAGACAGAAAAAGGAAAAAATAAGACAATATGGCAAAAATATTCATCAGAAGCTAAAATAGGCCAAAAAAGGCAATATATTAAATCTACTAAAACAAGTTCAGAAGAACAATTAAGTGATTCATTGTGATAAAAGTCATAAAATAGCAATAGCAAAAATGCATTTTTCCAAACTTTCTGGCTCTAATGATTGTACATTTTGATATAAATATAATATATAATGCGTAGAACAATTCCTGTAATGCTATATTACAGTATATTGAAGTACTACAAAAAAGAGAAAAGTTCAGGGAAAAGTCGAGAATTCGAACAAGTAGGAGATAAAGGGGGTGAGATATCCTGAAGAGTCGGGAATGAGGTGTTCTATTGTATTGTTGTAAAGATAAAGTTGAAATATATTAAAATAGGTATCCTTTTTTCTAACAAGAAATATGAATGAAAAATAATTTCCGCAATTTCTTTTTAATTTTTCCCCTTCGTTTATTTTTGTGATACAGCTTCAGTATTCAGTTAAAAAGGACAGAAAAATATCCGGTAATTATGTCACATTTCTACAGTTTTAGAACCGTGCATTCGCGAGTTGTTTTTGCAGTGTCTTGATAAAACAGTTTATGTATGTATCTTTGATTTCTTAATTCAATAAAATGGGTATTAATAAAAACAAAACATTTGCAAAATAGTGCATTTTCATGGTAAAAAAATGTACTTGTAACGTAGTAACTATTTTTGTAGTACCTTAAGAAAGTTAAATATTAGCGAATTCAGGTATTTCTCTGGTTTCTAATTTCAGTCGAATGTTTTTTCATTTCTTTATAGTCTGTGCAAACATTACAAATTAAATTGCTTTCTGTCTCTCTGATTTCATCTGAGTGAATATTTAAACATGTCACGGGAAAATTATATTTAGGTCTAAAGAGGAAAGCGTAGAGGAAGGAACAAGTTCTTGTTTCGTTTTATTTCGTTGTGCGATACCACACTAATCTGAAAATAAAGAAAAAAAACTTCAAAGGGAACTCTGAAGACAGAAGAACGATGAGTGACCATTATTGCTTATTCGACATACGGAGAGACATTAAGACATTGGCTGTCAGTAAAGACCTGCATAGTAATTCCCGAAACTTTTTGTGTTATCGAAAATCCGCGAACACAAACGACTAATTAAAAAAAATTGGAGAAATACTATTGAGGAACCGTAGGTGTGTTCAATACATATTAACGAAATACCATAGGTTTATCGACGCAAAACACGTTTTTTTGAATGAAAAAAAATAAAGGCAAATGATATTTTCTAATTCTTCTTTTCATTCTTTTAGTATTTTTTTCAAGCGAAGAAATAACCTAGTAACTTGCTACAATCCATTAATATAATATAACTATGTAGATAAAGCAATGTTTGTGAGCACACTGTTTATGAGCTGATGCCCCATCTCACTGATCGACATCACGTTGCGAAGGAACATTGTATCATTGTAACACGTGGTCGTTATTCGCAGCTATCCACTTAATATATAGCAAAAACGTTACAAAAAATTCGTTTCAAATAATCACAGAGAATTCTTCCCTTCACGATCTCGTTTCTAGCCTTGGCTGCAAGATCGTGATTGGACACTGTACAAGCATATGAAAATGCAGAGCACATTTTCGCTTCGGGCTATAGACTTGGTATTGAGGCGACGATTGCTTCTCGTTGTGGGATCCTAGAGCAGCCGCTACTCGCCGGGAAGGTCAGCAGGTCGCCGGGCGGCGACGTCGGTGGCGACGGCGTCGGCGGGTCGCCCCTACGTGAGCGGCGCCCAGAAGCGCGAGGAGGCCGCGACCGCACCAAGAAACCGCAGGCGGCCGTGGCGGCGGCGGCGGCGGCGCCGAACGGCGGCTGCGCTGCGGCGGTGCGCGCAGGCGGCGGCGGTGGCGGCGGCGGTGGGCGACGCGCGCGCGGCCCGGCGCTCAGCGACGCACAGGAGCTGACACGCCCCCGCACCGCCCCCGCGGCCTCAACGCCCGCCCACCGCTCTCCCCGCCGCCACCACCCTGTCCCCGCAACGACGCGCTTCACCCTCCCCGCCGCCCCCGCGCGCCCTGCACGAACACCGACGCAACGGAGCTGTCCTCTCCCCTCCGGACCGGTCGAGGTAATGAGAAGAAAGAACTGTAAGAAAGAACCACTTTGACAGATCAGGAAAGAAATGGTGAAGACATTGCAAGATTGATTGATTCGTGTTTCCGGGCGCGTCAACTACTTTGGTCATTAGTCCCGTAAGTGTAGTGCATGTTTTTCACGGGAGGTGGCGATGATCTTTTCCCAGCTGGATGGCGTGATCTGGCGTCGACCTACCGACCTACCGTCGACTAGCGGGGTTTCCCCTTCAACCAGGTATCTCCCACCAGCGGGGCACCGCCCCAGCCGGGACAAGCTGTAAGCTTGTCCCACCGATCTCCCGGCATCTGTGGTAGGATAGTGCATGTTAGTGTAAGTGTGTGTGTAAGAGGGAGAGGATAGGACAAGGAAGAGGAAGGAAAGATCGCGCGCGGTCCGTGGTCCGTTTGTTAGGGTACTCCTCCGGCATTCGCCTGGTGTTGATCGGAGAAACAACGGAAAAGTACCGATCAGAGCAGCCGGCCGCTGGAATTCTCCTGTAGACAGCGACTGAATTCGACGTAGCTGACAAGCTAGTGTCGAAAATCCTGCCGCCGTCGGGAGTGGAACCTAGGACCTCCCTGTCAGAGGGACTGCAGTGGCATCAGGTTGATGCACTGAGCCATCTCTCCCGGTACGTTGCAAGAGATAGTGATGAAGCCATTTACAAAAGAGCAACTATATATGAACGAGCACACTGACAAAATAAGTGCAAGGACAGCCAGAAGATACAAGTATGTTTTCAGAAGTGTCCAAGCACTAGCTGTCAAAGCAGTCTCTTCTTTTAGTAATCTCTCTGTAACACTCTAACAACATCCGATGACGTTGCAAGTTCTCTCACCGGGAGAGTATAGAGTTTGAGTCCTGACGATTATGGACTTTTAACACAAACTGAAATGCTGGATCAAATTCAGCCGCTGTCAGGAAGAGAATTCAATCGGCCGGCTGCTCTGATCGGTAATTTTCCCGGTAAATAGGTCTCCTCCGATCAATAACAGACGAATGCAGGAGCAATATGATAACAGAGGCGCGAGATCTTTCTTCCTCTTCCGTGTCTCCTATACCTTACACACACTGACCTATGCACTACATTACCTTACATGTCGGGAACTTACAGCTGACTGCGAGGGGAAACCCGGTAGGGAAATATCTGGAGAGGGACAACGCCGCAAACCGAGCTGTCGGTCCGCGAAGGATCTCAGGATCCAGCGGAGGAATAATACCGCTATTTCTCGGTTGAAACGTGTACTACATTCACTATTGGTTAACTTAGTTGACGCTCCCGGAAACAAAAATTAACCCTTTCTCCTCCAGCTCTGTGCCGCGCCCCTCCCCTCCGTCGGCACTGCAGCAGATCTTCCTTAACGGCCTACTCGTGATACATCTGTCTCCGCCCATTACAACCAAAAGCAGTTCAATCTCATTTTTCTATTTTTACTTTCCCGTATACGTACGTATACACGGAGTGATATACGCAGTATACGGAAAGTTATGTAATGCTGCGCGAAAAAATGGCCAACTTTCGGCGGAAAAAAATTATTTGCCGGGCCGTGAAAACGAATAAGTGGATAAAACCAGATGCTACATTAAGAAAAAAAAATCCCCTAACACGTGGTGTGGTCAAAATCCTTGATTTGTTGCTTCTTTATACTTAAAAATCGATTGACGGCATTCCGTCCGTCTGTCCGTCTGTCCGTCCGTCCGTCTGTCCGTCCGTCCGTCTGTCCGTCTGTCCGTCTGTCCGTCTGTCCAGCTGTCCGTCTATCCGTCTGTCCGTCTGTCCGTCTGTGGTCAACGATAGCGCCTAAACCGTTCGGTCGATTTTCTTCAAAATTGATATCCCCATTCAATCTGATTCTACTCAAAGCTTTGTGATTTTGAAAAAGATTCTTTAAACTTTGGGAGAACTTATATGAAGCCCCCCGGGGATTTTCAACATTTTCTCAAAAACGGCTCCAAATTTTTTCTTTAAATTTCTTGTATGAATAGAAGAAAATACACTTTTTAACATGGCATAGGTCCGATATTCACGTACAGCTCTGAATTTTCGAAAATTGTGAAAGTTTGAATTTTTTTTTCGGCGTCTTTCTCCAAATACAAAATTGAAGATAGAGATTTTTTCTTCAAATAAAATTTGTTCTGCATATTGAGTTCTTTAATAAAGGTCATGTAAATGTTTTTCACAATTTTGGTAGTTTTCGTGCAATATTGCGTGCAATATGTGCAATTTTAAAAAATTACAAAAACGAAATTTTCTCAAAAACGGCTCCAAATTTTTTCTTTAAACTTTTGGTAGGGATAGTGGTAAATGTACTCTATCAATGACATAAAAGCTATTTTGGTCTATCGGTTGTTTTTTTCAAAAATTACAAAAATGTAAATTTTTTTACTTGTCTTTCACGTGGTTAATATTTACATTACCGGCGATTTTTTTACATTATTATATTTACGAGTATATATGCTTTAAATAATGTCAAGTAAAGTTTCTCGAAAACACTACCGTTTTCTGTGAAAAGTAGCTCAAATTTCGGCATTTTCAGAAATGCTCAAACGTCATTTTCTTGTATATGGCTGCAATTTTTTTCTTGACACTTTTGAAACGGATAGTGCTAATTACACTCATTAGTATAGCGTGAAGTTTATTTTGAGTTTATTTTTGTTTTTTTTTCAAAAATTATGTAAATGTAAATTTTTTGAAAGATCTCTCACATCTTTAATATGCACATTATCCGCAATTTGTAAAGATTATTATATTTGTGAGTGTAAGTGCTTCAAATAACTTCAAATAAAGTATTTTGAAAACTCAAAAATTTTCTGTGAAAATGAGCTTCAAATTTCGCATTTTTAGTAGTGCTAAAACGCCATTTTCTCTTAAACGGCACATAATTTTTAAAAGAAAATTGCCATTTACGACTAGGTTTTTGTGTTCTTTAATATTCTAAAATTACTGTTTCTGTTCTACCAATAGGAAACCGAAAAATTAAGAAAATGACAAAAAAATGTACTTTTGGCGATGATAGATGGTAGCTGGCAAGAAAGAGTATGTGGCAATTCCGAATATTGACAAATAAATAAATAAAATAAATACGGTCATGCTTAATTTTTTCAAAATACGAGTAGTTTTTCTTTAATTTTGTGACAAACGTAATAGGCCGCTGTAAATTTACTGCGCATCGGACAGCTGGATGCGTCGTAAATTAGAATGTGCAATTTTGTATATTATTTCTTTCTCCGTTTCTTACATTCGAACTTTGTTATAGACTTACACATTAATATTTTAGAAATTGTTTATTTTGAAATATTTGAAATAAGTAAAAAGAATTTATAGCTCTCAGAATAGCGACAATGCAGGGTCTGCAACAATGGAATTCACTTTGCGCTCGCGAATATCTGTGAATTAGTGTCATTGTTGTGACCTAATGGAGCTGTATGAAAAGGAGTTATAATTGTCTAATTTATGTTGATATTTGCAGGCAAATATTTAGTTTTGCACCAAATGCTGTACCATTTGTAGTGAGTAGAGAATTTGTTGCATGGTTTTAAAATACTCTTCCCTAATCATGGCCCAATGGAAGGCATTTCTATATTTCCAGGGTATCAGGCTTCTTTTTCCAATACAGGGTTACAAAACTTTTGCAGTCTTTTTTTGTGAAGTTGTAGAATTCACATAGTTCTGACAACACTGCAATGGAAATAGTGAGTTCCAAGCGAAGATGTTAGTAGCGCATAAAGTGCAATATTACAGTACTACTTAGCTGTTTCCTCTAATACGGGAAAGTAAGTGCTGTTGTAGCACCACTAGTTTTTATTATCTTTGAAGATATCTTTAATTTTTAACCACTGTTAATTATTCTTTACCAAGGTTATTCATACTTAAGAGAGGACTTGTATATTCAAAACTAGGCAGCTGACTAGTGGCCCAACATCAGTGGGAACACCAGATGACAGTAATAAAAAGGAACTCCAAACATTTTACACACAAAACAAATTAGCTCATAAAGAACCGCACTTCATCCGAAATCAAGCGAGGGACAGTCGCCTCGCTAGATTAATCGATATAATCTATTAGATTACTTGAAGTAGCAGATAATTAGAGATATTCCAGGAATATTCGAAATTTATTCGGATGATAAGCCAAAAACCTATTCATGATAGGGGTACAGAAGGGGTACAGACATTTATGGACTGGACAGCCCCGGACTTGCCAACGATCTGAGAAGGAATCTTCTAAGAAGTTAATATTAAGCTTACGAAAAGTATTAAAAAAAGACCGTACGTTACATTCATGTATTCAGAGAAAAGTTCAATTATTTATTTCAAGAGATCTCGAATATTGTGTCAAATTATAGTAATTAATGTTCAATTTGATTGGTTTTAAAAGAGAAAAGGCTGATAATTCGTTGTAGTTGCCATCAGTTCAATAGTAAGTTTTTCTTCCACAGAATTTCCAGTAATCGCGATTATGTATAGAATCACACGTACACACACATCAGGAAAGACGATTCATGTTGAATTTCAAAATCCATGACCAAATTTGGAAGTAAAATCAGCAGTGTACTCGTAAGAATCAAAAACGTTACAATGGCTTGCCCAACCTGGGGCAAAAGAATAATATAAAAATAATAAATTATAAAAATGAAAATCGTTACAATAAATAAAAATAAATTATAAAACTGAATTATATTAATAATAATAATAATAATAATAGAGACAAACCACTCCACGGACAATATTTGAAACGAATGGACAAGGTGCAGATCAATAGAGATCAATAATTTATGTGGCTTAAAAGAGGGAGAATGAAGCCAGAATCGGAAGCACTTGTAATAGCTGCCCAAGATCAGGCCTTGAGAACACGACATTATGATAAAGCGGTTCTCAAAATGTCCCAAGATGATAAATGCCGCATTTGTCAGGTGGACGTAGAAACCATTGATCATATTGTCTCAGCTTGTCCAATCCGAATACTTGAAAAGACACGACAGGGTGTGTAGCTACCTCCACTGGAAGATCTCTACCGCCCTCGAAGTTCCGAACACATGCCCCAAGTGGTACGAACACTCACCGAAACCGGTGACGTTTGTTGGATTGTGTACGATATTGTACGACCAACAAATTCAAACTGATCGCACGATAGCGGCAAACAAACCGGATATAGTTATCCCGGATTTGACGAAAAAATTGTGTTTACTTATCGATGTTGCTGTACCTTGCGATCAAAACGTCGTTACCAAGGAGGCAGAGAAACGTCTTAAATACAAGAGTTTGGAAATCGAGATCAGCCGAATGTGGGGCGTAAAAGCATAGGTCGTACCGATAGTTATCGGAGCTCTGGGATTTGTTCCGCAAAATTTGTGTAAGAGAAAAGGCTGATAATATAAACTCCCAGGTAATTCAAAAGACTGGGAAGTGCAGGAAATCGCTTTATTTGGAACAGCTCACATCTTGCGCAAAGTATTGTAGAGGCACCGACTGCCCCTAGATCTACTCCTTAGGTAGCTTGTTGCAACCTGGAGTAGATTTTATATTCAGCCGACACATAACATCTTAAGTCGTGATTTAGAGGAATAATAATAATAATAAGAAGAAGAATGTAAAATTATTGCTTGCAATGAGAGGCCTCGACTCCTACAGGAACGTGTCTTCGCGTCGACGGAAAGCAAATTCGATCTCCTGGGCTGCGTTATGTCCCAGGATGGGTGAACGCTGCCCTGTGTGCCGTTTTTTGTTTTTGTTCAAATATTTAAAAGGAGGGATTTCCAAGTAGCCGCAAGTCTACTATTCCGGCCCTGTTCTCACTCCATCTGTTTCAGTTTTCCTATCCCAAAGAACTGTCTAGTAAACTTTCTATTTCTATCAGAAAATTTCTTCTCCCTCCTCCTCTTTTTCACTATCCCCCTAAGATTTTTCAAACAAGCTCACTCAAATTATTTGTTTGTCGTAATATTTTCCGGAATCATTTTATCCCTATGTGCGTTCTCTCACCCGAGTTCTCATATTCAGATTTCCTTCAACTATTTATCACTTCCAGCTGTTTTGTATTTTATTGAAAAAATATCTCTTCTTTATTATTATTATTATTATTATTATTATTATTATTAATATAATGTTGTTTAAAAGAGATATTACAAAAGTGGGATTAAAAAATCACAGCACCAAGAAATTTACTTTCGTGGATAGTGTCACGTAATCACACCCTGTACTGGAAACGTGGGTGCCCTATCACACCTGTAGGTGCAAGGAAAGATGACAAGGACTTTAACTACTGCACTTCACGTTTAAAGGCACTTAGAAATCAGGAAGCAAATAGTAAACCTTTATTCCCTTTGTCAGAGAAACAATAAATTATAAAAATGAATTTTACAAACTTATTAACAGATCTTGAAACCTTGACGCAATTGAAACGAGAAAAATGTTGAAGCTTTCGTTTGTTCAAGCGATTCTATACTAACTCCAAGAAATTGTTTTTTACATCATATTACAAAAGAAATTCATCATGGTTGCGTAGGCTTCCGCGGCCGGAATTCATGGTGTCCAGGCTATCCGGGAGCAGCAGTACGCTCTGAGGAAGGCCACAATATGTTGACCGAAACGTCAGCCACCAAATCAACGACGCGGCTCAACCCGGATTGCCTGGACACCAGAAATTCATCATGTCCGGTGTTTCAAATATTAAGGCTCTTTATGATAATATTCTACAATGAACTCTTTCTTATTTCTTTAAAAGCAATTTGAAGACAAAACACTCCCGTACACAGAAGGACGTATTTTCAATACCGACCCAGGCTTACTGCAACAATATCTCTGCGGCCCGCTGAGTCTGTCTGTTGAGGAGGGGCCAACGTCGCGGAGCGCTGTTTTCTCGCCTCTAATAAAAACAAACTCGTCTTTACAATCTGTCCATTTGTATTTTTATACTCAATCTGTAAAACACAAAAATGGTTCATCTGAACAACACTTCAAAGAAGTGTGGTTTATCCCACACCACATCACTTTCTATGTAGTAGGCTATATTCTACTGCCTTCCTCTGAATGCTTATTTATGTATATGTAACTAATAGTTTATCAAGTGCTTTGTTTTGCTCATGGTTTTTTGTATGCATATTCTATTAAGTATTATTGTTACTACTCTTTCCTTTTTTGCAATCCTGTAAACAATCTGTATTATTGTATCTTGTACTGAATCTGTAAACCTCCATTAATCATTTATGTAGTCTATGCGACTTTAAATAAACAAAAAAACTCCCTTGAATTCCCTAAAATTGAATAGTATCATATGATATTTTGTAGTACCATAAGGCGTAATTATATCCTAATTTACTAAGGATAGATATAGTGCTTTTAGATTTCTGGTTAAAATATTTGAAGAACCAAAATATTCGAATTTGGTTCTACAAGGAAATTTTTCCATTATTAAATGTAACACAAAATTGCGACTTGGTGTCAAAGAATACAAAAAAAACTTTAACAATTTCACAAAACTCTTGCAGTGTTGCGAAACACAAAATTAAAGGCACACACTGACCAAGCGATGCTACCTGACTAACACAGCAAGCAAAAACCAAATGAATGTAACATTGAAAGGTTACGAGGCACACATGGCTGGGTTGTCGAACCACACCACTGTCACAGCACCACCGCTCCTACAAATCACACCGCTGTCCAGTAGAGGGTCTCAAATGCAGAAATCGTGAAAAATGCCCTTCACCGCCGTGGATGCTTCATGCTCCCGGTCCACCATAGCTCCTTCCGCTTGGCCCACACTCCACCAGCTGTGTCGCCCGCTGTCCGCGCATGTTCTGGCGCTGCCCCGGGTTCCGACCCCGGGCAGGGCGCAGAGGGGCGGGCAGCCGGCTAGCTGGCGGCGGGGGGCGGACGTAGGCGGGGGGAGAGATACGGGCGCGACAGCGCGATGGTGTTGGTGGCGGCGGTGACGGTGGTGATGTAGTGACGTCACCGGTGTCGGCGGCGAGGGTAGCTGATTGCAACCTGGCAGGGCGGCGGAAGAATTGTCACATGCATCAAGGCGCGGGGAAACAATGATTTAATTAATGTCTTCATTCCATTTCATTGATTGATTGATGGATTGATTGATTGATGATGGATTTTTTTTTTAAGTGGGACGCGCGAATTTTGGAATTGGCGCCCCCATGACACCCTGGTCTAGCATGGAACTCCCATAATTTAGCGGGAAGCACTCCAAAGAGTGCCCAGGTGGGCGGAAGTCGCAGGAACTTGTCCGCGCCGAGCAAAATGTGCTAACACTTATCTACATTCCTCAATACAGGTGCACCCCATAAGTTACTGGTCTGTAATCGAGCGGTATTTCTATGGACTTTTCTTTACACTATTATAACCTGTGCCAGATGGCGATTTTCGACTGTTTTGCTGTTGTCAAATTATTCAGCTAAATAGGCTCAAAGAAAAAAAGGAGAAGGATTCAAAGGAAGGCAATCGGTAAACTATCCGGCAACCGGAGCAGAGAGGATGTCGAGGGAAGGGTACAGAAAGGGATGGGGGTCCCGTCTGCTGGGGGCACCGCTCGTATATAGTGTGACGTACTGAAGAAAATGACACAGACACTGCGTTGAAGATAATAATATTTACATTTATTTACAAAGAAACTTAACTATGAAAAAAAATTACAAATACTGATTAAACCCCGGCAACCTCTTTCTTCCACTTAGCCGCGAAAACCCCTAGGTCTACAGCCCAGTGCCGCTCCTCTAAAGCAGGTAACAACGCGTGAGGCGATGCTATCGGACGTTAAGTGCAACCAACGTACCTACATGGCCTGGCGTCAAACCGGTCTCCGCCCCGGAAACCACGTGCTTGAGGAGACTGGAGATCCCACCCAGCCTTTCGGCTAACAACAAGCTCTACGAATCTCTCTGAATCTCCGCGAGTGCAGAAAGCGCCCGCTTTGTTTACACCCTCGTCTCTCTCCCCCCCCCAGCGCCATGCTGTCGGCGTCCCTAGGCTCGATGGCTAGCCACTTCCAGGGGTCATGCACAATCGTCCCAGACTCGCCACTAACCATTCTCAATAGTTTGTTTGCCTGGGGTGTTTCCTGGAGCAGCCACATCTTGGCGTCTCTTTATTTTTAGCTCAGATGTGCCCTTTCCCCACAGCTTCCGGCTTAGGCTTGCCGCCCGC
Organism: Acheta domesticus; assembly: GCA_031308135.1. Lineage (NCBI taxonomy): Eukaryota > Metazoa > Arthropoda > Insecta > Orthoptera > Gryllidae > Acheta > Acheta domesticus. The sequence goes on from JAHLJT010009419.1 coordinate 218,909,019, forward strand.
TTGGAAACGTTGCCACGACGCCACAGTAGGCCCACGAATCGCGTCTCGTTCGCGGCATTGTGACATAATTTATTTTTCAGAGCTTGAATGAAAGCAGCCAGGGATTTAGAAACTTAAAAATATTAATATGAATTTTCTACAAATATCAAAACTAATATTATAAATTAATTAAATTCAATTCTAACGTTATATATCATTATTCCATATACACTTTATTCGTATGTTCTGATTCTGTATGGACACGAAGAGGTGACAAACAATACTGCACTGACTTTACAAAACAATATGTTAAAGTGAATCGTTCTTACTACGCCTTGAAATCACCACTTAGTTCATTGAATTATCGTTATTACCGCCACATTCGTGCACTGTTCTTCTTACTCGATATTCCTTGATACTTCAAGCGTGCATCAAGTGTCAGTATCAATAGCTCAGTACAAGAAATCAACATATAATACATGTACGTTACTTTACAACGCATTGCCAGATGACATTAAACAATTAAAGTCGGTATACAAATTTAAGTTAAAAGTAAAATCTTTTCTGCTGCAAAACTCTTTCTATACAATTAGAGACTATACGGATCGTCAAAAAGAAAAATAATATTTATTGTAACAAAACAATGATATATAATGAATTAGTTTACGTTTGTATTGTATACATTTTAAAAAAATATTTAATACGCCTGTAACAAGTAATGTACTTCAGCTTTCGGGTCAATGACCCCCATCTCGATCAGGTTTTTGTCCAGTTTCCGTGATCCATTGAGCAAATGCTGAGATGGCCCCTTGTTTTGCTTCTGAACGTAAATATAGGTTCACTGTACGCACGATTTGTTGAGCACTCCTTTTGCTCGTAGTTCATTTACAGCTGAAATTGATTTTCTATAACTCGGGAACAAACATTTTTCAAATATATTTATTCTTCTAAAATAATAATTATTTTCTAAATTCTTGTTTCTAGTTTTCCAATTTTTTAAAATTCTGGGCCTCAAGAAAATGTGCGGAGATAAATCTCTTTCCCCACACGTCATATACAGTTTTTACAGTTGTTTTTGTCAAATGAATAAAATAAATACTTACGCTGTCTTCACTCGTCTCCCGCAGTTTTCTTCATCGTTAACTCTGGAAATGAAATGGATTTCATCCCGTACTAAGCACACATTTCCACTTATGTGTGACGTGCAACCTAATGCCTTTTACCCTTTTACTATTAAATGTCACTGAGGTGTGCAGTTTGTTCCAGGACACTTACGTCGTCCGGTATGCTTCTCTTATATCCAATTCTTACTTTCGCTTCTGGAATTGGCACTGTCGGTGTTCATTTAAATTTTTAAGTCCCTTTCACCACTGCTGCATTATATCTTCGTTTTCCTTTAAGCTCTGAATAAGCCATCCAATTCTCTTGGAAAATAATTTAATATTTCAAGTCATGAATCTACGATCCGTAATGTTGTCCGAGGAAAAATTATAGTCTCGAGTCTCTGCATATAAATCCGTTTTAGCAGAGTGGTTTTCAATTGGTCACAAACTTAATTACGTAAATACTTTCTCCCGCTTTTCAAATATAGAAGAAATCGGTGTCTTTTATAGTTCATTGTTCTTTTCCGTCTAAAAATCAATATTTTTGATTCTATTTACTCCTGAAATTTCTTGTATCTACCAACGCCTGTGTGCTCGTATTTAAAATACTTAGCTTTTTTTCAATATGTTCTGCTGAACTGATCTTCCTCATTCTTCCTTTCAATAAAAGATAAATATCCATTAATGTGTTTCTGCTTATTATTTGTGCTGTTTTGCACGTATTTTCACTGAACGCTAATCACATATAAAAGTAACGAACTACCCTTTTTGTACTGTTTTTTCACTGACAGGGGTTTCTCTCTCAATGCAATTTATTCTTCAATTTTATATTTTATGTATGATGTTATGTATAATTTAAAAGAATAATAATAGTTTTGGAGTAATGTTTAAGGAAATTGTGTCATTTTTCAAAATTCTTAAATATACAAGGTTTATGCGCAAGTGAAACCTAATTTTTTACGTTAAATTGGAGTTAATGTTCCAAGTGGATGGAATATAAATTAAACATACAAAATACATTTGGAAGTGTCCTAAATAATCATTTTAGGGTTTTCAGTTTTCCTATCTGTTCACGCTGGAAATAGCACTACGCAATATATTCAGACTACTTTCCTGGGAAATAAAGAGTAGTCACTGTCAGCTTCGTAGTTTAGTATTCCTTACAATATCGAAATTATGCATTCCAAAATACCAAGGAGATGAAAATTTTCAGATGATGAGCACTCCCACTAGTTTATTATTGCAATTGTATGTGAGAGAATTATTAAAGCACTAAAATATCTCGAATTGCCCTGGAGGTATCATCTCTTAGTCAGGAAAACGAATAAATTGAAATAACCTTAGCAATGCCAAGGGGTAAAAGGTTCCTCATTGAACCAAACGAGGGCCTCCTGCGGACATCACTAAAACTTTGATTTTATTGTGATTTTAACGATTTTGATAAATTCATAAATTGATATGACTAACAATTTACATGCGTATTCAAATAAAGAAAACCATTATGTTTATGTCAAATACGAGCCGATCCATCTTCATAAGTAAACTATAGTAATAAACTATATTCTACTAATTCTTGAAATACTACAAATAATTGCTAAACGTATTCTGAATTTTCATTTTTGAAAGGAATAGTCCTCATTTTTATTACTCACAGCCAAACACACTCAAATAACTCACATCCTGACAAACACTGTGAAAACTAGTGGTGCTGAACAGCACGTACTTTCTCGCCGTTAATAATGGTTATGTAATACTATTTATTCCACAATTTCTCTCCATATTAACACATCTGAGTCATCATTTTTTGTAACACTTAGTTGAAATCGTGTAATATTTGGTGTGAAAATTAAATAGTTTCTAGCAATAATTTTTTATTCAAAACTTTAAATGAAAAAGCGCGAGAAAGTAAAAATATGTTTCTGGCATTGAATTCACTCTATAAGATATGCAGTGTATTCACGAGCATATTGTAGTAACATATAATAGTTATTATTAAACAGTATAGTATGGTATTATTCTACAAATATATAAAAGTATTAGTTTATATTACCGCGAACAAACACAGCCGTCATTGTCGCCTTGACAGTGTGGCATTACAACAATGACTTACAACAACCGACAATGACCGCTCATCTATTCGTTTTCATATTTAACACAATTCAAGGACGCAATTTAAAAAAACAGAAATATAATATAAGTATGATAATAATAAAAACAAAATAAGAAATAATATGCAAATTCTAACTTACAAATTTGCGTAACAAATTCTAACGTATCTAACTGCGTAATTTGGGAGCAGGTGACTGATAGTTAGCAATCTTTATTTCATATTTATTTCAAAGAAGTTTTAAAAAAATTCTCAAAGATTAATTTCTAAACGTATAAAAGCTTCAATATAAAAACAAACAAAGAAATATTAAATAATACACACTTTCTAACATCCACCTTGTTCAAAACACCTCTGAAATTACGATCAGAAAGAGAAGGACAGGATGGGCGACTAATTTTGACGCCCAAATACCCATATTTTCGATAAAGTCAACATGACCTTATTTGAAGATCTGTTTTCGACCAACACATTTCATTTAAAAACAATTGTATCTTCACAATTTTTGTTTTAGGTAAAGGCCGAATTTTTTTTATTTTTAAAAATGTTTGCAAAATGAGACGTCTTAACGAACATGAGAGTTGCGCCATTCTCTTCAGCTTCCTTTATGCTATCTAAGGTCCCAATTAAATAAAAAATGTTGGGCAGTTTTAAAGAAAAAATGGTTTAAAGAAAATAAAAATTGCCTATGTTTGACACAAAATTTCGCAAAACAAATTGCAAGTTTTTGAAATTTTGAACATGGCCTTATTTGAAGATATTGTGATGAAAACATTTCATTGAATATTAATGTAGATATAATAATAATTGTAGATGTAGAAAAATACCTAAAAAATTTTGATTTTTTTCAATTTTCGAAAAAAGTTTTCAACCAATATGAGACAGGTGCCATTCTCTTAAACATCCTTCAAACTACCCTAAAACAAAATTTAATAAAATTGTTGGCGCCATTTCTTCGGAAATTTTGAAAATTTCCCAGAGGCTTCATGTAAAGTACCCCTCAAAATTAAAATATAGGTTTCAAATTCAAGGGGCCACGATATCAGCCAGATCGATTTGGGAATATCAATTTTGGAGGAAATCGACTGAACGATTTAGCCGCTAGCGTTGGTCACAGACAGAGGGAAGGTCGGACGGCCGGACGGCCGGACGGCCGGATGGACGGACACACGGACACACACACATGGACAGACATTTTGCTGTCAAGCGATTTTTCGGCATCTAGGAGCTATAAAATGTGGATTGTGGCTGCATCACGTGTTGGAGGATTTTTTTTCTAAATTTAGCTACAGGATTTATCCACTTTTTCGCTACCAGAGCCCGTTAATACAAGTTTTTCTGACGAAAATTCGGTGTTTTTTCGCGCAGCAATACATAACTTTCTCTTCTTAAGAAGTTCCTTCTTAAGCGGAAGAAAATAAAAATAATTCAATTCTGAACAAAAATGTAGATCTTCAACAATATTAATGATCTTCAGATTCTAAAAGCAATCGAAACCTATTTAAAACAAACATCATTAGACCCCAGTCTCTCCCTACTGGTGCTGCTAGAATTAATCGAGTTATCCCCTTCCCCTAACCCTGACCTATATGTTCTTTCATCATGGCAAAATTATTTATAACTCAGTTGACATGGGATTTTTTTAAGTTTCCGCTACTTGTAAATTTGTTATTGCTTTGATCACTTTGAAATTTGCTATTGCTTCTATAGATGTTCACAGTATTTAATTAATTAAAATAATAAATTTAGGAATTATTTATGGAAATATTGTGTTTGGAAAGTTTCTTCCATTGATATTTGTCTCCATTCTCAAATAGTGACTACTTTGTATACGTTCCTTAATATGAGTATTTTATTACAGCTGGCAAGAAATATCTATAATTGTGTGATATTAATGCTTTAAAACATTCAGTTTAACACAATCTCATATATCAAATAGTCTTCTAAAAATTCCTTTTTTCTTGAAGAATGTGAAATAAGTGTACTGAAGAAATAACTATGTTCTTTTTTAATCTTTGGTGCTTGAATTAATGTGACTTGGTGTGTGTAACTTGCCTGAATGATATACGATAAGGTCAATTAAGCATTGCTGAAACTTTGACAATGCTACAAAAAGGCTTAAGAAATTAATCGAATATTTCGAAGGCCTGGAAAATTGCTAATTTCACTTTTTTATAGCACGTAGAACATTAAAATAAATAAAATAAAAATAGTAAATGAACTTTAAATGCATTCGACATTTATTTTTTATTATTGCCTGAAATGAATGAATTGTGAGATAGTAGATAAATAACTGTAAACAAACTACAACAGTTGAAGAGTGTTATAAGCCATGGCATAAGCGTCATCTTGGCGATGGAATAACACAAACCAAATTGTAAACATGTATAAACAGGTGTCTTCCCGAAAATTATTTAAAGTCTACTGGCCCATGAAAATTAGAAAAGAAGAACTGTGGAAGAAAGCCGGAGAAGTACCTATTTAACTCCAGATTAGAAAGAGGAAATGGTAATGAATAAGACACACACAGAAAACCTACAGGAGCAATAGAAAGATACGTTTTAGAATGGAACCCGCAGGGACGAGATGCGGGAAGAGCAAGGGGTACATACAGAAAGACGGTCTACAAGGAGACGGAGTATACTGGAAAATCTTGGAGGGAAAATAATGGAATAGCGGCTAATCGAGTTAGACGGAAGTCGCTCATCACAGTCCTATTCTCCCCGGAGAAGCGATTGCAAAGTATGATGTTATAAACCAAGATTAAGTCAATTGCTGATACTTCACATTATAACCAGGCAATTCAAACCACTGCCCGTCCGTTCTTCAGACACGGTCAGATCCCTTCCGGTCTTCCAGTCGAAACAAATGAAGTGACTTTCGATGCATCTCGGGCTTCTGGTGAGGATCTGATGATTTGTTTGCGAATTCGTTCAGAAGATTCTCATAAATTTCCAAGACTATGGTTTTTGCGTTTTCAGCGCTACGATCTAGCGTTGGCCGCGCGAACCATGTTCCCTGACGCGGAGGCGAGCCCATGCTTCGGAGGACGTGCCCCCACATATGACGCCAACGCATTGCCGTCATTGCGATGAGACGATGCAATGAAACATCGCTGCCGCTGTATTTATCGCACGATTGTAATGTTCGGACGCCGCTGTTTCGAGTATGCGGTGTAGAGGTTGACGATTTCCTTGATAGATAGATAGATAGATAGATAGATAGATAGATAGATAGATAGATAGATAGATACTTATTTCCGCAGGTAGGTTTATGCAACCTGGTGGCAGAACAATAAAATTTACATATTATAATTAAGAATTAAATGCAATGTAACTTAAAATAATTTTAAGACAGTAATTTTAATAATAATAGCTATGACGACAATAAAGGCTTTAACAACAATAACCGCATTAATTCTACATTTTATGGTGGTCTTCTACAGATATTTTACATCAATAAATACACGACTTTTTATTACACTGACGTCCTCTTCACTTCATAATACTTGCAATTGCACTTCACTTTCCCGTTGATCTTGTGGAAAAAGACTTTCTAGCGTGCCAGAGAGGCGGACTCATTTATGGAGGACTATCAAGGAAAGAAAAAAGTATTTGAGTAAGATTTTTCTATACTTTCTGCATGCTGATCGAATGAAATAGAATATCGAAACAAATTCAAAGTAAGCTCTTAGCTCACACCCATGTATTTTATTCGAATCTTCCGCGTTCGACATTATCATAGGCGTCTTCCTACAACCACAATTATGAAGATAAACGTTTTTACTTTCCCGTATACATACGTAAATTCGGAGTAAATTTTACGTGTCTGAGAAAAAACAGCTGTTGACACAAACTAGTGGTGCTACACAATGGCACAGACTTTCCCGTATTCCCCGAAGAAATAAAATTTCTTCTCCGTAGTGAGTTTTTCATGAAGGTTTGGTGCATTTTTTAAAATGATAGTAGTATTCGTGCAATATTGCGTGCAATATTTGCCGTTTTATAAAATAAGAAAGCAAACTTTTCTCAAAAACGACTCCAAATTTTTTCTTTAAACTTTTGGTAGGAATAGTGCTAAATGTACTCTAGGAGATATCAACATTCGTTTGCTATATGCTTTTGTTATTTCAAAACTACAAAAATTTAATTTTTATACTTGTCTCTAATGTCGTTACTATTTACATTAGCAGTGATTTGTTCACATTTTTTATACTTATGAGTACATGTGCTTTTAATAATCTCAAATAAAGTTTCTCAAAATTCTATAGTTTTCTCTGGAAATGAGCTCAAAATTTCGCATTTTCAGAAACGCTCAAACGCCATTTTCTCATAAATGGCTCCAAATGTTTTCTTCATACTTTTCGAACGGATAGTGCTAATTGCACTCTTTAATATGACGTAAAGTTCATATTGGGGAATTTCTTTGTTTTTTCAAAAATTACACAAATGTAATTTTTTTAAAGATCTCTCACGCCGTAAATATGGTCATTCCTATAAATTTGTAATCACTTATTTTTGTGATTTAAAGTGCTTCAAATGACTTGTAATGAAGGTTTTCGAAAACTCAAAAATTTTCTATGAAAAAGAGCTTCAAATTTCCAATTTACAGAAGCTCTTAAAAGCCATTTTCTTAAATACTCCTCCAAATTTTTCAAAGAAAATTGCCATTTAGGACGAGGTTTTACTGTTCTTTAATGTTCTTAAAATGATGGAAACCGAAAAATTAAGAAAATTTAAAAAAGTGTACTTTGGGCGGTTATAGATGGCAGCTGGCAAGAGTTTGCGGCAATTCCTAAAAGCTAGCCTAGACCAAAGGAAATAGAAAACTAACAGGTGAAGGTCTATGCTATTCTGTACAACCACTAGTTTCTTAATGAAATGTGTTCGTGGAAAACCGATCCAAAAATGTGTAATTCAATTTTTCGAAAACATGAATATTTTGTGCAAAATTTTGTCTCAAACATAGTCAATGTTTATTTTCTTTAAACTGTTTTAAAAACGGCACACCCAAATTTATTTGATTAAATTGGGACCTTAGATAACCTACACGAGGGTTAAGAAAATGATGTTGGTCTCATGTTGATTGGAATGCTTGATGGCATTGGTGGACGAATTAAGAACCGTAATTCTCTTCTAGTTCGGAATGAAAGTAAAGAATGCGCATGTGTTTCCCGGTTGTGGCGGTGAGCCTCTGGTCAGATACGCAGAGAGGGAGATCGCTTGCAAGCCGACACGTAGGCCGGCGCCGAATCTCATATTCCAGCGGTGGACGAACACTGCCACCGCTCCAGGTAAAACTCTCACTATACTAACGGGACTAATGACCATCCCAGTTGACATGTCGGAAACATTAGTCAATAAATCAAATTGAGAAAAGCTGAAAGAGTGCGCACTTAAGTTTTGACTAACCCATATCCGGGCAACCGGGGGCCATTGGATCCAGAAGCAAAATTTTCAATATTTTTCGCGAAAACTATCCAGGGAATTAGGAAAGTTTTTTTTCCATTAATAAAATAATAATAATAATAATAATAGTAACTTTATTTATGTGGCGAGACTCGGGCCATCAGGCCCGCTCTTCCGCCTAACCACGTAATACATATATATATATATATATATATATATATATATATATATATATATATATATATAAATTGAAACAGTACATTTAGTAAATTAAAATAAAATACAACTTAGATATGTCTTGCCCATGGGCTCACAAAGTGAAAGTAAAAGACACAACGTCCCAGCATTTGCCTTAAACGGCCGGGGAAAACCATTAGACGCCTGTCTTTCGGGAAGTTATCTGATACTACATGTAAGCAATTATAAGATCGACGCCTATGTAAACAGTGTTGCTGCGGGTTAGTGCGTAATCGAGTCAGGAGAGTGAGTTTTTGAAGTCGTGAGAGCACATTAAAATTGGTTGCTCGGAAAAGGGTTAAAAGAGTAGGAAAGGGGTATGAGGTAGTTTCTACGAAATCCCATGTAATTAGTAGTATTTCTCTTCTTCTAATGGTCACGTGCACAAACTATCACGAAGGTGAAATAAATTGCAATTTTGAATTAAAAATCACCATCACAGCCTTCTTGATATAAAATAATGATATTAAAATATCCTTAATTATGCCCGATAAAATAATCTGCTTTTCAGTGAAAACTCCATCGAAGCCCCTAAAGCCATTTCTTGAAGTCGGACACTCAAAATATGTAAAAAAAAATTGAATTAGTTTCCAGGTAATGAAAATAAACATATCATGAGATTGTGAAAAGACAACTTATTAATAAATCAGACACAGACACACTAATTTTATTTATACAGATTTACAAACAGAAGATGTTAGCGGGTCTGCGGTGAGTGAGGAGGCATTTGCAGCACGGCAAATGCGTCGTTTATGTGTTCACGCATATTTACAGTCAGTAGGGCAACTTGTCTGACCTCTACCTTCTGGCCCAGGCTCGTGTTTTGAAAAGGAATTCATAAAATGTTCGTTTCTGAATCTCAAATGCAAAACTGCCTACAGTATAGAAGGAATATATGAACGCAGTATGAACGAAAATTTTGTAAATTCATTTTCAGGATAGTGATCCAGGTAAGCAAATTTTGATGGCGTTAAAAAGGAGAATGATTTATTTTCTGCTTAAACGGTTAAATCAATATTGTAATAAAATACGAACCTAAATCAATTAGATTTAAAAGTTCTAGTTTCACCATTAGTAATTGCAGATAGGAGCTCCATTGTGACCAGTACTGGGGCGCCCAATATTCCTCGAAGCTTCGTCTTGATGTCCGAATGCACACATGAATTTAGTTGACGGAGTATTACCACTCGTGGTGCAAAAAATTCGACGATGAACATATTCCATTTAATATCCTTTCGCCTGAAAGCAAAGTCGGGCAGCATTCAAGAGTGGAAGAGAAACGATAACAACTGAATGCATGACGAAGGTTTTCACAGTTACTAATATTGGTTTTGGATAAATTAGTGGTTAGCAAGACACACAATACCGCACTGCTCAAACTCTCCTCATTACTGGCTATAAAGTTGCCGGAGGCGCAAAGGAATGCAATTTCTCTATCTAGGGACTCTAATAATATGAGTAAATTTTTATTGGTAGAATAACACTTGTTTACAGAGCGAAAAACGCATTAAGAAAATGAAATTCAAATTAACATTACAATTGTGAAATTAAAGAAAACAATAAATTACAAAATGAGTAACAAAGGAATAAAAACATGTTATTCAACACGTTAACATAAAGTAGAAGTTTCCATGATATACAAGCTATTTTGTGATAATTTTTAAAATAAAGAATACCATAATTATGACATTCTTATTTTTACTAATACGTTATTGATTGTTATTGTATTCGATATACACTGCATAACTTACTTGAATCGAGAGGATCGCAAATATGAGGGAAATATTAGAACAGTTGAATAGTGTTATATGTTCTCTTACGAACAGAATTATGAGAGGGAATTATTAAAGGGAATTATGGAAGTGAAATATGAAGAGCCAAACAGAGTCAAGTTAACAACGAGTTAAGTAGTAAATAATTCAATCTAAATCATTAAAATTACGTGAAAATAAAATCACATATGTACCACGGACGTTAACTGATTCTAATGATCTTGGGCTCTAAGCCCTCAGGTTTTTTGTCACTGCTCGATCATTAGAACACTATGGCGCGATCATTAGAACACAGATCATTATGGCGCCTTCGGTGCATAAGTAACTATTATCCAAAACGTAGATATAAATCCTCACACCGGCTCGTGCCAGGGTTCCGATCTGAGAAGGGAGGTATCACGAAGAGAGGAACACTTGTGCAGTGCAGAAGGTGCAGTAGAGTGACCCTCAGAACGGTTTGGCTCACGCCTCGTGAACCGGAAACCCAATGACATGTTCTCAGTGACAGGAGCCTGGGTCATTCCACATTAAATCAATACAGTTTTAATTAAAATTTTACCTCACTATTTTAGATTCAGAAGAAATCTGACACATAGATAGTATAAATGGAGAATAAGAAAATTACAAATTTTGAGTAATATATTTCCAACCGTTTGTGAAATACAGCCAAGTAAAATTTTACAAAATTAGGTTCCCGAAATTTTTTAACTTGATGTAGAAACTCTCGAAAGTAAGATAGATAGTCGGGAAAGATGTCATTTTGCAGCTTTCTTTATGGTATTTTATCTACGTGTCAAATTTCATCTGAATCTTAGATGGTGATGTAAAATGACTGTGTTGATTTAATTTAGAATGACCGGCTTGTTAATTATGCTCAACAATATCTACTTTTTAATTTTTATAAGATTTTTAATAATAAATTACATTAATATAATTTATTATTAAAATATATAGTTTAATATCAATTAAATGTATCAATATCAAATAAATTAATATCAATTAAATTTACGTATTAACAAAAAACGTACAAATTTCATATTGTAATACTTGTTCAACGTAAGGGAGGGGTATATCCCTGTAAAGCAGTAAAAAAGCGAAATAAAGTCAAATGCTTGAACAATGATTTGGATTCAAAATTAATTTACAATTGTTTCCTAACTCACTCCAACATAAAAACGGTGCTTTTACATTGTTTTTAAACGTGGTTATGCTTCATACTACAAATAATATAAGATTCCTTCATAAAGTTTTGACAAATGTTAATTTTAAATCAAAATAATATATTTTCCATGAAGTTTTCGAAATATCTTGAAGTGCCAATGAAATCTTTGCATAATATTTGAATATTCGGCCTGCAAATATTCAACTACACACTGTAATTGTTATATGAATTTTACGATGTTCAGAGCAAAAGGATTTACAAGAAGTTCCTATCTGTCCTATCTTAAAATCACTTAACTTATTATATTGCTTTCTAATCCTATTCGCGCCGACTTGCTTGTTTGCACACACTGTCCCATACGAAAGCCGGAAAGGGATTGATAATTCACGTAGCTCCTGCGCCATCCACTCCGAAGCCGATGGCTGCATGCGTTCAACCGCCCCACAGTTCCCGCCCAAAGCCATTTCCAGTGCCGCTGAGTGACGTCCAAACCCTCCCCAACACAACGCAGCTCACTGCTAATTTTCGAGCTCGTGAGGTGACCGGCTCTTGGTTATTCCGCGAGTCACTGAGTTCAATAGATCTGCTCTTGATATTATTAACTAAGCCTGACATCTCATGCAGAGAGTAAAAGTCACAATGGACGCTTGCCTGCTCGGAAAATCTCTAGGATTCGAGGATTCACGCAGGGCAGCTTTGAAAGAGAGCTTGGATCGAAAATACTAATGCATAACCCGTTCAAATAGCCATTTTCCGGAAAGTATTCCAATGAAGATAATGATAATGATAATAGTAATGATGATGATGATGATAATGATACAATAATAGTAATAATAACAACCACCGAATTTGAAGAATTAAAAAAAACTGGACTTCTTAGTGAGGGAAACTTCGGAAGCTACTAACACTTATGTTGTCTCTGTCTTAGACTAATCAGAGGAGATTGAATCTTGGAGTGTCATTCTGAGAACATTCAACAAAGGTCAAGGGCACTACTATCAAAAGCCCTAAAAAGACCTAAAGACTCAGTTGAACATGTGACTCTCCCACGACGCCTTGGCGGTAGAGGCTTCTCTGACATTAACACCATGATCTACAATCAGTTTGAGGGCATCAGAAAATTCGTTCATGCAAAATTTACCGCTTCCAAGCTTCACGCTGCAACTTGTATACTAGACAAATAAACCCCATTAAAATTATGCTAGTCAGAAGTAAGACCTAGCACTATGTATCCAGCGAAAACTTTATTCGTGGATGGCAAAACCTATTCATGAAAGACATCCAAACGAGATCAGCGAAACACAAGTCAATACACAGCCGTCGAACTACTGGATAGTCACACCATAATTATGTGAAAATGACCTTGAGTTATCAACAACAACCTATTTTTTGTTCACCATTACACCTTAAACCCTTACTTTTTCACTAGCTTTTCAATCGTATTCCCATTTAGAGGACTGATTCCCGGAAACGCCCTAATAAATTTCTGCCGACACTTTTTCACAGATTTGAATTTTACTTATGCGTCATATACAAACACTTTCTGTTTGAGGGTGAACTTCCAGCGAGCCTTCATAGACTGAATACTCAACCAGACCAGAAAACGTGCCTTTTGCAGGGCGATATCTGGAAGCCCTCCCATCCGCCACGTTCCCAGGGAAGTTCAGTGCCCCGACGTTCCTCGGTGAGTGACGGCCAGTTGGCCAAGCAGAATTTTCCACGAAGGCAGCACGCTAACCCTTGCCAGAATAGCCACTCTAGATGTCACCGTACTAAGTAATCTGTAAATAAGTCCCGGCGTAACAAAAAAGAATCAACAGGATATTCGCCGCTCTTCGGCGCTTTGTTCTAGTACAGTTCAAAATTGTTAGAGGTAATTGCGTTTTAGAGGTCAGTCTATGAGATGTGTCTGATCAACCTGTCCACCTGTTGCCAGGTGGCCGCTCAAAAAGGGAATGTTTACTATGTAATGTGTCTAATTCTGCGATGGTGCCCCAAGGACTTCACTCCTAGGGGTAGACTTAAAAGGTATTATACCCATCGCAGATTAAAAGACGGCTCAATCACAGGTTTCTCTAGTCTAGGGGTATTACATTGGTTCAACCATAGACTAAGGATTACTCTATGGTTCAACGAAAGACACAGAGAGACAGAAAGAGAGAAGGAGAGAGAGAAAGAGAAAGAGAGAAAGAGAGAGAGAGTCCTGAATTCAATAACCGCTAACATTTATTCTACTTATCAATATTCTAAAACAACAACAACAAAATATTTAATGACCTTAATATGAACATTATACACACAACAATGTGTACACCAATGATGTCGATTACACCTGAAACTTTTTAAAATTGAACCTTCCTTATAATTTATAAATTCAAAAACAGATTACAAATATTTTATGTTCTAATCCTGGACCGTCAGACGAAGGAGCACGCGAATGGCCTTCGCAAAGGTTTGGGGCACGCGACGATATCAGTTTAGTGAAGTCACTCTGTCACAGGCGGGAAGAAGGGGTGAGAAAACGTCGTGCAAATGCGGCGGGTTGGTCAAGTACACAGGTTGCTACATCATTAACATTTATAAAATTTTACCAACTTTTAATGGAAACTGACATGTAAACAGAAAATGAAGTTTTTACAAGCATTGATCATTACAGTAAGAAAATATTAACGCACTTTTCTACTTAGTGTTAGAAAATGCAATATATGAGAACAACTAACACTAATTACAAATAAATAAAATGAATATTTTGAAGACAATATATCGGTCAGTCACGTAACTTTAGCACCTTCTATAACTTTTGAACGGTTGAAATTATTCCAATGCAGTTTTCACGGAAGTGCATGAGGGAATGTGGCTAAATGACATGTGTGTTCATTTTTATTTTATCACTTGTATTTTACGAGATATTTGAGTCAACAACTTATCATGATCGACTGAAAAAAGTATGTATAATTCCATTTTTTCAAATGGAATTATAAATCACAATAATATTATCAAAATTATGTATAATTCAATTTTTCAAATGAAATTATACATTTTTTTCAGTCTATCATAATGAACGTAAAAAGACGAAGCCAATGATGTACATATGGTCATATGTTAGATATGCATTTTTTGAGTAATTTTGAATTTTTTGCGAGTAGTTTTCAACGGATATTTTCAACGGAACAGTCCACCAAACAACGCAGAGCTCTACCAGCAAACTCACGCGCAGTGATGGGAAGGGAAGAGATGTTAATATTTGAAGATATGAAACACATTCCAAATATTCAGAAAACTGTTCCTGTTTGATTTCTGAACTTTCCTTTCTATCCTTCTGCATTTTCAGATTCTTTGTTTGACTTAAGGATTGAAAATACGGATTTGTCATAAGTAGTATGTATTGAAATAATACTGTTTCTATCCCTACGTTATTACTATATGCTCATTAACATTGAAATTGCTTCCTCAAAATACGCAATATTCTTTGTGCAGTCTTAATTATTTATTCTTATTGTGCTTTTTTTTCAAGATTCCATTAATATTCTGGGATATAAAATCCCATTAAATGGAGTTGAAGTAATAAATAATTTTATTACAATACAGACTTGTGACAAATCCTATTTTCAATCCTATAATTCCTTTCGTCAAAGAAAGATCAAAAATCTGAAATTGCGGAAGGATGGAAAACGGAGTTCAGGAATAAAACTACAACAGTTTTGTGAATATTTGAAACATGTTTCGCATCTTCAAATACTACGATACCTTTCCTTCCCATCATCAAGCGCGTATTTGCTGGTGGAGCGCTGCGTTACCTTGAGTGGCGGAAATTGAAAATATCCGTTGAAAATATCCGTTAAAACCTAGTCGCAAAAAATCAAAATTATTCAAAAAATGGCAAAAATGTATTTCCTCGTTTTCGGCATGTTTGTCTTTCAGGGATTTTCATAATTACTATTAATTGACATTAAGTTTTTGTCACCACTTAATTGTCCCTGAAAGTAGGGGCAAAACTTTAATAAAAGTGCAGACAAATTTTGTACTCAATTAAAAATCAAAAACTTTCGTCAATTAACGATAAAAGGAATATATTTTAATTTTATTTTTAATATTGTAATTCAGTACATTGATTAATTTTATGGAGGCCTAAATCAACCTTTTGGAAATCTAGAAATAATTCTGCGAGGAATATTGTGTGAAAGGTCCAAGTTAAATGATTTTTCAAGAAAATTATTTAGAGATTTTTTTATTTTAATCTGTACATAATTTTGCACAGCCTAATTTGAAACAATGCTCTATTTCCATTACTTGAGATACTTGTGCTTGATGATTATATTCTCTAAGTTCTATTACATCATAACAATGATTCATTAATTAATTCAATATTATTAATTTTGAGAAAAAATCTGCCAGTGATTGTTAATGGAATTAACATTAATCCAACTGATCGCACTATGATGTCCAACTGAGGTGAATAGGTACACAAACATGCACACCTGTGCATATTCATTACGTCGTTCAAATAATTTATTCTGAAATTTCTGGAAAGCTCGAGAGTTTTGGATGGAAATTATCATATTGCTCTTTTTAAGATGCAAATTGTTCAAATAAAATGTATTATAGGACCAAGATTTACTCTTCCCTAATATCGTTCGAGTCATATTTCAATTTCACTACTAGGTATCCGAGAAAACATTTAGAGAAAACGCGAAAAAATATCTTTCACACGCGAATAGATGGCAGCTGTGAAGAGGGGGCGTCAAACTTGAAAACTCTGCGTAGACTAAAAGCACAACAAAATGAATTTGTAGTTCGTTATCAGGAACGAGTAGCGTCACAGACCGCCGAGATGACGTTTCGGCCATCATCTTCTGGCCTTCTTCGGAGCTTTACTGCTGAAAAAGGCCACAACATGAAGAACGACATCCTGGAAAGACTGACGGCTCGTCCCGGACCAAATGACTCCGGTCGCGGGTGCCTACAAATCCACGAACTCCTCGTAGTACGACAAAGTCTGTGTCATAGACAATATGTGTCATATCACCACTAGTTTTCTGAAATGGTGGAGCAACCAATGCTTGGGCAGACAATTTGAAATGAATTGACCCCTCCACGACTCACCGCCTTGCTCTTTTCTTCTTTAGTAAGCCCCTCTCTGCCGCGCTGCGTCCCATGTGCGACCTCCGCTGGCCGCCTACCCCTCGCGTGCTGGCTGCTGCCGCCGGCGAGTGGCGGGCGGGCCGGGCGGGCGGGCCGGGCGCCGCGCGCGCGGCCGCCGCCCGTTTCGCCTCCGCCGCGCAGCCCGTGCGCGGGCAGCATGCGCGCCGAGGAGGCGGCGGCGCGGCGCCGCCCGGCCAGGCCCGGCGAGGCACGGAGCGAGGGGGAGGAGCGGGCGCGGGCGGCGACCGCAGCTGCGGTGGCGGGCGAGACGTCACGGCTTCCGCGCCCCCACTTCGCCGGCGCAGCACGGCGCGGCGCAGACAGGCTAGGCGGGCGGGCGGCGCGGGGGCGGGACGCGGGGCGCGGTGCACGGGGACTTCGGGACTTCGTCAGCCCGACGCAGCGGCCGCACGTGGCTGGGTGCCTGGAAACGGCGGATCATATGCTTCTCTGCGATGAACGGAAGAGCAGAGGAATGGAAACTGAAGCGAATCTTACTTCGATTTTTTTTTAAAGAATCTGTTCATGTTATGATGTTATCCAATCGGGAACTCAAAAATCCAAGCTTGCGACTACGTTTAAAACGAAGTGAATACTCCGATGTAAACATCTTGTAGTGTCACTTCAAGGTCACCAGCTGGAAGAAGAGAGGGACATTGTTATCCAGTCGGAAGTTCCAATACCATAAAATTAAGTCGTAACGAAGTTTCTGATTGGATGACAGTGGTGGTGGTGGTGGTGGTGGCGTCAGTCGCTACTGCTCGGTGTTGCCATCAGGATGTTCTTAAAGCAACAATTGACGAATCGTTTGGCATTTACAGGTGACTACCTAGTAAACCTAATAACAAATAGTTCGATATAATAATAATTAAGTACTATGGTATTGTAATATTCTACAAATATGATCATTTTAACTCGAATTACAGATTACTCTCCTTGTCTCCACATGCAATGCTAAACGTTCCATATGTTTCTCACACTTAAAAACGGTTACGTAATATTATTATAATATCACAATTTCGGTTCATCTCAATCATCATTTGTCACACTTATACAAATCGAAGGAGAAACGCTCCTTTCCATCTGCATTCAGAATTCATCTTGTATATGGGTTAGAGGTAGAGATCCCAGAATTTAAGAAAACGTGCACAGAATACATTTCTCGCCGTAGTACGTCACACATAGATTCAACTGTTTTTACTTTAAATAAATGAATAAATAAAAAAATATAAAACATAATGATTCAACCCTTTTTCCCACCAACAACGAGAAGAGTTCTATGAATTACAACCTGACAGCTCGTCAAACGAACCGCGAGAAATGCGATTTCAAAGTGTGTGAAAGTATGCCAAACTACTCATATTTTTAAACTAGTGGTGCTAGAGAATGGCACAGACTTTCCCGTATTAATTTTCTATTTCCTTTGGTCTCGTCTGTCTATTCGGATATACCGCCCAAATTTCCTTTTTCAACATTTTCTTAATTTTTCGTTTTCTTAATAGAAGAACAGAAATATTATTTTAAGAATATTAAAGAACAGTGAAACCTCCTCCTAAATGCCAATTTTCATTCAAAAATTTGGAGTCGTTTTTAAGAGAATGCTGTTTAAGCGCTACTGTAAAGGCGAAATTGGAAGCCTTTTTTTCCACAGGAATCTTTTGTGTTTTCGAAAAACTTTATTGAAAGTCATTTAAAGCACATTAACTCACAAATCCAATAATGTTTACAAATTGTGGGAAACGTGTATATTAGCGGTGCAAGAGATCTTAAAAAAAATTACATTTGTGTAATTTAAAAAAACAAAAGCAAATAAATACCCCAATATGAACTCCACGTCATATTAAAGGGTGCAATTAGCATTACCCGTTAGAAAAATTTGAACAAAAAAAGATTTGAAGCCATTTATGAGAAAATGGCGGTTGAGCACTTCTGATAATGTGGAATTTTGAGCTAGTTTTCACAAAAAAACTTTGAGTTTCCGAGAAACTTTATAGGACATTATTTAAAGCACACGTTCTCATAAATATAGTAATGTAAACAAATCGCCGGTAATTTAAATATTAACAACGTGAGAGATAAGTCAGAAAATGACTTTTTTGTAAGTTTTGGAAAAAAAAAGAATAGAGCAAAATGACGTTTATATCATCTCATAGAATACATTAAGCACTATCCCTACTAAAAGTTTAAAGAAAACATTTTGAGCCGTTTTTGAGAAAATATTGTTTTTGTAATTTTTTTATTTTAAAAATTGCACATATTTCTCACAAAATTGCACGAAAGCTACTATAATTTTCAAAAAATGAACAGAGCCTTAATGAAAGAACTCATTTTAGAGAACAAATTTTATTGGACGGAAAAATCTCTATCTTTAATCTCTGTAGTTGTAGGAAGGCGCCGAAAAAATTCAAAGTTTTGCTATTTTCGAAAATTTAGAGTTAACCTTGAAAATAGAACGTATGTCACATTAATAACCTTGACCCTATTCTTACAAGGAATTTAAAGAAAAAAAATTGGAGCCGTTTTTGAGAAAATTCTGAAAATCTCCAGGGGACTTCATGTAAAGAACCCTCAAATTTTGAAGAAACTTTTCAAAATTTTGACTAGAGCCAGATGGACAGGAGTTTCTTCAGTTTGGAATAAATCCGACAAATAGTTTAGGCGCTAGTGGTATTCACAGACGGATGGACAGACAGACGGACGTTTTGCTTTCAATTGTTTTTGCCGTATCAAGAATCCATAAAAGTGGGATTCTGATTACACAACGTGTTAGGGGATTTTCCCCTCAATTTAGCAACCAGTTTTATCCACTTTTTCGTTATCAGGGCCCGACAATGAATTTTTTTCTGCAGAAAATTCGCAATTTTTTGGCGCAGCATTACAAACTTTCCCTACACTACGTATATTACTCCGTATATACGTACGTATTTGGACAGGTAAAAAAGGACATGACTCTTTTTAAAGAACGGAGATTTTAGAACAGATTTCATTAACAAAATATCTCTATCATCAATATTTATCTTTTGCAAAATAATGTTCATTTTTTGTTTGGAATTCTAAAATACAGAGAGAGTGGCGAAAATAGTCCAGCATCATTTTCTTTACTTTTCTTTGATACATACTAGGAAAAAAATTTAAATAAATAATTTGGTGCGGTTTTTGAGAAAATAATTGTTTAAATTGTTTCGAAATTGTCTGTTTCACGCAAAAGTATGCTAAAATTACTCATATGTTTCAAAAATTTTAAATTAACTTATTTGAAAATCTATTGTTTGAAGGGGCTTCATTTAAAGTAAACTAAAATTTTAAAGAATTCTTTGAAAGGTGGAGTCGGGGCAGATCGGGTGTAGATCGTCAGGCGACTAATCATTTACAAAAATGTCTACGAATAGCTTAGGATGACGGATGTCACAGATGGACGAACGGATGGAGGGATAGATGGATGGTTGGATAGATGGACGATGGATGGACGGATGGACGGACCGATGGGCGGACGGACGAACAGATAAATAGGTTTAATTAACAGTTTTTCACTACTTTCACTATACACAACAGCTATACACTAATTTCTGAGATAGTTTATAGTACGTACGTATTTGAGAAAGTATTTAGGGATTTTACAGAATGACACAGACTTTCACATACTAGTAAGTGTTCTAATCATTTTAGCCTACGCTATCTTTGGTTTTTTCCCCACTTTCCTCCCAGCTGCCATCTATAGCCTCCTAAACATTTTCTCACATTTTTTCAGTTTTCAGTCACATAATGGTAGAATTGAAATATAACTTAATTGAGTAAAACCTGGTCCTATATGCAAATTTTCTTGGAAAATTTGCAGTATTTTTGAGAAAATGTTTTTATTTACTTTTTTCAAGCAACTTTGATGGCCCTCTGTACACTTAATGCAACGAGTATCTCTAGTAGGTCGTGAAACAATACCTGAATTTAAAAAAAAAACTTGTACGTTTTCCGACGCAATGTAGATAATACACGTATTTCCAGAGGAGCAAACTGATAAAAAGCATTTCTTAAAAAAGAGAAAATCACTTCTATGGTATTAGGTATTTTTTGAAATCGTTCTTCACAACACGGTTTTCAACAAAATTTCCAAACATTTTTTTGCACCACAATTCTAATAAAATTTTCATATTTCGTATGATGGAATGTGCGTTATTAAAACTTTACTGATGCTGTAATCCGTTTCACTTCATGAGCATTCGCGACTAGTGTATAGTGTTCGTTACTTACCTGGAATTAGCGCATGCATCCTTCTGATTCACCAAAGCTCTGAGAGCCGCAGGGTTTCGCGGATGACGCCGGGCGTGGCGGGGCAGGGCGGGGCATGGCGGGGCATGGCGGGGCATGGCGGGGCATGGCGGGGCATGGCGGGGCAGGGTGGGGCGGGGCAGGGCGGGGCGGGGCGGAGGGAGGTGGGGCAGGGCAGGGCAGGGCAGGGCAGCGCAGAGCAGGGCAGGGCAGGGCAGGGCGGGGCGGGGCAGGATGGGGCGAGGCGGGGCGGGGGAGGGTGGGGCGAGGCGAGGCGGGGAGGGTGGGGCGAGGCGGGGTGAGGTGGCGCGGGGCAGGGCAGGGCGGGGCGGGACAGGGCAGGGCGGGGCGGGGCGAGGCGGGGCAGGGCAGGGCGAGGCGGGGCAGGGCAGGGCGGGGCAGGGCGGGGCGGGGCGGGGCGCGGGCCCAGGGGCGGCACCGTCCGCTTTAAAGAGATCGATCCGCCGAGGGTGAGCGCTGGGGCGGGCAGTAGGGCGCGGACAGAGGTTTCCGGCGAAACTGCGTCGCTCACCTCGCTCACGTTGCGCCACGCGCCTCACCCGCGCACGTCGCCCGTCGCCCGCGCCCCTTTTAGCAGTCCCTCGCCCCTCAATCATCGGCCCCACCCCTAATTCTTTGCACCCCATCCCTCGTCTCTCGCCTCACGCCCTATGCCTCCACGACCAAGGCCCCACGCCCCGCTCCCCGCGCCACGCTCTCCCCTCGCCCCGCTCTCCCCGCGCCCCACCCGACGCCTCTCGCCTCTCGCCCCTCGCCCCCCGCCCCCGCCCCACGCCCACCGTCGCGTAAGTTGTCCCGCGTAACTCACCCCTCGCAACTCGCCCCTCGCAACTCGCCCCTCGCAACTCGCCCTTCGCAACTCGCCCCTCGCAACTCGCCCCTCGCAACTCGCCCCTCGCAACTCGCCCTCTCACAACACGCCACTCGCAACTCGCCCCTCGCAACTCGCCCTTCGCAACTCGCCCCTCGCAACACGCCACTCGCAACTCAACCATTGCAACTCGCCCATCGCAACTCGCCCAGCGTCCCCAGCCTCACGCTCCACGCTCCTGGTGCCACCTACCTCGCCTTTCGCTTTGATAGATAGATAGATATTTATTTCCGCAAATAGGTTTATGCAACCTGGTGGCAGAACACTAAAATTTACATTATTATTAAAAATTACATATTATAATTAAGAATTAAATACAATTTTACATCAATGAATACACGACTTTTTATTACTCTGACGACCACTCCACTTCACTTCATTTCACAACACGTCACCACACTTCAATACGAATACTACTTAAAATATAATTATATATTGAATAAAGTGATGCATTTAATAAATATTACAATACTAATTATGGTAACAGTAATTAATAATAATAATAATAATAATAATAATAATAATAAAATAACTATTTTAATAAACCTAACTTACTTACTAAATATCTTGGTTAATTTACTTTTAAATCTTTGAACACCTTGAGGAAAGGGTTCCAAGGCTGTCGCAGGCAACTTATTCCAGTCCGTTATTGTTCTATTCGTAAAGGAAAATTTTCCAACATCTGTTCCCTGTGGCCTGAACTGAATTTTGTGCTTGTGATCCCCTCTACTAAAGTATGTGGGTTTACTGAGCCTGATGTGGATATCTTTCCACGCTGGATAACCGGCATACGCTTTGTACAAAGCACAGAGTCTTGCCTTAACCCTCCTGATTTCTCGAGATTCCCATTCTACTTTCTTCCTATTGCTTCGGAAAATAAGTTTACTCGCTCTTCTCTGTACTGTTTGGTTACGCTTTCTGCACTCCACGCAGAGATTGGTTGGCTTTACCACTCTTCTTCTCTGTTTCGCCCCATGCACAGTCTTATGTTGTTCTCGCCACCTGCACTTTCGCTACATCGGTGTCTGTAATACGCTACTCGTTTCATTCCTCACGCAACTCAGCCCGCGTTTGTTGTACACCGGCCAATCTTTCTCACTCGGACAATTCGCTTCACCAGGTCTCGCCCACTCCTTATCAGCCACCCTGGCCAACCCCACTACTGCCTCCAGTATCACTCATCTTCACAGCATTCCTTATCTTACTGTGCTTTGTAAGCTTGTTGTTCCCACTATTCCCTCTAGTCTTCTCTTCGTGTCTTTTCGCTTTTTCCTCTTTCAACGATCCTGTGACCTTTGCCATAGCAGCTCTCTTCCCCACCTCCGTCACGGCAGACTCCACAGCGCCTTTTCCGGATCCAGCTGAGCGTATGTCGCCCCGCGCCGGCTGCCGAGAGTTGATGAGAGTCCTCGCGATTTCTCAATGGGCGCCGCCTCCGGTAATGTTCTTTCCGCACCCGGCCATCACGCACGGCGCGGCGGATGTGTGGAGCGGCGAATTCGTTCCCAGCTCTCCGCTTTCAAAGGGTTCGGGTTAAAGCGTAATGCGAACACTATGGCGTCCACTCGAAAATATTAGTGGGTGCTTTTTTTTTTTTTTTTTTGCCTGTCAGACAAGGAGGAATTACTGAAAATGATGGCCCGCACAAACTGCGTAAGCTATAAAGCGGAGACTACAGAATATTGTGGTAGGATTTCTGAGTTTTTTAAAATTTATTAGGTAAAGTTACATTACCAATGTGAATTTTTAATATATTGTGACCGTACTTACCTTTGTCGGTCGTCAGGGATGCACATATCATAAAATTTTTTGTTGTTAGTTAAGGTACAGGAATTCTTTAAGGGGGATACTTTAACCAGCATGTCTGAAGTTGATGAATCTATTAGTACACCACAGGATTTATTAAGAATAACCCAATTGACATTACTGGAATGATCGCAGATCATCACTGAATTACTAATCCAACGATTCACATTACATGTATCTGATTGTTTCACATTGTTTTACATTTCTTGTTCCCTTTCATGCTAATTCCCTCTCTCTGAAACCACATGCCATCCGCTCTCATCACAGACACTGTTGCTTTTCTTTATTACCCTGATGAGCATCCTGAACCGGCATATACCACATCCGACCCCATCCAATTATTTATAAGTATCGTTACTTATCTGATGCCTTCCACTATTGCTGCCTTCCGTTCGATGCGACGCGGCGTGCCGCTCCCCGATGCCGTTGCCGTGAGGTGGCCTTGGCGTCGCCGTCGTTCCGCGTCTGCACACGTGCCGCTAACAATACTTGTATACAATACTACAATACTACAATGTACTTGCAATAATTATCTCTCTCTCCACATACTTTGTCGATGGCGTTGCGAGATCTTACAAAGTCGACGCGTGAAAAGGTGATATGTGTACTGTTCAATCTCGCGAACAATTACAAGGAAACTCGCCAGCAGGGTGCAGCCTCAAATTGTCTTTCCCCCGCGCGGCCAACATTCTTCGGCTGCCCCACCTTCAAGTTTCTCACGGCTCTAGCACGTTTATACAAAAACATAAGAAATGAAACACAGATGTTCAGGGAACAAACGACTCTCGTTGAGCCCTCTGGCCGCAAGCGCCGAACCGCCGCGTACTTACTGTAAGCCGGGGAAGGGGCGGCAGGCTCGGCCTCCCCCGGCGGGCGCGCGGCCCTCAAGCCATTAGCCTTTTACCTGCTTTTCTCAGACTTCGGCGGCCAGACATATTTACAAACATTCCAGATATCGCTACGTGCCTCCCGCCCCAATACAGGCGTTAGAATTCGCCGACAACGAACGCATCTGCTAGGCAGCCGCGTCCGCGCCCGCGACCGCGACCGCGCCCGCCTCACCGTCCCTTTCTCTCAACCAGCATCGCGGTTCCCGTGAGAAAATACCAAACCTTGCTAATGAGATGCAGCCATCGCGGGCACAGCCAGTGCCATCACAAGTCACGTGACACACTTCAAAACATAACTACGAATAGCGAGCATTTCTTGTGGCACACTACGTCTCACCGTACATCATAGGCTAGCTGCAATTGTCACGTGACTCTCCCCCCTCTGCTTTTGGAAACATACGCTTCAATAAATACGGCAACTTCGCTCCCACGTGCCACTCTTATGTCAAACTATCAGTCAAACTCTGCTGCCATACGCAGTGACTACCATGTCAAACTCTTCAGTCAATCTTACTACTACGTAAAACTATCAGTCAATTTTGCTGCTACTACGCAGGCACTTCAATGTCATTTCTTCAATGTCATTTCTACTATGTGAGACTTCTATATCATCACTACTACTGCATCTACTATGTCAACTTCTAAGTCAAACTAATATACTGCTACAATTACTGCTCTGTTCACTACTACGAAGGGTGTCCGTAAATTAAGGTCTCCAACGCCGCCGTTTCCGAACGCGGAGCGCTAGATCCAATTTGGCAACACTGCCGTGTTCCTTGGTTCCCCCTCTTCAATCCCCCACCCGAACGACTTCGCTGGGACGCTCAGTCTTGGCACAGGTGCCGTCCGCGATGGACGCGACGATCGCCGATTTCTCCAAGTGCGAAGTGCGAGGTGTTATTCGTTTTTTGCATCACAAAGGGACTTCACCCATCGAAATTCATAGAGAACTGATCTCTGCATACGGCCCAAACGTTATGGACATCAAAAACGTCAGGAAGTGGTGCAGAGAATTTTCCGGAGGCCGAACAAACGTCCACGATGAGCCGGGCAGGGGGCGTCCATCCATCTCCGACGAGGTTGTGGCACGTGTGGACGAGCTCGTGCGCGAAGATCGGCGGTTGACGGTTAGGGAAATCTGTGCTATGATTCCGGATGTTTCCAAAACTACTGTTGACAAAATTTTAAGAGACACTTTGGGATTCAATAAAGTGTGCGCCCGATGGGTACCCCGTCAGCTCACCGATGAACACAAGCGGAAGCGTATTGAGTCGTCCCGTGAATTTCTGCGCCGACATGAAGAAGAAGGGGAACAGTTTCTCGACTCTATTGTTACAGGGGACGAAACATGGGTCCACTATTTCACCCCTGAGAGTAAACAAAAATCAATGCAGTGGCGGCACCCAAGTTCGCCGACAGTCAAGAAGTTCAAAACGACCCCTTCCGCCGGGAAGATCATGGCCACCGTCTTCTGGGACCGACACGGGGTGCTGTTGATCGAATACCTGCCTCGGGGACAAACAATCAACGCTGATCGTTATGCGCAAACACTGCAAAACCTTAAACAGGCGATACGAGACAAACGTAAGGGAAGATTGACGAAAGGTGTCTGTCTTCTCCATGACAACGCCCGCCCCCATGTTGCCAGGAAGATCCTGGAGCTACTCGCCAAATTCGGTTGGGACGTCCTAGAGCATCCACCCTATAGTCCGGACCTAGCACCGAGTGACTATCACGTTTTCCCAGCTCTCAAAGAACACCTATCAGGGCAGAGGTTCGAGAACGACGAGGAAGTCACAGAAGCTGTCAACCGTTTCCTCCGTGAGGCGGGGAAAAACTGGTACGACACGGGGATCAACAAACTCGTGGTGCGACTCCAAAAATGCATCGATCGTAACGGCGACTATGTGGAAAAATAGAAAAAAGTTCAGGCTTTCCAACAATGTACTTTATTTTGAAAATAAATTATGTTTACTATGAAAAATAAAATTGGAGACCTTAATTTACGGACACCCCTCGTATGTGAAACCACGCAGTCGCACTTCTACGTCAAACTACTATTACTGCTGCTACAATTACTACCCTACTCGTGAGACAGCCTGCGAACGAGTCAGCTGTCCTTGCTCTGCCTATCAAGGCTCCTACGATCAATCAGCGCGGCCAGCAGACCGCGATCTACGTTCGGGCCACCCGTGAATCGGACTTCACCTGGCCCAGTCAACAATACGGGCCGCTCCAGCAGCCGAGTACGCGCCCGTGGTAACATTCAGCCTACCAGCCGCAACATCCGCAGCCCATTTCTACCGACGGCACACACTCAGCCGTCTGACCTGGGTTGGCATTTGCTGTACTGTCATCAAACTGTAAGTGTAAACTTCAAGCAAGAAGAAACTTAAATCACAAACATTCAATGGTCCTCCGGCTTACTGCCTAACTATTTACTTGTAAAACTAATCAATATTTCAAGAATTAAATTTAATTTATACACAAGTGCATTTCTTTTCATTTGCCCCTAAGAAACAATCCCCTGAAACCTGATCTGAGCATGTATGTAGTCGCTTCGCAGTACGGGCCTCACACCGCGCTGCATCCACTACATGTACAATTCTCCAAGCGCACAACAATTTGATCGTGTAGTAGATTCAATGTGTAGTTTGACAGTGAAATGCCTTCTACCTACTTCCTCCTCAAGAGGACAGAAAAGGTGATGTAGTGAATGTCAAGTAAATGCGTGATCATTCTATGGGTGTTTTAATAGCTGTAAAAAACGAAGCTGTAAGAAATAGCTGTAAGAAACGAACGATATTGCATTGCTTAAAATGCCAAGAAAAAAATTTGAATAATGCATTCACGTAAACATTTGTATCTTTAGCTCACATGAAATTCTGTATGCGATATTACACCAAGGGAAATGATACCTTGGCATAACCTTCAAACAACTAGCTACTTTAACAACAAATTCATTGAATCCTGTACACTCTTTTCCGATTCATTTAAGTTTATCGGTATTACTACACTGCGTCCAGTTCGTCCCTTTATCCAATTCTGAAAAATGTTCCCAAGAATGAAATTGTTAATTTATCCTTACAAATTGCATTTTCCTGTTTATTGTGCAATGAAGTTGATGGTGACATCGCTGTTGATTCTGAGAGCAGTTTCCAAAATGAAGTGCGGGGCTGCAAGGCAACCGCGGAGAGCAACTTTATGATACGGCTCGTATCCGACCCGTGTTCTCGTTCCCTCCCGAACTTCATTACTGCAGCCGCACTGCACAGCCTGTGCGCTCCTTGAAGATGATGGTAATGGGTTGAAATAAGCGAGAGTAATTCCAATTTCGCCTTATAGAGTTCCCAGTCTCTCTCGTTGAAACTCTCATTCTACTCCTATTCGAATAGTTTTCAAAATTGTTCTTTTAAACACTGACTCCAGCCTATTTTCTTGGTACGACAATTATTTAAAAAAGTCAAATGTGTTTGTTACATTTGTAACATTTGCTTACACTTATAATAATTAAAAATATGAGATATTGGCTGGCAGTTCCCAGAAAACTGGTTCTTAATTTAATTGGGTAATAACGAAATTATGAATGTTGATTTAGATTACTGGTTTACATTTGCCATCCACGTCATAACGAGAAGATGAATACCTCTGAGGTTTGTACGATATTCGGATGCAATTCTTCTATCAGTGGTACCCGCCGACCGACATCATTATTTGACCCTACTATAATTTCGTGTGTTGTACTTAGTTTCCGCAGAAAATTAACTTGAATTCTATACTGACTTATTTCACGAATCTGAAAGCGAGTTCTCAAATGAAATGGAGATTGAGGTTGCATTTGAGACTGGAGAAGGGAATGTTGCCAACAACGTCCTATCGAACAAAGCCCTGGTGTATAGAACAAAACGAGTGTTACTTATCGAAAAATAGATTAAAATAACATGCGTGTTCTCTCTTTTCAAGAGTCTTTCTTATATTTGTAATTCCGAAGTATACGTAGAACACAAAAGTAATTGGAATGGGAAATTATTATTTACTATATTTATTAATTAATATAATAATTATAATTTGATATTTTGACGCATCTCCTTTCCCATGGACCTTCTGTTGATTCCGTTAAAGAAGTTTTGAATATTTCGTCCGACGAACTGACCACGTGGCATACCGTCCGTCTGTATGCAACTGGTTTCCGTCCGTTTGAATGCAACGAATTTCTATATAATTGTTTTTCGGTGTCTTTATACATTATTTTCGCTAATTGCTTGAGGAGGAATTCATTACAGAAAAAAAGAAAACCTCAACTACACTTTGGAAGTTCCTTCGTCAATGTTTTGTTTAATACTTGTTTGATTTTACAATAATCCTTAATACATTTATTAGTTTTAATTTATTATTCAGCAATATGATACGTGTTTTTAATGCTATAGAAAACTAAATAAACCAAACCAAATTACACGTTTTCCAAGTATCGATGGTTCATTTATTGAAAAATGCACAAAAAACGTGTGCAGCTCATTGTTTTTAACAGTTTTTTTCAATACAGCCGCATGAATTATTCGACCACTGAAATTCTAAAAAGAGAGAAGGAAATTGTTTTTCCTATTTTTCACAACGCCACTGCAATTAGCATAATTTTACTTAAATAACGCTGAAAGCACGTGCACTTCCCGGAATGTACAATAAGCTTCTCTGGCTGTTTTCCCGGCTCTGTGCAATTCACGTCGAAATCAGTCAAAATCAAGGCAACTAAATTAAGCTTACTCCAATGCTATCTGCATAGCGAATAATTCGATTGCCTGCCGCCTATTATCTCTCTGGGAACGGCCGCGATGTCCAAATTGCGTGGCTGTTTCCGCTGCTGCTGCTTCTGCTGCTGCTGCTGCTAGGCTGCGCGCCCGACACGGCGCCGCCGCCGCCGCAAGAAACCGCAGCTGCTGCGCCCCTCCCCCCTCTCCCCCCTATGGCGCCCCCCCCCCCACGAGCGCTCAGGCTGCCACTAGCCACCCTCGCCTCACGGACGCAGTTTCAGCCCCGTTGTCCCACTGGCGGAGATTGCTACTAGAAACAGGACATTAATATTAGTAACAGAACTTGCCTTCCAGCACTGGTCCTACTTTGAAAGTTGAAAGAAGAGGGAGGAGAAGAAGAGCAAGAAGAAGGAGGAAGAGAATAAAGAAAAGAAAAGAAAAAAGGAAGAAGAAGGAGGAAGAGAATAAAGAGAAGAAAAAGGAAGAGAAAACGAAGAAGAAGAAGGAGAAGGATGAGGAGGAGGAGGAGGAAAAAAGGAAGAAGAAGAAATATAAGAACAAGAAGGAGAAGAAGATGAAATAGAAGAAGAGCAAAAAGTGAAGGAGAAACATTAAGTTTCTCCTTACATGCAATATTCAACAACAGGCTTCCGATGCAAGCGAAGCACTTTAAAAGAAAGTCTTTAATGTGTTTACTCCATAGAATTAGTTCAAATTCAGAGCAGCCACCGGTCCTTTTGATTTCATCTCACTCCATGGACATTGGTGAGATAATTCAATTTAATGAACTTTCAAGGTCTTGGTAAGGGTCAATGTTCAGCGGCCCTTTCGCACTTTACTCCAGACAACTTTCCCCTTAATTAGAGCATTACGCACAGAAATGCTATAAATTTAATATTTTCAAATCAAGCTGTCTCCCGCGGCTGATTTAATTTTTCCTGAGGTAAATCCAATTACTATGTTATGCTGTATATTAATGAGCAAGTTCTAGGTGCGCATTCCACTTCGTTCCTGTTTAAATTCTCTTGGGGAATAATTAATCCTGACAAATTGGGTTATTTATTTATTTATTTAAATGAGTAATTTCAGTTTAGTTTATTACCAACAATGAATGTGGCATTCCATTCATTGAAATATCAGAGAAAATACTAAAAGAAAATAGTATATTTTATTTAAGACCAGATTTTGTAAAAATAACGTGGGCGAGTGTATGCCAAAATCATTAAGTGAAATCATGTGTTCTATTCTAGAGTTGAGTCTATTATAGAGTCATACTATATGGTTCACTTGCATGATTTCAATAGTAAGAAATCCTCCGCGAAAGGTGGAATCCAACGTTCTTATGTTTTCTTTTTTGGTTATTATTTTAAATAAATATTCATATTTATAAGAGTAGAAACTACCTCTTTTATTTCAGTAATATTCTACCGTTCCGCTTCATCCCGGAGATCTGCTGTTTGAAGTTTTAAAGCTGCAATTGGACATTAACTTTGATTCAAGATAATCTCGTGAATAAGTTCCATTAGAAACCGTGCCGCATTGGACATGCAATATTGTAAATATCAACAGATGTCGTGTACTAATGCTTTAATTTTTCTGCAACTAATACAAAAACTTCATCGTCGTCGTGAGTAGGGAACGGATTTCTACGATTTTTCATATTCTTGTCCGTTGCTTTAGAGCATACACAAGTAAACTTTCTTGACATTTGGTTAGATTTGGATGTTATTTAGATTAATATGTTAGCACATATTTGTGCATATTTAGCCGATTTTTCTTGTTGGTGTAATAACAGGCGTATATTTGGTTTATTTCGTTAAAACAGAGACTTACCTCTAAAACACTTGAATAATACACTAAAACACATTTCGTAGAATATAATTATTTGTGAGCGTTCATTAATTAGAAAGAGCTTGCCATAGTTTGAGTTTTTATCTTTTCTATAGATAATAATATATCTACTTTTGCAAATGTACGATATTTCTTGATATATTTTTAAACCAGAAATGCAACAAGACATACAATGTGCTTCACTAAGGTGAATATTTACTTCAATTATTTCTCCCGCGGAGTAAGGTAAATTACAATATGTTTGCACAAAAATATATATTTTCATTCCAAGCATGCTTCTCCGGAATTGTATCAAGAAAGGGAACACAGGAAATGAAGTGTTGTTAATTTTAATTGCATATTTAAGTGTATATTTCAGAACTTTTAGGTCATAAATACATATTTTTAAAGGCATATTTCAAGATTGTTAGGGCATAAAAATCCTCTCCCTAGTCATGAGTAAGCATGGGGTTAGCGGGGACATCTCCCAACCCTAAAATGGGTGTTCGAATCCCAAGTCTGCGCACTGGTCTCTTCATATTATGCTCCAATGGAGCAAAATTTGGTTATGCTCCAATGGATACAAATGTGCTATTAGTCCGACTAAGCCCAAAGAAATTTCGAAAATAACAAATCTTGGAAAATTGGGAAGTCGAATATTCCGAGTTTTGTTCTTACAAAAGTATT
This sequence comes from Acheta domesticus, assembly GCA_031308135.1. Classification (NCBI taxonomy): domain Eukaryota; kingdom Metazoa; phylum Arthropoda; class Insecta; order Orthoptera; family Gryllidae; genus Acheta; species Acheta domesticus. The sequence goes on from JAHLJT010009419.1 coordinate 218,941,045, forward strand.
TAGGAATTGTCTGAAGAATTAATAGGATAAAGCTAATCCCTTGCGAACACATCGCACCAGTGCCGGAGCTAGACAATTTTGGGCCTGGGGCAATCCTGAAACGTAGCTCCCCCTCAGAAATTGAAAATATGAAAGTTGTATCAAGAAACAATACGATTTATTTTATTTCAACAAATAATAAAAATATTACCTTTACTCTAGAAAAAGGGTTTGGAAATATACTTTAAGTAATAGTTTTCAGTAGAAGTATTTAGTGATAAAATAATATAATTTTCATGACGAGCTTAAAAGGCTAAAAAATGCTATAGTTATTTAGTCAGTCTTTAATAAAATTACTTATTGTTAAATACATTAAATAATAAATATGAATTTAAATAGGACTATTTTAATGTTAGCATCATTTGATTCATTTCATAGAGTCCTGCCTTATAATTAATGACTTTAAATAATTTTTTTAATGTAAAAAGTTAATTGCAAATTTTATGAAATATCAGACTGCTCTACCGCGCTGATGAAATTACGATAACGATTTTTTCGAGTTCTAATTTCTTTCTCAATTTTTCACTATTTTTTCCATCATAGGGCTCCTTGAATTGCGAGGCCCCGGGCGATCGGCCGGTCTGCCCATGCCTAGCGCCGGCACTGCATCGCACTACAGGAGGATATGCAGAAAAGTTAGAAACGTTCTACATGATCACTATAAGGAAAATCAATATCGCCTAAAGTTTCATTTCATGATGTTCAGTTCTCATTCTCTAAGACTAATGAACTGAGAAAGATTTATAAATGGAACAATATACTCATACTTCACTGTGAATACACAATTAAAAGTGTCTGAAAATATAAATGGTGCTTCATATCCTGTACATACAAGCATTTGACAAAGTATGGCAGGAAGGACTTCTGTATAAAATTAAATCCACTTTGCCCCAAGCATATTACCTACTGATGAAGTCATATCTATCTAATCGTCACTCCCAAATTAAATACCAAGAAGAATTATCATCCTTCCATCCCACTAAATCAGGAGTCCCTCAAGGCGGTGTACTGGGTCCTGTTTTATACCTTATATACACCTATGATTTACCAACCAATGAAAATACTACAATTGCAACTTTTGCGGACAATACAGCAATCTTGGCTGTGCATGAAGCCACACTCCAAGCTTCACTAAATCTGCAAGAGCACCTGAACCAACTAGAACAATGGTTACAAAGATGGCGTATTCAAGCAAATGCCTCCAAATCCAAAAACATCATATTTACCCTCTCCAAAAAGGAGTGTCCTAAAGTCCAGCTAAACAATATATACCTAGCACAAGTACCTTGCATTAAATACTTAGGTATTCATATGGACAAACGGCTTACATGGAGGAACCATCTATCTGCAAAGAAGAAAGAAGCACAAATCAGATTCTCTCAATTATCATGGCTTATCAACTGCCACTCAAAACTTCCTTTAAACAACAAAGTACTCCTTTACAAAGCAATCATCAGGCCTATTTGGAGCTACGGAATCCAACTCTGGGGATCCGCTAGCAAATCAAATATAGAAATACTTAGAAGATTCGAGTCAAAATGTATTCGAAGATTAGCCAATGCATCATGGTACGTGACAAATGACACACTACGTCGAGACCTTAAGATACCTACAATATATGAAGAAATCACTCAGCGTAGCACCACCTACCAAGAGCGGTTAGCCAAACATCCAAATCCATCATCAATCAATCTACTGGACAATAGTGAGGAAGAACACCGACTTAAAAGATACCATATTCTGGAATTACCATTCCGTTTCAAACAACCCACATGATGATGAACTCTAACTTCAATTAATACATAATTATCAGATTTACTGAATGTTTGTTAAAAAACAGATTGTAAATAAACAGAATATTAAAATAAAAAACCTGTACATGTTTGTTGTAGAGGACAATCGCAAAGAAAGCTTATTTCCCAGCTTATCTTAGTATCTTGAAAACGTAATGAATCACATATAATTATAACCGATCTTTTTGTGAATGGACTTGTATGTCAGACGATATTTGAACATTACGTTTACATACACTCACTAATATTTGCATTTATGAACACACATTGAATTTTAAAAATTTCGCTGTTTTTCTTCGCTAATTATAACCCCACATTCACATATTTGCGGGAGAAGGAGATGTTGACTGCCTTCAATTGTTCGATTATAAATCGCATAATGAACAATAGACAGTAAATAAGCGTTCATTCTATTAATTTAATTTATTATTAAGTTTTACTTTTTATTTTATAACAACTATTCATAAAAGCAAGTGATAAAACATCGTGGGCCAAATACATTTAAAGAAAAACATCACGAAATTTAAGCACAAAGCTAAATCTTTATTCTAAATCCTTAGTCGCTTAAATACGTACAGTTCAACGCAATAACGAAACCGTTGCCAGTAACACGAGAAAGTAAGTGTCGCTAAAGCCCCACAACTTCGATGTCGATACAAAGCAATCAACCCACTTCTAAGAAACAGAGAAACAGCTTGTGAGCGCTGACCAACCAGTCGCGGCGAAGGCCAGAGCCAAACCCCTTGCGCCGCCACCTCCAGTCGCCCGCTCCTCTTCTCGCCCCGCCTCCGCCACGCCACTGCCCCCGCCGCCGCCTCCGCCCCCGCCCCCGCCTCCGCCTCCGCCAACGCCTCCACCTCCGTTTCCGCCTCCGCCTCCGCCTCCACCTCCGTCTCCGCCTCAACCTATGCCTCCGCCTACGCTTCCACCTCCGCCACTGCCTCCGCCTCCACCTCCACCTCCGCCACTGCCCGCCGCCGCCGCCGCCCCCCGCCCCCGCCTCCGCCTCCGCCTCCGCCTCCGCCTCCGCCTCCGCCGCCGTCTCCGCCCCCGCCTCCGCCACCGCCTCCGCCTCCACCTCCGCCACTGCCTCCGCCACCGCCTCCACCTCCGCCTCCGCCTCCACCCCCGCCTCAGCCTCCGACTCCCCCTCCGCCTCTCCCCACTCGGCCACCGCTTCCGCGCCCATCACCGTCTCTCTCTCCGCCTCCGTCACGGTAACCGCCTCCGCCTCCGTCGCCGCGTCTGCCGTCGCTGCGGAACGCGATCTTCGCACAAACAATTGCGCTCGCCGCGCGCCGGCTCGGAGCCCCGGCAGCAATTCGCAAACAGCGCCGCACAAACACGCCCAGCTCCCGCCTGCCGTCCGCGCAGCGCCGCGCAGCGCCGGGTTATTGGCCGCGCGTGAATGAACTGGCGGAGGCACGGGACGCGAGGGCACCGCTGCACTGCGCCGCACGCCTCTCAGCGGCAAGGGGGGGGTGTTCAGTTGTCGGTATCTACGCTGCAGTTATTAACGCCCTTACGCCGATGAATAGCAAATAATCAACGGCAGCAGTTATTACTGTTATCCGCCATGTGGTATTCAATGCCATTTGCCTATAAAAATCTTGTAAAATATGGCAGTCATGTAACAAAATAATGTAAAAATAAATCATAATTCAGGACAGCATTGCGAAAAAAGATATTCTTACCGTATACATCATTCTTTTGTTATGTTGATCTTGACCTCGTATTATTAATATTAGTGGAGGCTAACAAAATGCTGTCGTTTTACACTTTCTTTTACATTTACAGTACAAACTGATGCATAAAATGTATAATTATGTCACATAAAATGTATAATTAATACACACATAACTTCAATTTTGAAGCAGACCAAATAAATCCATCTCATAACTCCATCTCATTTACTGCTGTGTGTTTGTGGTCTCTTTAAAAGTTTGAACTAAAATTTCTCATCTCAATAGGCCTTGTTCATTAATTCTTCAAAACTAAATCTAAAAACTGTCTTACTTTATAATGGAAAATAATAATCATAGGAATGGAAGTAGGTCAATAAATTGACTTCCAATAGGACACTAAGTTCATGTCTAGGAAAATTTCAATTATTTAGCTTCAATTCTTTAGAAGAATAAATTTGAAGATCACAACTGGTAAATATGTGAAAAATTTTAAACACTAATTATACTTTTTGACCAATAATCAAGGACACGAATGTCCTGTGCTTTATTTGCTTTTAGGACCGCCACCTGGCGACAGCAAGCAATTATGTCTCCCGAGAAAATGCTCGCACGTGGCTCAATTTGTGACCCAGCACAGCATACCGACACATCTTTTAGTACAGCCGTAGTTCCTTTTACGAAATAATAGATGGTAAGGGAAAAATCTTATGAAGTCCAATATATGTTCGGAATTCATGATAATTTTATGCGTCCTGGCTTGCACGAGTCATGTTTAATGGATCAACTTTACATTAGCAGGTTTAAAAAAACTGTTTTCAGTAAATGAATATATATTCAGCATTTTTCAACAATATAAATTATTAAGTATTATTAAGTAATTATTAAGTAATAATTATGTATTTAAGATATTATACATAAATGATCAGTAACGTATATAACAATGATCCGAGTAATTGTTTAACGAAATATCTATGGTTACGTTTCTTGATGCTTTATGTTCTATATCTTTTTTTAGAATAGATAATTTGCTAAACAAGGGTTGAATCTATTTTCTAATAGAGTATTCTTCTGCTAAAGAAAAATTACAATTTTTATGTATTTGAGAATGTTCGAATATTTTTCAAATAATGTCCTGTGAATGTTTAACCCATCCGGTAACACTGTATGCAAACAACCTTCTTTTTATATCCACATCCATGATGAGAAAAATCACAAAACAAAATCATACTAAAAGAGTTGTTGTTCACTGAATTTAGCGTTATTGCAAACAGAATAACAGGCGACGCTTCCTTCACTCTAGTTTTCACTTCGTTTTTCAATCGCCTTCTTATAGACAACTTTCTCCATTCTGCTTTACTTGCATTAATCGACTTTCTTTCTTCCGTCTTTGCATTAGAATAAATATTCAAACTCTTTTGGATCAATGGACGTCTTCTGAAGGATATGTCGTTACAATCAATAATATCTCGTTCAAATATATTTCATACGACAGGATCAACATTAATTCGTTTCTTCATTTAGTATTCAATACTTTATATTTAATTGTCGGGCTAAAACAATTACTGCAGTAATAATTCATACGAAACGTAATTCTTGTTCCATTACGTACTTCCTATAGTTCTGCTTCGTAAATAGTAATAATTTTAACAAAAGTTTTATAACTGTTTTATGAACGTTAAAACTAAAACTTTAAAAGTGCCTCAAGCGTAAATCATATTTTCTCTTACACCTCTTGAAGGAGTCCCATGCGCAACCGTTTTGTGTCACATGAAAAGAAATATTCCATGCCCCGTGGCAATCAGGAGAAAAACAGTACGCTGATGTTTGTAAATTACATGTTTGCATAACAGCTTGTCGAAAATACTCCCACTGCTTTCCAGAAAATAGCAGCGGCGTGCTCTTACCAACACTCAACGCGCAATATGTTTGCAGCCTTGAGTGCACTGCTCTTGAGACGTTCACGCAACGTTCCAATTCGAGAGACCGTAAATACTCTTCTGAGCCATTACCAGCGAGGGAGCAAGATGGTTCAGAAGGACGAAAGTATGACTAGGAGTACATTATCAATGTTTTATTTAAAGATGACGATGAGTATGTACAGTATCGACAAATGTAATGACTTACGATTTATTACAAGAGCACAGAGAGAGAATTTGAGTTGGTAGTGTTGCTGTCGCTGGAGAGACATGAAATTGAGATTTTTTCCTGTGTGTGTTACAATATTCTTCAATATTTTTCAATTTTTGTGAGAGCGAGAAGAAGTGTTTTAGTGATAAGACAGTTCTTTCTAAATAAGGACAAAAATACCAGTACATCGCTCATACACATGGTACGTAATACAATAATAATATCAATAATACAATAATATCGGCGCAATTTTTAGTGGCCTTTTAAACACGATTACTTAGGTAGTTTCTCGGGACAGTATTTTCATTTCAGTTTTACACATAGTTCACAGTACAACAATACAGCATAAAATTACCTAAAACTTTCTATCAAACACGAAACCAAGCTTCAAAATGTAAAATGTGCAGTTATTTGAAAATATTAACGAAACAAAGCAAAATTTAACGAAGAATAAAATGTTTTTTGAGATGTTTACAACTTTCAAACACATTTCAATAAATATAAAGAAGCTACGGAGAAATTTAGAATGCAAGATATAACTCGGTGGTGTCAAGGTCTTCTACTGGTCGCAGTAGCACGCGTCGTGGAGGGGCGATTTCGTCGTGGCACTCGTGCCACGGACTCCCGCTCGTGGCATCGACCTTGACAAAACTGATATAACGTTTCGATTTCATGTCGAATGCGGTAGTCAGTTGTCTCCGTCAGGTACGAAATGGTGGTAGTGTGGCGCACTTAGGTGGCTGCAGCTAAATAACTCGCGCGGTGTCTTAATTAAATATGGAAGAGACATTTCAGTGGCGTTAAGTACCCTTTTCAATTATCGAGCGAAGAGTAATGGCGATGTAAAGTGCGATTTATGCGCCGAGTACGGTGGTGTAAATTTAACGTCTTTAATCAGCAGCCTGACGTGGTAAAGGAGCCTCTGGAAAATATGGTGTATGAAAATGCGGAGCACGAGCTGGGAAGTAAGGAAGCCGCAAGACTTAATTTAAATGTCACACGACATGCATTAAATTCGATTTCCGAAAGGTGGGAATGTTTAATATATTACACGCTTTGTGTTAATATTTAGGTTTGTCTTTTTTTTCTTTGAAGAAGAATACATAGACAGATGCGTTAGTCCAAGTTTAACCCAGGAACTTCTAAGATATTTGCCCGACGAACACAACAAACAAGAAATCATGAGACTCACAGTCAACTCTGTGGCATCTCATAACCTTTCTAAAGACATTTTCTTTTAACACATTAGCTCCTTTAATTTTCATGCACTGAAACAAATCATTATTAATTAATAATAAAGAATGTATTACTGCATTCCCGCAAAGAATTATATTTTGCCTTACATAAAAGTAATTTTAGAAATGCTTGCATCATTTTAAACATGTTTCACATTTGTGTATATTCCAATTTTTTACATTGGGGGTAACGGTAAAGATGTACGGACACTCACGAACATCCATGCCCCAGGCGGGATTTGAAATAACGACCCTTCAGACGCGAACCAGTTACGGCTCATCAACCTTAGCGACTTCGGCTATCGAGACCGGCATTTCCAAATTTTTATGTTTTACAGTTTCATTGATAAAATCGAATGTAATGGAAAGCTGGGAAACATCTACAGGATCTACAAATAATTAATATTTAAATTTCAAATATATAAAAGTAATATTTCGAAGGCGGCAACTTTACCACATGAACGTATTTTTGATTTTTCACTTGCTCGATCATGGGACTTTTGCACGCCAGCCAAATCTCCCTTTTTCGCAAATATCTCGTTGCTTGAACAGGCAATATTATATCATCAATTTTCTCAACCCCGCGTTCGTCTCTAATAGCTCTAACGCAGCCCCCTCATGATTATTTGCACTTCCCGGTTTCAAATCAGAATGATCACGGATCAGTTCTCCATCACACTCGCTTTCAACAAGTTGTCTCCGCGACACTTCAATGTCTTTTTTGGATTTTACACTGATCAGTGGATACGTACTCGAAGTACGTACACTTTTAACAGTTGTTGGATTATATCTAATTGTCAATGAAACTTTTAACAGGATAAATAATTATCTCGCATAAATAGGATGTTTTAACATCATTGTAAGTTCTGTTAGATCTTAGTGTCACATTTCATAGTTCACATTTCAAGAAAATCATACCACTAAGTCCATATTTTATTTCATTTTTGTTTCTAGTATTGAATGGTGTCTCACAGGATCATATTGGATGTTTATGTGACAAGTTGCATTTGTGTTCTGTCTGCAGTGCGCCAGTGAGGCTTCACTCAGGGGAAATTGAGGAGAGATTTATCTTAATCTCGGAGTAGAGTATATTTGTTTCACTGGAGCAACGTCAGAGCTGCGAGGGCGTTCTGCCCAGGTTTGTGTGGAAGCTAGGCGTTCAGGCGTCAGTCTTCACATGTCAGTTCAAAGAGTGCGTGTGCCCTGAGAGTGTTGAGAACATGGTTTGAAACCCGGAGTTCCACCCCGGAGCCGCAAGAACTTTCTGATCCTTTATGTGATGCATAATGCAGCCAAAGCACACAAAAAATCCCTCTCTCGATCAACCATGACTCGAAAAAGAGATTGGATGACCATGTTTTGATCAAGAAATTTATAGTAAGATAACACGCGTATCTAAAACTGTTTCCAGTGTTTGGTACTTATTGTTTGTGATACTTCAACTTTTTGTATTTGTAACCTCCATTCTCAAAGTTAATTTCACCACTTCGTGGCGCAATATTTTGTTGAACGTTTAGGCAAATATTTCTGTCCTGCACAGCATCCCAGGCAAAAGGAACTACATTTCTATATTCTGTTAACTTTAGGTTCCGTTTCTCACCACAAAGAAGTAATGTAATTTTTCTCAAGGAATCGTGAAATTTATTAGATTTTATTTCCTTTTCAAATTGTGTTTTTGAAGACCGAAGTAAACCGTTGTTATAATTAGAATAATTATAACAATGGTTTGATCCGGATCTTCGAGGTTGATCCGGAGTCTCCGGGTTTCATATGTTATCTCCGGGCTCCGGGTTAATGTAGGAAATCTCAAGGTTGTACGAGTGATTAATCAATTGAATTCACTTTAGCGAAATTTTCAAATTTGTTGGCCAGCCATCGCAAATTGAATTATTAAAAAAATTACAAGAAATAAAAAATACACTTGTTTATTTTACCAAACACATTAAAAAAATAAGCTAATCAAATAAAAAATACTTTCACTATTGTGATTAGAGTCCGAACTGTAAGATATACATGTTGCTTAATAAAAATAATTTATTAATATAATGCAAAAGTAACATGAAAATCAATATTATTTCGTATAAAATCTACAGTTTAATTTAAAATAAAACATTCATTATGACTTATATTTTGTGATCCCCTCCCTCCGGTTAAAAATCGCTGGCTCAGGGGTTTCCGGATAGTGGCAACCCTAATTAGAATATGAGGTCTTTCTCAATTAGATGACCTTTGAAGTAGTGGAAACTACGAATACTTAGCCTACAGGGATGCATGATCCAAGGTAAGATTTCAGACCAGGAAATCTTTGGCGAGTTGGTGTTGGCAGCTCTACTTCCCTTTTGGGGGTTTATTAATTTGTCAGGTACATTCATCACAGGTAATCGCTTCGTGCCGGCACTGTGAACAAATTATCCTAGATTCAGAAAGAACATTCTTGGCACACCATATCTTTGATGCGGTTTATTAATCTTCATTATAGCTTAATCATCATTAGTACAAAGAATTCTGCTGAATATCTTTGTATTTATTAGCAAATCTTACGATTAAGTTGTCCAAAAGCGTAAAGGAATACAAAACATAGTCAACGTAGGAAATGTGACTTCATTGTGATATTCATGTTAAGACAGTTATAGTGTTGCTAAATTAGATTTTTATTTTCATGTGTATCACGTATTTCAACAAGCATTCGCATTACCAAACAATCAGTGGTTGCAAAAACCTCCCCTTTTAATGAATTTTTTTACTGAAAATTATTTCCTTTGTTCAGCACTAATGAGCGTAGAAAATCATAATGCTGATATTGATTTACAAATTTGTCCATTAATCATAAAGAAACTCCTTCACCCTCTATTCCAAACCCACCTACACATGATCTGGTGATAATCAATAGCACTCACTCTCTGTATTGTAAGATTACGTGATATAATACAAGCTGAATCAGTGCAATAAGGTGCATGGGTTCACCTAGGCTCAAAGCACACTAACTCGACTGACATTGAGAACATATTTGCGGCGAACGAACGGTTACGTTACTTCGGGACCATTGACAACACACCTCTCGCACGTGTCCACAAACCGCAAACATTTTTACCCAAGCTATTATTATACATCAAGAAAGTAGGTTTCTTGCTACCTTTCATCCTAACCAATCCACCGCTGTTTGTTTTAATAGTTGAGTTGCTCATAAGCATCCTTAATAATGTATGTATGTATTTGGCATTTTGGGTCGACTGTCCGACTTTGCTGACTTGCTATCGGTGTCCCCCCGCCTTGGCACAGTTCCACGCTTGGCAAAATTAGAGACATGCAGCAAACTTGGCATATTCCCTTCACCGTACTGCTTGAGCTCTTCTTCGTCACATCGCTACCGAAACTGAGACGATTGTAAGGGAAAGCCACAACTCTGTTTTTGCCTCGACCGTCAACCGAATCCGTTCACACTACGGGAAGCTTGCACGCTGCCCGTGAGCAGCCTCCAAAATAGGCTGTGCAGCGGAGTCAGGGTCTCCTACAGGTGGCAGTGGCACGCCTCGCAGCACCACTACACCACGAGCTTCTCTGCGCCACTAGCGTCGGGAGAGGAAACTATTAGTAACCCCACCGTTTTACAATAGGGATGGTGTTGTCTCTTGCGGCGGGGTTATGAACTGCATGGAGAGCCGATTTCGTCGTGACACTCGTGCCACGGACTCCCGCTCGTGGCATCGACCTTGACAACACTGGGCTATCGGCTCCAAAAATATTTTTTCTGCGGCCTTCCACACTTTCTTCTTCCCAATGGTATCATATTCCTGACTCTCTTCACCAGTCTTTCACCGTTCTTTCAAGTGAAGTGGTTATTCCATTCTTTTTTTCTTCCATTCACAAATTGGGCATCAGTTATTTTACACTGGTTTCTTACAGATATAAACTAAGAACAGAATGTAGTGCAACATACGAGTTATTAACGCATTGTGTGCAAAGTGCTTCGTGATAAGTCCTCAAAATACGTTAGATATAAAAACATATCTATCAAAAATTATTTATTTTACACAACAATGTCATCAAAAAGCAATATTCACTGTCGTTATAATAACTTATTTGTTTCTATTTCCTTGATTTAAATTTCAATAGAATGAAAAAGAGTGAATATTACAATGGCATAATAATAAAAACTCATGAAACTCTGGTTTGTTTGTCCATTAGTTTACTTATTGTCTAAGGGTCTATGTTTATACAAAGAAGGTGGAGATTAAAGGGTGAAATAAAAGGATTTTGTGCCGTAATTCCATTTAATTCTCTGTTTTGTGGTTGAATTATTTTAAGAGAGTTTGAGTGACTTCATGAACGTTAGCAAAATTTTTGCGTAAATGAAAGCATCGCTTTATTACATTTGGCGTCAGTTTTATAAACATTTTTAAAAAGCAGAAATTTTGTTTTTTCACTCGCACGAAACATAAAACGGTACCTAGGGCGTGAATTGAAAATTAAACATAAAACGCGCAACCCGGCTTACTGGTGGTTAGGGTACATATTTGCGAGTGTTACATGAAACTTTAACCCTCGTGTGTGTGTTTATTTTTAAAATATAAGATGCTAAGCAGGTTGTGCCGAACACTGCACAGTTTTGTTGTCATTACGATCAGAACTTCCACTGTTTCACAATAAATGGAAACGAACATGTGTATATGATAAAAAGAGGAAGTGAGGTAGTAATTAACGAAATCAAGAGTAAACTTCGGTAAAAATAATATATTCTGGACAGGATATTTGTAAAAAGTGCTAATGATGGTGTAAACTTTACCAAATGCATTGTGCAAATGCTTACAGCGCTGTCTAGAAATCATTGAAAGTAAACATACATCTATCATTTTTTGACACTTTATCAGACCCTTCAATTCCTATGTGTTTTTATTGGTTATCCAATTTTTCTAAAGAACGATTTCATCAAATGAGCAATGTTCTTTAATTTTCGTATTATCAATCGATACATTTGCACGTAACTCATTAAATATCAGATGAACACATTCTTCTCCAATTTTTAGAGGAAGTTGCCATTTAAAGGTATGATATGAAAAAGTATTAAACACTTGAAATCTCAGCCTTCTTCTAAGAATACACTTTACTACATGAATTCAACGAATTCATCTTTCAAAATGCTATTTTATAAATACCGCTTAAAGTTACTATACGGCTGAATGAGTATTTTTATAATAAATATTCAACCGTACTTGTCTTGTTAGTATTATGTTGCACTGGATTTTTAAGGACTCCTTCCTCAATTTTCAGAATTTCCCCGTGGTGCTGATATTTTTGTCGCCCTATCTGCAAGAGTGCCTCGGCAGTGGAAGGCGTGAAGCTTTACTGCCTGCGTGCCCAGTCCCTCATACCTTCGTCACGCTACTCCGCCCTCTGCTGCTGCAAGCTTTCACCGGCGCCCGCTGCCTCCACGTTGCCACAGACGGCTCCGCCGCCTCCGCCGCCGCTGTCGAGGTCGCCTGCAAAGAATCAGCTTCCCTGGACGGCGAATTAACTTTCGGAAAGTCGAAACGAAAATGTAATAACCTACTCTTAATCGCGACTAATGAGACAGGGTTGAGAGAAACAATTTCTACAAAGAGAATTTCATTTACGAGCCATTTATTGCTGTTCGTTTTTAATTCGTTTGATGCTCTTTTGTCGGACGCTCGGTCGGTGCGAGGGGCGCATGCGTACGCGGCCAATGATTCTCACGTGTTCCACTCGGCACGAGCGCCCAACGGAGGCGCTGCGTTCCGTTTGGTTGGTAGCCCTGGGAACGCAACACTGCAGCCGATGCCAGCGGAAGACATTCGCAACTACCAGGTACATTTGAAGAAGGTATTTGAGGTATTACCTGGAGCGACCAGAAGGGGACGGGCCAGCTGGAGCAACTTGCCCCAGGCCCCGACATAATTCAAGCCCCGAAGTTGTTTTTTTTCACTCGAAAAAAATAAAAATAAATGTATTCATCCCTAACCCAAGTTTAACACTACTGGTTATTTTTAATCCATGGAGAAATGAATTCTGTTTATGAATTGGGGGAGAAGGGAAAGTTTTGTTTGAAATGAGGGATCTCCGTGGATCAACTGCTCCAGGTCCCTGATTTTCTTCTGGTGTTCCTGGGTATTATAGGTATGGTTACCTATTTACGTTGGCTTTAGTAACGTCATATATTTTAAAAACTGTTCGCGCACCTAGTTACACTAAAGTTACTAGACGTCTCCTTACCGGGGAACAGTCCCCATTTATTCAAATCCATCCCCGGATAAAATCCAAAGTCGGAATGTCCCCTAATTTAAAAGTCTCATTTTGATTTATCAATTTGGATTTATGTATTATCTTGGCAATTAGCACAGAATCAGTACCTCATTCCCGTTGAAGTGAGAGAGCGACCCCGGATTCGCGTAAAATTTCTGGTAACCAAACTTTACACACTTAATACTCCGTGTACACGATGAGAATATTTGACAAAGCTTCAATTATGTACAAGATCACCCACCAAGAAACACACTGAGTCATCATGAAAAATACTTAAAAACGTACTTCATTTATTATCATTTCTGCAATAATTAAAAAATAAATAACTTTTAGACAGCTTCGAGTAAAAGCTGCTCTTTCAGAGCACCCGTAGTGTGCTAAATGTTCGAATTTTAGCACTTGTACTAAAAGTAAGATGTTGATCAAATGTTCAGATAACTCTGTGACAGCAACAAAGAAAAGATACTTTCGTCTCACTGCATCAGCTACGGTGACCTTAATATAACATTAAATGATTTGTATATTTAAATTAAAATAACACGAAAGTTAGAAAGGATGTTAAAACGTTGCGTGTGACATACCTGAAGAATGGGATTTTATTTTACTCGTAGGATTGTGTCATTCGGCCTATCGGCTTCGTGGGGTAACCTTTCCTACTCGCAAAATAAAATGTCACTTATTCCACTGGTATCATAAATATCTACAGTAAAATCTAAGCCGGAATCGATCGGGACGAAAAATATTTCGGATTAGAGAGCTTTCCGTTTTATACAGGGTTGTCAATTTTATGACACTTGTGATATTGATATTTCCGTAAAACTTATAATAATATTAAAAAATAAAGTAATACATTAACATATAACGTATTTATGGAAGAAATCGCCATTAAATGAATATTAAACACTCATTGACAGCTTCTGGGTACCTGTAGCTTCTATAAGTTTGATCTTTCATCTCAAGTTAGAGTTTTATGTTTTTTTCCAATTATTGTTAAACTGGTTGTGAAACTCATAAAAGCACAAACAACCTAACAGCCTAATGTGTAAAGTCGGACTACTTACTGACGCTTTCAACCCACAGTGCACCACAGCCAAGAGTACTATGTTCGTATGACTTTCTGATACCCTCGCATAGCCTTAAAAATGCACCTGGTCGTAGCGTTACGATTTTCAACGCGGAGCAAGGAGATACGTGAAAAGAAGACATGATGTACACTTTCCCATGGTCAGAGAGCCGGGAGGCATAAAATTTCCCTACAGCAAACGCCTTGAGACACAAGCGTCTCCAAGAACGAATCCAACACTAACAGCTGAAACACCTTCCCTTCACTGTGCGACTGCCAAGACTAAATCGCCTGACACAGGGATAAAGAATTTTAAAAAAAAGTCTTGCAGATGCCATTCAATAATTGCTTCCCACGTTTGATGCAAATCCCCTTGAAAATATATCGCATCTCTCAGCCAATTACATTAAATTCCCAGGAATTGCGTTTCAGTTTTTTCCTTCAGGACATGAAAAACTGTTCAGTTTCCGCGTTGGACGTGTTCCAATTTATGCTGTGTAAAATGTCATTTAACTTTACGGACCGGAGACATTTTCCGGTTAAGGCAGGTTTCCGGCTTGTACAGGTTCCAATTTAGACAAATTTTACACTGAGCGCTGCGTAGCCAGCGAAGCGTTCCTCCACGAGTATTAACACTAAGAGGACAGCACCCGTTATTTTGACGGGTGAGCTACTTTTATCGTAAATTTTCAACCAAATATGTGATTTGTAATTCAGGGGTTTGTGACTTTTAATATTCACTCATATTCTACACATCGAAAGAAAAATATTCAAGTACACTGAAATTTAACTACGATATTTCCAAATACTACTGAAAGGGCGAAGATCCGTCATTTTGACGGATGTTACGTTTTTGTCAAACACCTTTGACATCCTACCAGAGAAAAGTAAATAAAAACGTGATTGTTAGTACGTTGCATCAAACTGTAACTGTTGATGAAAAAAAGCTCTGAGAAACTTCCAGAGACTAAAATTATATAATGAAACAAAGTGTGGCGTTGACATACTTGATCAAATGGTTCGCATGTAAATGCAAGAACAAGACCAGCTTCTGCATGCACTGCAACAAATATGTATGTGGGTCATGCGCTGGAGACTTCTTTTATATTTGTTCCGGCTGCTTTGAAACATTGGAGGGTTTGATGAATTAAATTTTGCTTATGATCAAGAACTTCGCAAAGATGAAAATGAAAACCTATTTTATTTATTTAAATATTAATGTTATCTATTGTTTTAGGCATCCATTGTTACACATGTAAGAAAAATCTAGCCCAACAATACTATTCTTTAACAACTCAGGCGTTGGAGTTAAAATCCGAACGATTGTACGCAAAAAAAAAAAATCGTATATGTCAAAATGACGGGTTCGTCCCACTAGGTGGAAAGAAAACCGCCGTCCTCCTGGTGTTACCCTGCCGCGCATGCGCCTTCTCCGCAGGGCCTCAGGTTGCGCGTGGCCACCCTCAACTGCCCGCCGTACGTGTACCTGCCCGCGGAGGGGGCCGCGGCCGGCGAGCGGCCGGTGCTGGGCATCGAGATGCAGATGTTCCAGGAGGCCGCGCGCTCCCTCAACCTGAGGTGGAGCGTGCGCCGCGTCGAGGGCTACCCGTGGGGCACGCGCCTCCACAACGGCACCTTCGTCGGCGGCCTGCGGGGCGCCATGGCGGGCGACGAGGTGGCGCCACATTTGATATTTATTTGGTCCAAAAAAAAGAAGTAAAAACTGTATATGATGTATAGGGGAGAAGATTATTTGCGCACATTTTCTTGGAGTCCTGAATTTAAAAAATAAAATATATTTATATTTATTATATTTATATATTAAAACATATTTACATAATATACCAGCAACTGACTATTATAACCTTGGTTCATCAGCAACAACCTCCCGAATCAAAAACAAATTTCCATATGACAAATATTTAATACAATTTGCTGACCCTCCATAAATCTTTCAGAATTCGAACAAACAATACAAAAACATCTGAAAAATAATAAACAACAATGAGGAAACTGCTGGGCTTCTCTTAATTCTACTTACATTAAAGAATGAATGTATTATATGAATGTTATCTCTTGTTCCATTGATGATTGAATTGTAATGCCTGTTAGTTATTTACTTTTGTAAGTTTTGTGGTTTGAATTGATTTAAATGAAAACAATCCCTGTAAAGCAATTACGCTGGCCTATGGAAAATTAAAAAACAAAAAAAAGAAAAAAAATAAAATAAAAAAATCGATCTCACAGGATCTGGTTGATTCATTGGTCAGTGATTCCGGGCGCGTCAACTAGTAAGATGATTAGTACAGCCCGGAAGTTTGACAAAATGTATTTTTGTTAATGTTATTTTATGATTTTTAACAATAGGAATCACATAATTGGACTTCTGGTGTTGTTTAAATAGATTTCATTGCCTCTTTGCATATTGTAGCTTCTGATGCCTATTTTCGCCATTTTTTTCTTATTTTTGCCTTTTCTGGCTTTTAACTATTATTCTTTTTTTTTCTTCTCCTGGAACTGATCTCGATGAAGTTGGATATACACTTGTAAGCCTGGTCAACATGAAAGCACGGTCGTGGTTTGTCTTAGTGAGGAACCGGAGGCTGTGTTTAACATGTAAATGAGAAAGGAAAATAATACCAGTGCAGATTTGTCGTTTTTCCTTTGATGCAGACAGGCTTTGTTTCCTCACGAGGAATAACGCGCGGTCCATGGCTCGTGTGTTAGTGTAGTGCTCCGGTATTCTCCTAGTGTTTATTGGAGAAACCACGGAAAACTACTGATAAAACTAGCCAGTCGCTGGAATTCTCCTCGAGACAGCAGCTGAATTCAACCTAGGTATGTAGCTAGAGGCGAAAATCCCGCCATCGTCAGGACTCGAACCCTAGAACTTCCTTCTCAGAAGCACCTTCTCCTCAGCAGAGGCAGTGATGTCCATTGAAGCCCTGAGCCCCCTAATCCGGTACAAGGACCTGACAAAGCCGCATTGGAACAGTGCACTATTGGGTGCAAGGATAGGATTCGCTGTGGCTCGAGCCGCTTGGCATGTTCCCCGATTTTGCAGCACAAATATTTGACCCATTTGTGGAAAATGCGAAATACCTGGGAAGTAATTATCGAATATGATAAATGTTCATAAAAACAGTGACTGTACAACGAAGGTGCACCTACTTGTGTCCCGTGATATGCCATTCCTGGCTCACGCACCTTCTCAATATCATTAGCAGCATTCTGTCTTTTAATTCTTGCTTGAATGTGCAATTACAGATCTCGCCACTATGAGCGTCACCGTCAGTGTATATGGGAGTTGGAAGGTCATGAGATCCACTTAGCAAGTCCTTTCTTTAGGGCAGCTTTTCTGGCTAATAGTTATGCAAAAGGTACGGGTTGAACATGAAAAATCCTTGTTGCGATTATTTGATTATATAACTTTAGGCAAAAACTTCAGGCTTCAAGAATTCTCCTTCAATTTTCCCCCAAAACAACGACAAAATCTCTGGCAGCGGTATATCGTGTACCCGACCAACACGAGTGCACGATTGTAATGATTCGAATATCCTATAAATTTGTCTTTCAAGTAGTGTTTAGGGCATGTCGGTAGAGCAGTATATCAGTACGGGAAAATTTGCGGCTTTGAATGCCTCCTATCATGGCTACTCTCCAACAGAATACGACTCTTCCAGTGATGTTGCAATTGTTGCTTTTGGTGTACATGCAGTGTTGTGGTTCATTTGTTTTCGAATTAGAATCTGCTTCATATACCTCCAAATGTGCCAATTTTCATTTCATGTAGATATTTGCTAGTAGGTGTGGGTATTAAATGGAAAAGAACTTATTGCGACGAGGCCAAATTTTTAAGCACTAAAGTGATTCGCTTATCTCAAACTTTTAAATATTTCGGTATTTTTTAAATTAATTTGAAAAAGTTATTTTACTTTAGTACATATTTTTATGAGAATTTTGATGTCATTTTTGCACATTTCAAAATAACGAAGTTACCATGTTGTCGATACCTTTTAACCGTTATCTTGCGATTACGAGATAAGACTTTCGTTAAAAAAAAACTTAAGCTCACCATAGAACACATAGCTGTATCAATGGCGGCGACACACTTGAAAATATTTCTAACATTTCTTGCCTATGATTTCGATTAGGAAATACAAACGGGAGATATTATTGTCTGCGCGATACCTACTCCTGTATTGAGACCAGATACCTACTCCTGTACGAGAGTTTTGAAATAATTAGCAGAAAGCCAGCGCGATAAACATTCATGTACTAAGAGAACAACCGTATGCCCGAGATGTTAGCACCACCATCACAGAGAAAACTACTAAGACCATTACCATTCGATTGTACCCATTTTTCCACAATAACATTAGTTTGTATCAAACCACTTCCAAGGTAGAGCACTTTCAACTATGGTGGTGACAATTCCACCGAACTGTGGCACCAAACTGTTCGTTTGTACCAAAGAAATTAATTGAGATACAGCCGTTATAATGTGGCGGTGGCGGCCATTATAATTTTACGTTGGCACCGCCACAATCGTAAAAATTGGAACCATTCTAAATTGTACCAGATTGTTCCATCAGAATTTTCTTTTGTACCAAAAAATAATTGAGATAAAGCTATTTTAACCCTCAGACTAACCTTAACACCAACCTCGTCACCACCCCGTCAACAAATCAGAACCATTGTATAACATTTGTGTCACGTTTGTACAACTCTACCACATATATCGGGAGACCAGTCGGGACCTCGGGCTCATCTAATGGACATCAACTTAACGTAACTGCAAAATCGACGTGGCTCGAACTCTCGGGCCTCTCGACATTGCATTCATCGAATTCAGCCGCTGCTTGGAGTAAAATTCTAACCTCTTAGGTAGTTATCCGTAAATTCTCCCAACAATAGCAGACGAGTGCCGGAGCTGTATCCTAACGAATGGGCTACGGACCGCGTGCGATCTTTAATTCCTCTTCCGTGAGTTATCCTCACCCCTTACTTGTGTAGACTTACACACAAACACACACTACACTTTCACTCACTCACTCACGTGCACTACACTACCACACATGTCGAGAGGCCAGACGGGACTTAGAGCTTGCCCCGGATGAGGCGGTGCTTCGCCGGTGGGAGACACCTGGTTCGAGAAAACCTCACAGCCCGCGTAGTTCGGCACCGGAAATCACTATCTAGCTGGGAAAGAACTCCGCCACCTCCCGTGATAAACCATGTACACTTACGGGAGTGATGACCACAGTTGTTGCCGCTCCCGGAAACACAAAATCATCAATCGATCGGGCCATCGGCGCTTCTCGCGGCTAAGGCGGTGCTCTTTCTCAGGAGGTGGAGAAAACCCAGAGGGGGGAGAACCCGTGAGTCACGTCAACTCGCCGACGGATTACACGTTCGTAACGTAATTGACGACGTGGAAACACTGCCGCCTCTCGGAAAATAGCACACACTACACTTACGAGACTAATGACTAGAGCCCGAAAGTTCAAACTTTTATTTTACCTAAATAGGCACTTATTCTAGCTAAAGTCGGGGGGCAAAAAGACATCTAAACAATTAAATATCATAATCCAAAGAATTATAGTAAAAATTAATAATTAATGATTCATATTTTTATTATAAGTCTCAAATTTACAATAGTCGTCACAAGTGAAGAAATGAACTTTTCTTTGTGATTTCTTCTTGATTGCGCATGACTATCCGGTATGATGTACAGGAATGTATTTTACACGCGACGCTGTCTCTTCGAAGTGCTGTTGTCGAGTTCCTATTGAATCTTGAAATGGCATCAGTGAAAACGTAATTGAAGTTTTCGTTCTTCGCACTTGTGCAATCGCCACTGAGAAGCACTGAGAAGAGTGTTTAAATCACAGTGCTTTGCGCTCAAAGAGGATCGGAGTCCACACTCAAAAGTATGATGGAATTTCTCATCAGCAAAACAAGCTTGTCGGTTCAATGAAGCAAATCAAAAATCTTGATATGTTTCATCTTCCTTTCTCATGTAGTTAACACTATCTAGCTCTGGAGCCTCCGCATGCACAGAATGAGAAAACACAACCATGCCTTCGTGTTGTCCAGGCTTGCAGATATGTTTCCAGGTTTATAGAGATCAGAGCCGAGAGGAAAAAAGCAAAATAATGAAGAGAAAGGCCAAAATAATAAAAACCATCAAAAATAAGGATCAGAAGTTAAAATATGAATAAAAGGAAAAATGAAAATCTACTAAAACAACTCCAGAACTACAATTAAATTTCTGTTGTTAAAAACCATAAAATCGTGCCAAATATATAAACGCAGTTTGCCAAATTTCCAGACTCTACTAATGACTTAAGTAGTTGACGTTTCCAATAACAATACTCATGAATATCCTCACAAAGTTATTTTATTTGATGCAGAAAAACTTTTATTGCAGGGCCATGGTAACGAAAAAATTAATTAATCCAGTTGCTTAATTTAGAAAAAATCGAATGAAGCCAAACGTATGTCCGTCTGTCTGTCCGTCAGTGAACAACGCTAGCGGCTAAACTGTCCAGCCGATTTTCTAAAAGATTGATATTCCCCCTTCAATCTGGCCGATGTCGCGGCTCCAGGAATTAGAAACACTTTAATTTTGGGGGGTACTTTACATAAAACCCCTGGGACATTTTTCAAATTTTCAAAAAGCGCTCCATCGTTTTTGATTAAATTTTATTGTTGAATAGTATGAAGGTCGTTTAAGAGAATGGTGCAGGCCTTCGTCGAAAACCCTGATTTCTTTAAATTGCAAAAGTTCAAAATTTGTTCGGAGTCTTCCTACAACTAAAATATTAAAGACAGTGATTTTCCCTTCATGAAATCTGCTCCGTAAAGATAGATTTTAAAATAAGATCATGTACAATTTTTAGAAAATTTGAGTACATTTCGCGTAATTTTGCATGAAAGATCGAGCGAGGAAGTACTTGCTGTTTTAGCACCACTGGTTTTTGTGTTATTTACCGTTTATTCGTATTTATTTGGTGCGTGTGGGCGGGTGTTTGGGCGTGCGCAGGCGGACGTGGCGTTCTGCTCGCTGTGGGTGACGCTGGACTACGCGCGCGTGATGGAGTACGCGTCGCCGTGGGCGCAGACGTGCGCCACCTTCCTGGTGCCGCGGCCGGCGCCGCAGGGCTGGCGCGCCGTGCTGCGCCCCTACCGCGCCTCCCTGTGGGCGGCCGTGGTGGCGGCGCTGGGCGCGCAGGCGGCCTGCCTCTGCGCGCTGGCGCACCTCCAGCCCGCGCTCGCCCCCGCGCTGCCGCGCATCGACAGTGAGTCCCGACAACTCTCCTGACTGAATAGGGGGTCCGTGCGCGTCAATTCCGTGGTCACGGGGGAAAAGTTCTCAAGTCAAGTTTTGGCGAAGTAGAGAAACTACAAGTTAAGCATCTATATTTTATTTTAGTAAATCGACAGAATTCCAATGTTGCCACCTTATCGACAAAAATGCGTTGCCAAATAGCGTTGAGCATAGGAAAAAAGCGATGGCTCAATAATCTAACCCTTGTTTTCTCCCAACTAAGATTTTTGACTAAAGAACTTTTACCCCGTGACCACAAAATTGCTGACGTAATTATAGGGTATGCCTTCATCGCAGAAAGTTGCGGTGATATTCGGGACGGAACCAGCCGATCATTTCGGAGGAAGGGGGAATACAGATTTTTATTAAATAATAAACGCATATGTTAATATCCCTGTAGAGTATTTGAGTAAACTCGTGTGCGTGCGTGCGAATTTGCGGTTCCGTCTCTCTCGGTTAGACCACTTCTCGTGCACCAATCGAGACATACGAGGTGTCTTTCGACGCCTCTCGGTCTCCTGATGGGGAACTGAGAATTTGTTTTCAGATTATGCCATAAAATTCTAAGAAATTTCCAGAAAACGTGTTTTTTCGTACTTTGGCGCTGCGATCTTGGTGCGTATGCCGGAAACTAAATCAATGCCACCTAATTAGATGTAGGTGGCGTTCATTAAACTCCAGTACCAATACCGACAAAGAGAAAGAGAGAGAGGAATTGAGGGACGACGACGACAAAGAAGGCGACGACGACAAAGATGAACGAGACGAAGACGACAAAGAAGACGACGACGAAGAAGAAGATGAACGAGACGAAGATGAACAAGACGAAGAAGAAAAAGACGAAGATGAAAAAGACGAAGACGAACAAGACGACGACGACGAAAAACATGACGACAAAAACGAAGATGACAATGACGAAGAAGACGATGACGAATAAAACGAAGACGAAGAAGAAAAACTAGAAGAACGAAGACGAAGAAGTCGAAGACAAAGAACTCGAAGACGAAGAAAAAAATAAAAATGAGGAAATGAAGAATACGAAGAAGCAAAGAAGAAGACGACGACGACGAAGAAGAAGAAGAACAAGACAAAGAAGAATACAAAGACGAAGAAGAAGATGAAGAAAAGAAGATGAAGACGAAGAAAGACGAAGAAAAAAAAGAAATATAACAGCCGAGGGTAGTTTAAAGCGTCGGCGACGTCATATTCAGCTAGTTGTAAATTATTTTTGTAGTGTAGAGTATATGATACTACACAATATTATTTTTCAAATAATTACATACGACTAACATAAATACTTGAATCAATTTTGCAAAATGAAAGAAAGGAAACAAACGAAAACTCTAGGCCTTTGGGGACCTGACCTCCAAGGTCCCCCGAAAATGGCGTGCAACGGACAGATGCACGGACAGACGGACAACAGGCCGACAGACGGACTGACGGACGGACAGACGGTTCGCTGTCAATTGCATTTTTCGTAGCAAGGACCCACAAAACATGGATTTTGACCACACAATGTGTTAGAAGAAGTAATTTAGTATATTATACGTATAAGAACAAAATTTGTCTACTTTTACGTTATTACGATCGGACAATAAGAGTTTTTCTGTCGAAATTCCAACGTTTGCACGATTGCAATACTTCCTCTTCTTACGAAAGTAAGACCGATGAGGTGAAACAGAGCCCAGGCCTGGAAACACCTCCACCTGGCACGTGAAATTAATTCGATCTCAAAATGCCACATAAACACATACCTACGTACATTACATGTATATCTTTGAATGCCTGAAAGAGTTCACAAGTTAGAGTTAGTATATAATTTTCTAAGAAATGTTTGGAAACAATTTTAAATATAACTTTAA
Source organism: Acheta domesticus (assembly GCA_031308135.1). Lineage (NCBI taxonomy): Eukaryota > Metazoa > Arthropoda > Insecta > Orthoptera > Gryllidae > Acheta > Acheta domesticus. The sequence continues at coordinate 218,964,440 of JAHLJT010009419.1, forward strand.
CGGTACCCTGCCGCCGGGAGAGGTGGTGTCAGCTGATGTCACTGATTCCCCTAACCGGGTGGTCCTGGGTTCGAGTACCGACGGTAACAGGATTTTCGACAGTAGCTAGATAGGTCAAATTCAGCCGCTGTTGGGGGGAGAATACTAGCGGCTGGCTGCTCTGGTCAGTAGATTTCCGGAGTTTCACCGATCAATAGTAGACGAATGTCGAGAAGGGCCAGAGGCAGAGGGCCAGAGGCAATGTACTAGAGGGCCAGAGGCAGAGATCCAGAGGCAGAGGGCCAGAGGCAGAGGGCCAGAGGCAGAGGGCCAGAGGCAGTGGGCCAGAGGCAGTGGGCCAGAGGCAGAGGACCAGAGACAATGTACTAGAGGGCCAGAGGCAGAGGGCCAGAGGCAATGGACTAGAAGGGCAGAGGCGCAGGGCCAGTGGCAGTGGGCCAGAGACCTAGGGATAGAAGCAGTGGGCCAGAAGCAGTGGGCCAGAGACATAGGGATAGAAGCAGTGGGCCAAAGGCAACGGTGGGCCCGACGCAGTGAGCGTGGCGCGTGGCGTGCGCAGGGTTCCGCGCGTGGGCGCGCGCGCTGCTGGAGGCGCTGGGCGCGCTGCTGGCCACCGGCGGCACGGGCAGCGAGGCGCGGCAGGGCGCGGCGCGGCCGCTGCTGAGCGCGTGGGCGGTGCTGGCGCTGCTGCTGGCGGCCGCCTACGGCAGCAACCTGGCGGCGCACCTCAGCAGCCCGCCGCTGGCGCCGCCGCTGCAGACGGTGCGCGCCCTGGTGGAGGCCGGCGTCTCCTGGGGCGACCCCTACCCCGTCGCTCTAGACGACTTCTTCAACGCGCAGGTGCTTAAGCTCTCTTTGCAGTCCCTCAGGAGCGGCTCCAAGCCAAAAGGTTCATTGACCTGTGTTTCCGGGCGCGACAACTTCTGAGGTCATCGGTCCTATAAGTGTAGCGCATGTTTTAATGGGGAGAAGTGGCATTAATAGTTGTCCACTGAATGGCGAGATCCGGTGCCGAACTATACTGCGGCTTGCGCTTGCAGAGTTATACGCAACCAGATATCTCTCACCAGCGAGGCGTCGCTCTAGCCAGGACAAGCTCTAAGCTCCCGAGTGTGCACCCAAAAAATGTGGTAGTGCAGCGTATGTAAGTGTAAGTGTATAAGTAAGGGGTGAGGATAGGACTAGAAAGAGAAAGGAAAGATCGCGCGCGGTCCGTGGCCCGTTTGTTAGGGTACTGTTCCGCCATTCCTCCGATGATGATCGGAGAAACCACGGAAAACTACCAATCTGAGTAGCTTCCCCCTAGTGTTCTCCTCCAGGCAGCGGCTGAATATGAACTAGCAGACAAGCCGATCGAGCACTATGGGAACAAAAAAGAGGTCAATGGCATAAATGACATAGAGATCAATGACACTTTGAATTACACGTTTTTCTAGTTTCGGATGCTCGCGCAAGTTGAAAGTAAATTAAGCTGCCTACGATCATGTATCTTGTCTACGGTTTCGTTATAAACCCAAGAACTCGGTAAAAATACAAAAACAAGGGAACAGTTTTCATTTTATACTACAATTTAAAACAGTTTCATTGCGTAGAAATAGTGCGTATAAAAACCATCTCTGGTGGTGCCCTGTCGGTGCAAGATATCTGGTTAGGGAAACCTCTGTAGCCGACGATAGTTCGGCGCCGGATCTCATCATGTAGCGGGGGAAGATCACCACTTCTTTCTCGAGGGAAGCACATGCACTAAACTCACGAGATTAATTACGTTAGTAGTTGACTTACCCGGCATCACTAATCAATCAACTGAAATCTACCCAATTAAATGAATACAACATTTTTCTCAAGGTAAAAATCGTGTTGGGGAAATACGAGGATATCCCCTAACAGTGAAATTAAACACTGAAAATCAGTTTGCAAACAATCGATGTCGGCCCCGGGGGCGAGATCACAAGGACAGTAGTGCCGTCGTGGTCTTGGACCGTGGGGTCGCGTGTTCGTGTCGCGCCTCAGGTATGGTTGTCTGTGTTCCTCCTTTCACCCCGTATCGTCGTGTCATCCCCATACCATAACGTTTCATTCAATGGTGGTCGCTAATGACGAGTAGTTGATGAGACCTTAAAAAAATAACCAAAAACCAATCGATCTTCCTGGCCACTTGCTCTGTGGTGGGCGTGGCGCGCGCAGGACGAGTGGCACGTGCGCCTGCACGCGCGCTTCCGCCTGGAGGCGTCGCCGGGCGAGGCGCGCGCGCGCGTGCTGGGCGGCCGCTACGCCGTCCCGTGCACCGTGCTGGAGGGCGACGCGCCCTTCGTGGCCACCGCGCACCTCCACAACGGCAACGCCCGCGCGCTCTTCGGCCGCCTGCGCGTCATGCGCGACTGCCTCTCCAGGCAGTACGTGGCCCTCGCGCTGCCCAAGCGGTGCGTACGCGCCTGCGCCGCGCCGCCTTCTTCCTCTACCTCCTCTCTGCGGCTTCTTCCTTTCTTCGGCTTCTTCCTCTCTGCGGCTTCTTCCTTTCTTCGGCTTCTTCCTCTCTTCGGCTTCTTCCTTTCTTCGGCTTCTTCCTTTCTTCGGCATGTTCCTTTCTTCGGCCTCTTCCTTTCTTCGGCTTCTTCCTTTCTTTGGCTTCTTCCTTTCTTCGGCTTCTTCCTTTCTGCGGCTTCTTCCTTTCTTCGGCTTCTTCCTTTCTTCGGCTTCTTCCTTTCTTCGGCTTCTTCCTTTCTTCGGCCTCTTCCTTTCTTTGGCTTCTTCCTTTCTTCGGCTTCTTCCTTTCTTCGGCTTCTTCCTTTCTTCGGCTTCTTCCTTTCTTCGGCTTCTTCCTTTCTTCGGCTTCTTCCTTTCTTCGGCTTCTTCCTTTCTTCGGCTTCTTCCTTTCTTCGGCTTCTTCCTTTCTTCGGCTTCTTCCTTTCTTCGGCTTCTTCCTTTCTTCGGCTTCTTCCTTTCTTCGGCTTCTTCCTTTCTTCCGCTTCTTCCTCTCTTCGGCTTCTTCCTTTCTTCGGCTTCTTCCTTTCTTCGGCTTCTTCCTTTCTTTGGCTTCTTCCTTTCTTCGGCTTCTTCCTTTCTGCGGCTTCTTCCTTTCTTCGGCTTCTTCCTTTCTTCGGCTTCTTCCTTTCTTCGGCTTCTTCCTTTCTTCGGCTTCTTCCTTTCTTCGGCTTCTTCCTTTCTTCGGCTTCTTCCTTTCTTCCGCTTCTTCCTCTCTTCGGCTTCTTCCTTTCTTCGGCATGTTCCTTTCTTCGGCCTCTTCCTTTCTTCGGCTTCTTCCTTTCTTTGGCTTCTTCCTTTCTTCGGCTTCTTCCTTTCTGCGGCTTCTTCCTTTCTTCGGCTTCTTCCTTTCTTCGGCTTCTTCCTTTCTTCGGCTGCTTCCTTTCTTCGGCTTCTTCCTTTCTTCGGCTTCTTCCTTTCTTCGGCTTCTTTCTTTCTTCGGCTTCTTCCTTTCTTCGGCATGTTCATTTTTTCGGCTTGTTCCTTTCTTCGGCTTCTTCCTTTCTTCACCGTCTTTTTTTCATCACCGCCTTCCTTTCTTCAGTTTTTTCCTTCCTTTCGCTTTTTCTTTCTTCAGCTTCTATTTGTTTGTTTTTTCAGCTTCTTCCCTTCTTCAGCTTCTTCAGGACGATTAAATAATATCGAAATCTAATTTTTGTTGAACTCTCTGAATATTCGAAAATTGCAAAAGTTATAAATAATGCGAGTATGTGCTTTTGGAGTCACTGGTTTATGATTGAATAACACGTCTTCTTAGTTACGGGTTTGAAATAAGCTATCACTGAGTCGTTGAACTGACACTGAAAATCACTCGTAATGCTGTTGCAGATGTTATTGCCTTTGAATTTCAATCGATAAATGTCCCAATAAACTATATGTACACTTACAGTGCCTCTCCTCTTCGGTGATCATTAATGGTATTGGGTGCTTCATCAAACGTCTTTCGAAATCATTCTCTTTTATCGTATGAATGTACTATAAATGTATGTTGATAATGTGCAGATATGGTAATTGCGATTGCTAAAGAACGTGTGCAGTAGTGAACTCGGTGCGTCTGGTCGTGGGTTCGACTATCGCTATCTAATGCATCACCCCTTCGTTCCTGACCTGTCCAGATGGAATAATGCGCTCTAGGCAGTATGTGCTACACTCAGACGGTTCCATTCCACAGTATCTCCCCTCACGCCGCCCTATCGCCTGTATACGGACGCATTGACCAAATGGGTGCATGGACGTAACTAGCAGTACTATTGCTAGCAGTTGCCAAGCAGTAGCTGTCAAAGCGGTCCCTTCTTAGAGTAATCTCTCTATACCAGTATGGGACTGGTGACTCCAGGTGGCGTTCCAAGCAGCCCTACTGTATGTAGACCCTAGACATTGACAGTAGCGGTCGCCATTGTTAATACCGTCTCACCAGATAGTTCCCTGAACAAGAATTCTCTCTAATTAAGGAGAAATTATAATAATTCGAAGCCTGATTCACATTTTCGAGAACATTAATATTCATTTTTCATAAATTGATGGTTCTTACTACACACAATACGGCACAGTTCTAACTATCCTGACATCTGAATATAAAATGACGGAATCGACGACACAAAGGAATGCGCTACTCGCATCTACTCGGGACACAACGGAGCGCTACAGTGAAATTATTTTAGCGTGGCCGCTCAAGGTCAGGGCCGTAGAGCTGCCGGAAGAGTCCATTCCTTATACTTATCGCTTTAGAGGGGAGCGCTTCCCTTCCCAGGACATGTTGACAGCCCTACTGCAGTTCAGTAAACATTGACCCTGACTATTCGTCTCCGCAAAGTGCCAGTTTTCAGTTGCATTTCCCAAACAGAGTAAAGTTATTTGTATGAAGTTATGTATATGTGATTATTATTCTGTTGTGATCATTGCAATGCGTCCTGTTCAGAGCCACTTGCATAAGAACGTCCTTCACAGTTAGACGCGTAAAGTCGTCGCCAAAGTACGTATATCAATTAATGAAGAGAAGCAAAAAAAGGTATTGAAAATCAAAGCACTTTTTAAGGCAGTAATTGCTGATTCGGGTGTTTCGAAAATATCTATTGGCAGAATTAATAAGGAAATTAATTATACTCAATCGGGAGAATCGTGTTCATTTTCTACTCCTAGTAAAGAGAAGAAAAAGGTCGTGGAATCTGCCCTTGACAGTTTCAATGAGTGATTTGCAGCACATTGATTTAATGCACCATATCAAGAAATCGTTATTTTTATAGGTAATGACTCGAACGATAGTAAAGACAGTGACAGTGATATTACATATGATAGTGAGGAAAGGAGTATCAGTGACAGTGAAAAACATATGGATGATAAGGACAGATCCAGGCCTTCCCGTTAATTTAATGTTTCTCCATTACCGAGCGAAGACACTACCGCAAAATAATTTCCAAGACCGTTTGCTAGCATGTGCGGAAGTGCAATGTTTTTAGTATGGGCAGACGAGCCAGGCGCGAGCGAGCGTCGCCTTCTTGCTCTCTCCCCACCACTTTAAGCTTCCCCCTCTTATCGCGAATCCCAGCGGCCACCCTAGAAAAAATTAGCTGTACCTAGATGCAGCCATGGTCCTTCACCGGCTACATACCAACTGGTATATAGGATCCCCACAGACCACGCTGGTGTTCGTAAGTAGCCCTAGACACCGAAAAACACTGGGATCATGGACACTTTGAGACTGGTGTGAGGGAGCCTTGATCAGTATCATGGTTTCCGCGCCTAGAGGTTAGTTAATCTCAGCCGACTCTCTCTCCCGGCGGGAGAGGAAGCATGGACACAGATCCAAGTGGAACAGGTGACTAAAGCCTAGTACACACCTAGCAACAAAGTCGCAGGACTTTGAACAGGGGCAGTTTTGAGACACTGATCATAAACTGTGGTGATACAATGTCCACACCTAGAGAGCCAGTTCACTGCTTTTCGATTCTCTCCCTTGCAGTAAAAACATTAATGGCTAGTAACCACATCAGTTTGACTTTTTGGAGGAAGAGCCACTTTTTTTAATCCGCAAGTTTTTTTTGTCCCATCGCCAAAATTGTGATTTCTTGTTGATCTTTTTCGCCATGTCGTGAATGGATATAGTATATTTTTTAGCCAGACACTCTTTTGGTTCCCTCCTTTTGTGACTGTTTTATACTGGGTAGACTTAACATCTCACAGATAAGGGAGGGTATGTAAATCCTAATTAACTTTTAGAGTAGTTTCCATCGCAAAACAACAGAACACAAAACACAACACCATGTGGTGGGTTTCTGCAAAGTGGAATCGGGTCGTTGTCTCGCGAAATATCCAGACTACATCATGTTGGGAAACGTCCTAACTTTCGAATGGGATACATGCGACATGCCAATGGCACAGTCCAAAACACGAAAAAAAATGTCGTGGAAATCCTTGGTGAAATCCTTTACATTTCCGCAACTTCGTCACTAGCTTTGTACTAGGGTTAAGGCCCAACTTCCTCAGCGATGGTTCCTCAAAATCTCAGCAGAGCGCAAGAGGTACTGTGAAACAGTAACGAATGTTGGTAATGTTATCTACTCTAACAATGCTCGTTTTGGCTACTGCTGAGACGATTTGAAATGGTTCTAGAGAAGTATTTCAAATAGAGATAATTTTAACAATTAAAAATTCGCTCATCCTCTGCGTTCCTGAGATTATGCTTAACAGTACTCAAGAACATTACTTTTATGCAATATTTGTTGAGCGATATCGATGAGCCTCTTCATGTAAAATAATTACCGTTTCACAAATATGACTGATTGAAAACCAGTCTTCCATTTGAGATACTAAGAGAATAATTTATGGTAATTCACTACAACTTTGACTTTTTGTAAAGTGAAAATGGTCCTGAAGCCTCAAAATTGCGAAAAGTGAAGGTAATAGACCTTTGTTCTACAAAGAGAGCGTACAAGAGAAGTACGAGATTCATGGCTAAGGAGTCAGTGCGCTCCATTACTTGACAGTGGCTTCGCACATCGAGGAATACTATACTTCACATTATTTCAGGTAAGGGTGTGTAATATACAAAATATTACAGAACAAACGCCGCGCCTTGATCTGGACGGACGGAGCTGTAATATACAAAATATTATAAAACAAACGCCGCGCTTAATCTGGACGGTCGCGGTTACTAGGTAACGAAGGTTGTTGACGAGCGAGAAGGGGGCCCTGGACGAGGGAGAGTTGGTGGTTGACTAGCATCCTGGTGGTAGCGGCGCGTATGTAACCTGAATTATTAAAGTTGGACATCGACGCGAATAGGGAGGACAAATTATGGAACAAGTGTGCAAGAAGTGAGCAGCAAGAAAGACGCAGACGGATTTTCGGCGCGGAAGTCAAGGGTCTACGAACTGCGGGGCCATCGTTTCACAACGCCAGACAATTTGGTACAGTGAACTTAATGCATGAAATTAAGCAAGAGAATTTTTATATTTTTAATCTCAAATTTCATTCTTAATAAACAAAAAAATTATTGTTGTGCCAAGTTGTATGCAATTCCTTCGGAATATAAATAATTACAGACTTCCAGGCTTCTCTGTATAGAGAGCATGAGAACCAAAGAACTGAGCTAGTAAATTAAATTAGATAAAATTAATCATTATTATTATTTTATCACAGTGGCGTTCCCAACGTGGGGCTGAAGGTAATAAAACTTCGTATAAAATCGTGTGAGACGATTAAAACACGAAATTTTATTAAACATTACGAAGTCTGAAATATGTGCACAACAATAATTTGAAAGTAGAAAATAGTAAATGCCAACCATTTCAAATATAATATTTATTTAGTGAGTGTAATTGGTGTTGAATTAAGATACTGTAAATACATTGTGTCAGTATGGAAACTCGTGGGAGAAGGGCTCGAGTCGCGGAAGGGGAAAATGGCGGCGAAGGGCAGGACGAGGTGGCTGCTAATATAAATATTGTATCGGAAGTTGAAGTCGAACGAAATTTAGAGGAAGAAGTACAATTAGTGCAGAAGGATGTTGTCCTGAACTTACCAGTAGAAAATGTGGATACGAAAAGCCTTATACTTCAGATGCTCGCGCAAATGAAGACAGATATGAATTCCAGATTTGACAGTCAAGACGCGAATTATGAAAATTTAACGCGGGAATTGCGTAACACCAGGGAGCAACTGAGGGACGAAATGGCTCAGCTACGAGCAGATACTGCCTTAGAATTTAGGAATTGTAAATTAGAACATCTTGATGATAACTCACAACGTGGACAGCGGGAACAGCAGGAAATGATAGAGAATGTACAATTAGAAGTAAATCATTTGAAAGGACATGTTGAGAAGTTAGATCAAGTTGTGATGCAACACGGGAAAATGGCGGCTGTAGAAGCAGATGTTGAGGAAGTATCTGAGATATCTCAGCAACAAAATGATCGTGTTGGGAAGGTTGAGGCCAGGCTACAACAAACGCATACTATAATACAGGATAGAATACGCCAGGAGGTGAAATCAGTGACGGAGGCGGAAGAAAGCAGAATTGGAACGGAAACGACTAATTTAAGATGAAAGAGCGAAGAGTTAGAAAAAGAAATTGCCGCAACTAGTTTTAGCGGAAGCGTCATTGTGTCGGCTACGGCATTAGTATGGCCAAGTTATATCAAAATTCATGGGGATACTCGGGAACAGCCATGGTCATTTATTGAAAAGTTAGAAAGTTATTTTATTATGAATAACGTGTCGGAACATTTAAAATTGAACTTGGTCGAACAGATGTCATCCAAGGCCCAAAATTGGTTAAAATCTTTAGTGACGGAACCGCCGAATTATGTGGAATGGAAAGTGTTCCATAAAAATGCGGTTGTTTTGCATAATGAAGAAGGGGAGCATGTTGGAACATATAATTTTCGCAACATAAAGCCGTATTTACGGCATGATACTCATGATTGAGTATGTAAATCTTGTAAATAGTTGTAAATAGTAATGTTTTATTGTATTGTTGTTGTATTTAATAGTTCCATGTTATCTAGATATGTGGTCGAATGGAACCACTGATTTTATTATGCGAATATCAAATGATCTTTTGAAATGGGCTTATGTTGGCAAAGTGTTTATATAACCAAGATTGTAATTAGCTTAAGGCCTGAAGATACAAGTCCTAGTGTTGTGAAATTGTGTCGAGTGTGTACCAGTGCAAGAGGGTAAGAAGAGAGAAAAGTATTTTGTTGTTGTGGGAGTAGTCTTGTTATTTATTAATAGGTAATTAGATAAATAACGCTCTGGAAGTGGGGAGCTGTAATATACAAAATATTACAGAACAAACGCCGCGCCTTGATCTGGACGGACGGAGCTGTAATATACAAAATATTATAAAACAAACGCCGCGCTTAATCTGGACGGTCGCGGTTACTAGGTAACGAAGGTTGTTGACGAGCGAGAAGGGGGCCCTGGACGAGGGAGAGTTGGTGGTTGACTAGCATCCTGGTGGTAGCGGCGCGTATGTAACCTGAATTATTAAAGTTGGACATCGACGCGAATAGGGAGGACAAATTATGGAACAAGTGTGCAAGAAGTGAGCAGCAAGAAAGACGCAGACGGATTTTCGGCGCGGAAGTCAAGGGTCTACGAACTGCGGGGCCATCGTTTCACAACGCCAGACAATTTGGTACAGTGAACTTAATGCATGAAATTAAGCAAGAGAATTTTTATATTTTTAATCTCAAATTTCATTCTTAATAAACAAAAAAATTATTGTTGTGCCAAGTTGTATGCAATTCCTTCGGAATATAAATAATTACAGACTTCCAGGCTTCTCTGTATAGAGAGCATGAGAACCAAAGAACTGAGCTAGTAAATTAAATTAGATAAAATTAATCATTATTATTATTTTATCACAGTGGCGTTCCCAACGTGGGGCTGAAGGTAATAAAACTTCGTATAAAATCGTGTGAGACGATTAAAACACGAAATTTTATTAAACATTACGAAGTCTGAAATATGTGCACAACAATAATTTGAAAGTAGAAAATAGTAAATGCCAACCATTTCAAATATAATATTTATTTAGTGAGTGTAATTGGTGTTGAATTAAGATACTGTAAATACATTGTGTCAGTATGGAAACTCGTGGGAGAAGGGCTCGAGTCGCGGAAGGGGAAAATGGCGGCGAAGGGCAGGACGAGGTGGCTGCTAATATAAATATTGTATCGGAAGTTGAAGTCGAACGAAATTTAGAGGAAGAAGTACAATTAGTGCAGAAGGATGTTGTCCTGAACTTACAGTAGAAAATGTGGATACGAAAAGCCTTATACTTCAGATGCTCGCGCAAATGAAGACAGATATGAATTCCAGATTTGACAGTCAAGACGCGAATTATGAAAATTTAACGCGGGAATTGCGTAACACCAGGGAGCAACTGAGGGACGAAATGGCTCAGCTACGAGCAGATACTGCCTTAGAATTTAGGAATTGTAAATTAGAACATCTTGATGATAACTCACAACGTGGACAGCGGGAACAGCAGGAAATGATAGAGAATGTACAATTAGAAGTAAATCATTTGAAAGGACATGTTGAGAAGTTAGATCAAGTTGTGATGCAACACGGGAAAATGGCGGCTGTAGAAGCAGATGTTGAGGAAGTATCTGAGATATCTCAGCAACAAAATGATCGTGTTGGGAAGGTTGAGGCCAGGCTACAACAAACGCATACTATAATACAGGATAGAATACGCCAGGAGGTGAAATCAGTGACGGAGGCGGAAGAAAGCAGAATTGGAACGGAAACGACTAATTTAAGATGAAAGAGCGAAGAGTTAGAAAAAGAAATTGCCGCAACTAGTTTTAGCGGAAGCGTCATTGTGTCGGCTACGGCATTAGTATGGCCAAGTTATATCAAAATTCATGGGGATACTCGGGAACAGCCATGGTCATTTATTGAAAAGTTAGAAAGTTATTTTATTATGAATAACGTGTCGGAACATTTAAAATTGAACTTGGTCGAACAGATGTCATCCAAGGCCCAAAATTGGTTAAAATCTTTAGTGACGGAACCGCCGAATTATGTGGAATGGAAAGTGTTCCATAAAAATGCGGTTGTTTTGCATAATGAAGAAGGGGAGCATGTTGGAACATATAATTTTCGCAACATAAAGCCGTATTTACGGCATGATACTCATGATTGAGTATGTAAATCTTGTAAATAGTTGTAAATAGTAATGTTTTATTGTATTGTTGTTGTATTTAATAGTTCCATGTTATCTAGATATGTGGTCGAATGGAACCACTGATTTTATTATGCGAATATCAAATGATCTTTTGAAATGGGCTTATGTTGGCAAAGTGTTTATATAACCAAGATTGTAATTAGCTTAAGGCCTGAAGATACAAGTCCTAGTGTTGTGAAATTGTGTCGAGTGTGTACCAGTGCAAGAGGGTAAGAAGAGAGAAAAGTATTTTGTTGTTGTGGGAGTAGTCTTGTTATTTATTAATAGGTAATTAGATAAATAACGCTCTGGAAGTGGGGAGCTGTAATATACAAAATATTACAGAACAAACGCCGCGCCTTGATCTGGACGGACGGAGCTGTAATATACAAAATATTATAAAACAAACGCCGCGCTTAATCTGGACGGTCGCGGTTACTAGGTAACGAAGGTTGTTGACGAGCGAGAAGGGGGCCCTGGACGAGGGAGAGTTGGTGGTTGACTAGCATCCTGGTGGTAGCGGCGCGTATGTAACCTGAATTATTAAAGTTGGACATCGACGCGAATAGGGAGGACAAATTGTGGAACAAGTGTGCAAGAAGTGAGCAGCAAGAAAGAAGCAGACGGATTTTCGGCGCGGAAGTCAAGGGGCTACGAACTGCGGGGCCATCGTTTCACAACGCCAGACAATTTGGTACAGTGAACTTAATGCATGAAATTAAGCAAAAGAATTTTATATTTTTAATCTCAAATTCCATTCTTAATAAACAAAAAAATTATTGTTGTGCCAAGTTGTATGCAATTCCTTCGGAATATAAATAATTACAGACTTCCAGGCTTCTCTGTATAGAGAGCATGAGAACCAAAGAACTGAGCTAGTAAATTAAATTAGATAAAATTAATCATTATTATTATTTTTATCACAGGTGTGATGTTTGTACAGAATGGACAATAACCCTATGGGCATCCCACTTTCCCATCTGTGCTTCAAATGCAGGTACCACAAGCATAAAACAAGGCGACCTCAATGTTTTTTTCTTGTGTCCCCAACTCTGTATATTCTTCGGGTGAATACAGTGAATATAAGCCTGTTTACACTTACCTTTATGACACACATCATTCATGGGAAGTTTCCTAATTGTAAAATGAAATCCCTTTGCGACCATGCGTCTCACTCTCCTTCATTTGCATCACAAAAGCCTCCACTGGTATTGAAAAGCCTAGTTTTGGGATCTGCCTATTGAAACTGATCTTTGTACCTTAAGTAAGTGCTTATAAATCATGAGGTTTGTTGCGTCTTTTATTAATGACTCGCCAAATGCATGTGCAATCTAATTTCTGCAGGTTGGGAAAACAGTTAGTCTCAACGTATTTTGCGCAAACTTAGTCATTGAGCAAAGAATACGTGAACATACATTTCCCACGTAAGTGTTAATGATAGCTACGGATTAGAAACAATTAACCGAACTCATGTAATACGACGAGTTCATCTTCAAAAACTCTCAGTCTACGTGCGAGAAGATAAAAGAAACTTCCTCTCGCAGATCCTCGTCGAGCAGAAAATGCTTTAAGGAGAGAGACTCAGCTGCTAGTCTTAGCTCTTCCGCGACATGCACCCGAGAAGTCTCCGCATCGGGCAAAGCACGAAATCTCCGCGACAGCTGCACAGGCGCGCCCCTAACGGCGAAACGTAGTACTTCTCAGCGCGCACTTCCTCCCTTCTTCAAGTTCCTTTACTTGTCCACGGTGCATCCAGTACTTTGCGTTGACGAAAAGTTACGACGCTTGCAAACTTAAGACATATTCTCTTGTTTTAATATGGGCGATTTCACATTTTTTTAATACATTATTCGTGTTATAGAAAATATTCTCGTTGTGTGTGCCACATCTTCATAAACATAATTTCATAGTTACTATTCAATTTTGAATCCCGAATAGAGCCCAGAGTAAATATAAATATAAAAATACACAGAAATCCAATGCATATATTTTTTCAAAAAAATTTCGTAAAAAATATGTCGCCATCAAGTATACTTTGTTTTTTCAATGTATTTTTAAATAAATTAATGAATCTAAAATGTATTATGGTGACGTGAAGGATTGTTTGTCGAATAATAATAGTAACGTGATTTCCGCAATATTTAAAAAAAATTTTCGATAGAAACAGAACGTATTAAAATGCAATTAAAACATCAATATTTCTTATGCAACTCACGATTTTTGAAAAGACTAGCAACTGTAAGTACATTAAGCGCAGTCCTGCTGAGAAAGCTGGGCTGACGGGTGTGTGCCCAGCTTACGGAAATCTTAGGATTAAAGTGTAAATTTTGTTGTTAGTTATAATGTATTACTGATTAGTTAAGCAATGATAGTTGCTCGAGGCTTGTGTATGTATTAATCGATTATCGTAGAAAACTAATTTGTTTAATTAAACGTCTGAAGGAGAACATTTCGGAGCAAACAAATACATTCTTGCATACAGTTCTTGAAAAACGCCTAGTATTCGTAGGATCTTTAATGCTACTCTAATACCATTCACCTTCATTGCAAAACTTGCATAGAGGGAGAGGATTGTCTCGGAGTAGCATCAATTGTGAATTAAAAATTCATTAAAACGGAATGAAATTTTTAAACCATTCTGTTTCCTACGTCTTTCCTTTTCACAACCGACTAGTGAGTACACTACGCTATTTTCTTTTAAGAAATTGACGCCCCAACTTCTTTGGTACAGTGAGTGTAGTTCATGCTATTGCCAAAAAGTGGCAGTGTTCCGCCGGAACGTAAGCTCTGTCCCCACCATTAATGTCAGCTTGCAGATTTTTCCCTCCCTAGGTACTTTCTCCAGCTGGCTCGAGACAAAAGTAGCCCTAACACACAACACTCACGATACCAGACACTCGAATTTTTGTAAGAGTTTGCCAACAGATAATAATAATAATAATATAATAATAATAATAATAATAATAATAATAATAATAAATGCCAGGAGCAAGTAGAAACCATTGATCATATTGTCTCAGCTTGTCTAATCCTAGCAAAGACCGAATACCTGAAAAGACATGACAGGGTGTGTAGCTACCTCCACTGGCAGATCTGTACCTCCCTCGAAGTTCCAAACACATGCCCCAAATGGTACGAGCACTCACCAAACCCGGTGACGTCTGTTAGATTGTGTACGATATTGTACGACCAACAAATTCAAACTGATCGCACGATAGCGGCAAACAAACCGGATATAGTTATCCGGGATTTGGCGAAAAAATTGTGTTTACTTATCGATGTTGCTGCACCTTGCGATCAAAACGTCGTTACCAAGGAGGCAGAGAAACGTCTTAAATACAAGAGTTTGGAAATCGAGATCAGCCGAACGTGGGGCGTAAAAGCACAGGTCGTCCCGATAGTTATCGGAGCTCTGGGATTTGTTCCGCAAAATTTGTGTAAGAACTTGGCTAAACTCCCTGGTAATTCAAAAGACTAGGAAGTGCAAGAAATTGCTTTATTTGGAACAGCCCACATTTAGCGTAAAGTAATGTAGACGCACTGAGAGTCACCGGATCTGCTCCTTAGGTAGCTGGTTGCAATCTGGAGTAGATCTTAAATTCAGCCGAATCATAACATCTTTAGTCGTGATGTAATGGAAAAATAATAACACTACTCCTTAGGTAGCTGGTTGCAACCTGGAGTAGATTTCATATTCACCCGACACATAACATCTTTTTGTCGTGATTTAGAGGAATAATAATAATAATAAGCGTAAAGTCATGTTTTAAAAGCCAAAACTAACCGTAAGTTATCGACGTATCTTCTAATGCCACGCCACATCGAACGCTACACTTCGATTAAAACACCTGATCCGTTGACACTTCGCCAGATGACATCCAATCGGTCGCTGACATCCAATCGGGAGCAAAAACTTTACTGTAGTATCGCCACCGTGGTGACGTTTAAGTTCCCGAATACACGACAGCGTGACAGCTAACAAGGTGTCAACGGACCTCGTGATTAAATCGAAGTCTAAGACGCGGCCCAGCCTGCGGTGGTGTCCCGAGGACTTGCGTGCGTCGTCAGGTCGCCGTTCGTGTCGGCGCTGGGCGGGCGGACGCGGCGCCTGACGGAGGCGGGGCTGGTGGCGTTCTGGCAGCGGCGCACGCTGGCGCTGCGCGGGGACAGGCGCGTGGCCGCCCTCTTCGCGGACGACGCCCCCGGCCACGCTGCTGGCGGCCCGCGCGCCATCCAGCTGGAGCAGCTGCAGGGCGCCTTCATCGCGCTGGGCGTCGGCGCAGCCTGCGCCGCCGCCGCCTTCGCCCGGGAGCGCCTGCGCGCCCGCTCTCAACCTCGAGCCAGAGCCAAGTCGCAGCAATAGCACTATCCACCAGCCCAAGCACACGTCCACGTCCAGTCGCAAGCCCGAGACCGAGTCGGGTCCCCAGCCCCACCCCAAGCCCGACATGGAACCCGAATCTAAGTCCAAGCCCGGGCCCATGCCCTAGCTTAACCTCAAGCCACAGCCGGAACCCAAGCCCGAGTCTGAGCTGAATCCCAATCCAGAGCCCAATCCAAAGCCAAAGTAGAAGTCCCAAATCCAAACCCAAGTCTCAGCCTAAGCTCGACCCCCTAGCACAAGTCCGAGTACAAACCCGAGCCCAAACCCAGTTCGGAACCCCAGTCCTAGCCCAAGCATAAGCCCTAAACCAACTCTGACACCGAGCTACAACCCGACCTCGAGCACATACCCAAGACCAAGCCCGAGCCCGAACCAAATGAGAGGAATACCCCTTTCCACCAGCCCGAGCACAAACCCACGTCCAGTCGCAAGCCCGAGACCGAGTCAGATCCCCAGCGCCACTCCAAGCCCAACACGGAACCCGAGTCTAAGTCCAAGCCCAGACCCAAGTCCTAGCTTAACCTCAAGCCACAGCCAGAGCCCAAGCCGAGCTCAGTCCCATCATAGAACCTGACTCCAAATCCAAACCCGAGCTCCAGCTTATACCAGACCCCGAGCCCAAGCCCAACCACAAGCCCAAACCCAAACCCAATTCGGAACCCCACCCCAAGCCCGAGCACAAGCTCAAAACCAAGACCGAGTCCGAGCCCCAGATTAAGCCCCAGCCTCAGCTCACGCCCAAACCCAAGAATGTTGATTGAATGCCCAAGATTATGAATGTTGATTTGGATTCGTGGTGAAATTGCGAAGGCAATTGAGGATCTTCTGTCATGCAGGGACATTTCGAATCATGGAGTATATCATGTTTTACAAAAAATGTCTTAAAATAATTTTTGTGACACGCGAAGTTAGGAAAATCATTTTGTGTTTTCGTAAAATTCAACCTTGAATAACTTTACGTTAACAAATCCAGTTCTATGTAGTAATCAAACTGTAGGTACGTCCCAATTTCGAAATGCTAATAAAATAAAAATAAATAGTGACTAATGCCCTTACAAAATCATTTAAGTATACGTACTTAAGTCCTTACAAATTCATTTAAGCCAAGAAACATTTCTTGCTCGCGCGTATATACGCCAGCGGAAAGGCTCATGTTAATATTTTCATAGTTTTCAATAACCAAATTATTCTGAAGGCTTTCGGTTCAAAATCTAGTGTACTGCATCGATCACTGGCAAATTTCGAGAAATGAAATTTCGACAGATACGCGTTTGAAGTTATCGCTAGTTTTTAAATAAAGGATCACACGTTAATAATTTATGAATTATGAAGTAAAGAATTCCAAAAAGACTTCAGATAAGATGTGTTAAAATATTAAATTTGAATTATTATTATTATTATTATTATTATTTTAAAAATTATAACAACGATCATAATTCAAAATCCTTATTTTTCGAGTTCTGTCAGTGTGGCAGACCAAAACGGCTGTCTATAATCTCAGTGCATAGCACACACACACACAGACTCATTTCCGGATTCCGTTTCATTCGTGGCTGCCCTTCACGTGTGCGGAGCAGCACTGTCACGGAGCGATGACGTATTTGCCCTGCACTAAGGTGGGTTTCAGTGCAACGAATGGAATACGCTATAAGTCCAAGCTCGAGCCCGAGCCCAAGCCCTCGCTTAAGCTCAAGCCAGAGCCCAAGCCTAATCATCTCTGTACGCAGATTTATCAAATTATGCCCGCATCATCACTATACATTGAAAGTACTCATACTGATATTTTAAATCAGATACAATTGTAATGGAGGGAGAAATTTTGTTTTGCAATATCAACCTTGCTACTTTTCCATAGACCATTCTAACCTCCATTTGAACTTTTCCATACACCATGTCTTTTAATACTTGTTAAAGAAGCTCCAGCTCCTGCTGGGAGCGAAGCCAGAGAGAGTCTAAATCAAAGTCTAAATGTAAAAAATACTTTTTTTTATATTAAGTATGTTTAAGAAACTGTGCTATTGAGCTAGGGAGTTTAGCAAATGTATAAATGGCAACAAGTTGAATGGCGCTCTTATTGTTTCTATAAAAAAAGGACGAGTTCGTCGTGAGGTGTATACTTTGCATAGAATACACACAAATAAAGGGTTAATAATAGCATATTTTGCGGTCGGAGAAAAACCATTCAAACGCTAGTTTCAGTATCTTGAAGAGTAATAATTAGACCATAATCTTTGTCCTCAACTTTTTGTGAGGTCCCTGAGGTCTTCTCTCCCGCATGCACCGGCGACTTCAATAACCAGTCACCTAAACGGAGTTTATGTGTGAATCTTAAAATTACATGTTGTAAATTAACAAAGAAAGTAATATTTCCCTACTTACTTTATTAATACATAAACGTAATTGGGTGCTGATCTCCTGTATGTATTGATCTCTTCTGTGGTAAGAATCATACGAATATGCGCCAGCAGAGTACTTTAATTTACATTTGTTACATTTTCTCCCTTTTCAATTGTAAATACACTTGTTAGTTTTTTCTAATTTTTGAGGAAGTAGGCTCTGAGTAGAAGCTTTTGCTTCCTCAAGTATAATTTGTTGGCTATAACATGCCATAATTAAACAAATCGCTAAAACTTGCATCAACTCTCAGACAGTTTAGAAATAGTTGTAACAGTTGACAACATCATTAATTCAACAGTCGTAGCTGACAACTTCACAGATGATGATACGAGGGACCTATTCGAAGAAAACGGATGGTTTTAAAAGTTTCCTATCAAAATTGGAACTTAAAATTGGGTGGTGAATAAATGAAATATATCTGAATGCATTTCAAGCTGAAAATGAATAATTTTGATCACGATAATTTACTTACCTCGGCTTTCCCAGGTTCCGCCTCAGTTGGTAAACACCTCGCCCCAAATCATTCATTCTTTCGTCCATGACACATAAATAACTCTTTCGATAATCAATAATATAAAATAGCTTTTCATGTACAAATCTCATTTCAAAAAATTATTAATTACGTACACAGTCTCAAAATAAACAAGTTCCGTGAACTGAAATGTAAGCTACAATCCTTGAGCAATGTTGAACAGGTTCAGATAATTGCAATATTAGCAGCGGAACTAAATGTCATTCAGAATGTAAATAACTCTTCAAATAACTTTAAAAACAAGGTCAACTGTGAAAATGTTACACTTAATTCAAAACATACCTCACAAATGTTTACATATGCAGAAACAACAGTACACTAATGTAATGTCAAATATCAAATTGTAAAAGAATCAACAAAATATAATGTAACAATAGACTGTCAACCTAATTTTGCTGAATTATGTAATCCAATTATGTTCAGAAAATAAATAATAATAAAGGATGGCAATCGTGGGAAGTGATCTCAATGAAACCCTTTTGGTGACACAACGTGTCCGTCCAGAAATTAACTCCAGTTCCGCGAAAGCTCTTTGCGTGGGCTGCGACCGCCACGTGGCCGAGCGACGGTGTGCAGGAGTCACCCTGGCGGCCGCCGCTGCGAATTCATTTCCGCAGCGCCCCAGCAGAGCAGCGATCCGCGAAGTACCTCGGCCGGCGCGGGTGGCTTTGCGGGCACGTGGCGCAAGAGCAGACAGACGCCCGCCCGCTCGCCCGGCCGCCCGCCGCTGTTTACCTACCAGTCGCAGAGGGACTGCCGCGCCGCGATCTCCTGCTTCGGTCGCCTTGGCCCCGCGCTGGTCGTCTCAGCTACTGCTTGCTGCGTCACGGAATTCCCAAGAAACGCATTCAAAATTAAAACGCCTTGTAGGTCTGTGAGAGAGACCTACGGATCTTTAGGACACAAAATGATTCGTTTAAATTATTTGGTGTTTCTGAGTACATCAAATACGGGGTCATAAGCCCATCAATCATTGCCAGCGGCCGGCAGCTCTGATCGATAGTTTCTTCGATCAATACCAGGCGAATGTCAAAGCAGTACTCTAAAAAGTGGGCCACGGACCGCGTGCGATCTTTTCTTCCTCTTCCTTGTCCGTAAAACACACGTATATGCACTACACTACCACACATGTAGAGAGGTCAATTAGGAGCTTGGAGCTTGTTGCGTCTGGAGCGGTGGGGAAACCCCGTTAGCCGGCGGTAGTTCGGCGTCGGATCTCACCATCCAGCGGGGGAAGATCACCGCTACGTCTCGAGAAAACCAATACACCTATGGGACTAATGTCCTTAGCAGTTCAGGCGCCCAGAATCAGTAATCAATCAAAAAATTCATCAGTCATGGTCATTAGTCCTGTCACTGATAAACGTGTTATGTCCCTGGAAGTGGCGGGGTTCCTACCGCGCTGCAACGTGGAATCCGGTGCCGAACTACACATCTGCGTGCGAAGTTTTCTCCTACTAGGTTCACTCTCTAAGCTCCAGCCCCTCCAGAATCTCTAATTTTGACAAGTCTTCCGACTTGGGGAAATGTTCTCCATTTACGTAAGTATGTATGTGGAGAGAAGGTGCAAGGATGAAGAAGAGACGATCGCGAACGCTCCGTGACTTGTTTGTGACCGTACGGCTCCGGCATTCGCGCGGTGTTGATTGAAGAAACCGTGGAAAACAACCGATCAGAGCAGCACGACGTTAGAATTCTCCTCCAGTCTTGTTGAATTCAACCCCAGTTTTTGTATATAGCTAGTAGTGTCTCCTATGCGGCTAGTGTCGAAAGTGGTAATAGCTTCTGCGACCGGTGTCTGTCTGTTATTGTCTAGGCTATTCGGGATGCATGATTTGAATTTGCACTAGATTTGTGAATGAGGCTTCTTTATACTTCTCTGACTGGTCAGTGATGGCGGCCGCCAGAAACTCAAGTGTCAGCTGATAACTCGTCTCGAAAGAAAATTCCGACATCTTTAAAGGCTTCACTTGTGAGAACGTGCATATTTGTGTTGTTTGTCAAGGGTTTTTGACATATAAATGAGTTTCAAGCTCAATTTTGCCGTTTTGTAAACATAAATGTAGATTAGGCAAAGATTACATATGAATTGTCTAATAATAACACTTAGTTATTTCAATGTTTCAATTTTACAGATTTGTTTACTCAAAATCCGGGACATTCGGGACAAGATGCGACTCGCTGTTAGCGTTGCGAGACGCGGCTTGTCCCGGATAGCCTGTAGTGTCGAAAATGTTTCATCGTCGAGACTCGTACCCTAGAACCGAACAAAGACGTTCCAGTGGCAAAGGATGTTGTCTCTAAACTGGCTCACCAGGCTTGTTGCATCGAGAAACGGGTCATTCCTAAGCAGCAAATGTAAAATGCAAATGCAGCCTGAATAATTCAGAGTGATCTACGGATCTTTAGTGTAAAAGAATATTCAAACCGAAGGTCCAAAGCAGTTACAGGATAATCAGCCACAAATTTGTTTAAAATTTATAATGAAAAAAGTGGATACTGAGATTGCATTGGGAAATAGATAATAGATGGAAAAATTCAGATGTCTAAGAAAGAAAACATATATATTTAATGGACGATAGAGTGCATTGAAAAAGCTTGTTGTAATTTCCAAGATGATACGTGAAATTATTTTTTAGTTACAATTAGGCACCAAACACACAAATATTACGAAAGAAAATCTTCCATTAAATAGCAATCATCCTTGTAAGCAAAAACCCAAAACAACACAGTTTAATGGCATCTTTATACAGATACAGTGCATGGGAAAATGTCTAGTTATCAAAAATTACTACCTTCGCTTGTTTAAAAACTTTTATTGATCATTCATCTATTTATAGTTAATGTGTTGGGAAAAGATTCTGTAGCTCAAGAAAACGCGCACATATGGTACTACTCTCCTATACTTCACGCACAGTTTTTACTGTTTTTTACTAAATAAATAAAATCAAAAATAGATATAATTGTATAAAACATTTTCTTCGCATAAATGTTCCATTCAATATCCTCATAAAATATCTTACAAATAAATAAACAATAAACCACTTGTCAATTGAATAATTACATCAATAAGCTATTGAGCAATCTTACCTGAACTGTATTAAGAGTTATACATTAGAATAATGAAAACATTTCGCCAAGCCAACGTAGTTAGTTATAACACCCTTGCTAATTGAATTATGTGATGTTCAGCATTGATTATTTGACACACAATTTTTTTAGCAAGTTTAGAATACGAGTTTATGTACTATAGTGAGTTCTTTAACAATTAGTGATGCGATATCGATAACAAAACATCGATGTTAGAAACACTCGATGCTCAAAATTAAAACATCAATGTTAAAAATATATATTGGCTAAAAATCATCAATGTTCTTCAACATAGAGATTATTAATTCAGATTAAAAACATCTATCATTAAATTCGTGTGCATTAAAATTTTATTTGACAATGTTGATGTTTATCAATTCGCCGAGTAAGGGTACGAGATGAAGGGACAGACCCCACAACGTATTTGTTGACCACATCGCAATGTGCGAAACGAATAAGAAGAAACAGGAAATACAAGGTCATGGAGGTCATGTCGGGCGAGAGAGTTTGGTCCTTGAAGGTAGTGCAAACAGTGTTAACTTTTACAATATTGTAATCATGGGAATTTTTCATTCAGAAACAAAACATCGGAAAAGAAAAAATCTCGATCATAAAACATCAATGTTAAAAACATCGGTGTTAATACATCGATGCTTAAAACATCGATGTGACATCGATGTCGATGTTTTGAAAATGTCGCCATTAACGTCGCATCCCTACTAACAATCAGTGGCAAATATCTCATGTTCATGTGGTTTAACGCCATTTTCCAACACAGGAAGTTTGTAACATTTATTCCGAGATATTCTACATAAAATACAATAGACAACTACATTTAATCTGTTTATTTCTTATATTTTATTATATATTATTATTAGTTTAAACTTGTTACGACCGTAGATAATTTTATTACAAAATAAATTATGACCTCTGTTTGTTAAAAGATAGAGTTCTTGCAAATAATTCGAAATAACTTAGTGAAAAAGTATGATGCAATGCTATTCACGTGGCAAAAGCAGGTAGGTGGGGCCCGAGCGATGCCCCTTGGCGTCGTGTAGGGGCGTCGTCGCAGCGGCGTCGCAGCGGCGTCGGGTGGGCGCGCCACATACGTCGGGGCGGGGGCGGAGGGCGGCGAGAGCCTCTTCCGATTTCGTAAAGGACCCTCTGGAAACGAAGTTTGGACAGGCAGGCAGCGCGGGCCCCCTTGGCGCGCGTCTCCTCTTGCACGCCGCGCACGTATATTGCTTCCGCGGCTTTGAAATGCGCCCGGCCCGGCGCGGCGCGGCGCGGCACGGCCCTGCCCTCGCAATCACCCGACGCGACGCGACGCCCCGCCCCGCGCGAGTCACCCATCACCCCGTCGGTCGCCTTCACACCGCCCACACCTCACAAGGCAGCAGCCGTCATCCTGTGATCACCCGCCGTCGTCACGCTTTGATCCGTCACACTCGCCGCAGTTGCCCTCTCATCATTCAGGCACTGGGCAGCCCATC
This sequence comes from Acheta domesticus, assembly GCA_031308135.1. Taxonomy (NCBI): domain Eukaryota; kingdom Metazoa; phylum Arthropoda; class Insecta; order Orthoptera; family Gryllidae; genus Acheta; species Acheta domesticus. Next base: position 218,987,497 of record JAHLJT010009419.1, read on the forward strand.
GTTCATGCCTATGCGTCACCTTTTCTTTGTCCCTTCCTAATCTTTTCGTACGTCTTTTGGTTTGGTATCACTTTTCGATCACACCTCTTCGAGGTCGTCTTTGTCCATGATCACACGTTTGTTTGTTCTTAGACGTTCGCCGCCATTACAGTCCACCAAAGCTGTACCTGGGCATGGCGCTATGCGGCGAGGCAGTGGAGAGCCAAGCGCTGTTTAGAAACTGGACTCCAACCGCGCTGGCCTATAGAGCGAATTTTATAACTTTGCCTCACAAGCGCCCATGGCCGCGATGGAATGTCACACGGCACTTCGCGTCTTTCTCACTCGTACCGCTGGATGTCACACGTTCGCGATCATGTGATACGACGGCACGACTGAGATACAACCGTAACATATTTTATCGTGAAGACGGACCTTGTGTGGCAAAGCTACAAAACTCGCACTAAAGGCACATTTGACTCGGGGCCCTTTGCTCACCAAGCTATCACCCACCACGTACATTGGTTGCGTTCTCATCGCATTTTTTTAAATCATTTCCTGATCTCTCCACGACCGGCACGGAGCGACCCTGCCACCGGGCCAACCCTCGCAATCACTCGACGCGACGTCCATCCCCGCCTCGCGCGTCACCCGTCACCCCACGTCTGGCACTGCGCCGCCCATCGTTCATGCCTACGCGTCACATTGACTGTGATTCCGGGCGCGTCAACTTCTAAGGTAATTAGTCCCCTAAGTGTAGTGCATGTTTAATCGCTCTGGGAGGAGGTGGTGATCTCCCGTTGGGAAGAACCAGCGCCGATCCACAGTTGGTTAGCGGGGTTTTCCCCAATCGTCTCACTCCTGCGGGGCTCCTCCCCGGTCGCGAAAAGCTGTAAGCTCCCCACTAATCTCCCGGCATGTGTGGTAGCATGTTAGTGTAAGTGTGTGTAAGTAAGGGGTGAGGATAGAACAAGGCGCGCGGGCCATGGCCTGTTTGTTAGGGTACTGCTCCGTCATTAGTCTGGTGTTGATCGGGGAAACCACGGAAAACTACCGATCAGAGCAGCCAGTCAATAGAATTCTCCTCTAGTCAGCGACTGAATTCGACATTGCTGGCCAACTAGTGTAGAAAATACAGCCACAATCGGGACTAGAATCTAAGACCTTCCTATCGAAGACACTGCAGTGACATCAGATGATACCCTGAGCCACCTCTTCCGGTCCTACGCACCACCCTTTCTTTGTTCTTTCCTATTCTTCCTGTGCGTCCTTCTTGTACACTATTATTTTTCGATCACCCCTCCCCTTGAGGTCGTCTTTAACCTCTCTATGGTCACACTTCGTTTGTTTTTAAGCTTTCGCCCTCTTCGCACTCCACCGAAACAGTAAACGCGATATGTAGCGGGGCACTGGGGACCCCTTTGCCCTTTAGCGGGGCTCTGCGTTCCAACCGCGGACGGTTAGGTTTGAATTTTACTCAGCGCCCTTTCGCTTATCACGCTGTCACCAACCACCCACGTTGGTCTCGTTGTCACCGCTTTTTCGCCAATGATCTCCCTAGTGTCTAGGAAGACACCCGCTGTCACACGTTCATTTCGGCCACATTGTTAGCATTGCTCAGCTCATAGGTGTCAACCTTCCTCTTCCATTGCATCTTGTACCTCTTTACTATAACTTTCGCTCATCCCCTGGGTCACTTGTCTATATCCTTTCCACGATCACCCACTACGTCCGTTCTCACTGCCCGACTTCGATCACTCGTCGCCAGTCGCACTCTTTTCTCAACTACATCTCTGATTGTCCGACCCCCTTCAAAGTCATCCGCGCCCCACCCCCCTTGTTCTCCAAATGTGTTCTCGTCAGTCGCTGCCTTGCACTTCTCTACAAGACTGCCTTGCGTATGCACAGGGACATCAATCTCTTAAATTTTCACAAATTATATTAATTTAAGAGACTGGCGCTAGTTAGCCCTTTGCCACATCGAATTCATTTTGAGAATCAAGAAGAAAAACGTGTTTGCGCTATTCCTCGCTAGTGTCAAGATGTAAGGAGTGTGTTGGTAGCATTATTTTAATTTTCTCGAAAATGTTACCCAGGACTATTAGAGCCCAGCCCTTCTATTGCAATTTAATTTTGTCTACGAGTACCTTAAAACGAAAAATACTTAAAATATAAAAATGTATTTTATAGATAAAACATATTATTCTAAATATATATTTTATATGTGATAAAAACGTGGATGTTGTGCGATGACACTATCATTCATTTGAATGAAACAAAGGAATCTTCAGTTTAGATGAAGAGTTGACTTTAGCTCTCATTTGAAAAGGCAATGCAATGACTCTACATGGCTCTTCTTGATGTAGCACAGTAAATACACAATTTGTCTCACAAAACTAGGAAGAAATATGTATCTTCACACTGGCAACATTGTTTCGTCAGTGTTTTCAAACATTACTGAACACCGCTGGCAATTATACTGCGATTTTTCTAACTATACCCCTCAAGGTCCGTCTTCACGGTGGAGTATGTCACGGTATTTCGCGACGTTCTCAGTCCTGTCGCCAGGTATTGCATCATCGCGACCGTATCAAGCAGTGCTTGCGATCATGCGACTTTTAGTAGTATGATGGAAAGAGACACGAAATGCCGTGTGATATTCCATCGTGGCCACAGGGGCTTGAGGGACAGAGTTAGAAAAATCTCACGATAGATCAAATAGATCACGGAGGATTGAAAATAAATGCTCTAGATGCAACTCTTTTGCGTAACGGCCACATATTACTTCGGACGAGGGGGACGGTTGAAGACCAAGTGCTTACTCGGCAAGAGATTGATCGCTCTTCGCCGGCGTCAAGGTGCAATGGGTGCAGTGGAGAAAAGATAGGTAACTTTGTTTTATCCAACAGTAAATTGATGCCAATAAAATAATTGTTTTAAAATACTTCATTTGATGGTCTTTAATGTTAGAGGATACCTCTGCACATAAAAGCACGCAAGGTATAAATATTCACATTTGGCCTACTCAGCCTTTTTATTATTCGCTTTAAAATAAATGAAAATCTTTAGGGAATTGAGATATTCAATTTGGTGGGGGCGAATAAAAATAAAATATATGCTTCAAAGACGTAACATTAAAAAGTAAAGAACGGTATCAAATGTGTAAATTTTCTGAGTGATAAAATCTCTGATGCAATTTCATAATCTCATACAATTTGAACTTCTTGATGTAACATTATGCATAAAAATAACAAAACCTTTTAAAACCACAAACAACTTATGAAAATAAGTACTTGGATAAGAAAGAAAACCTCATGTTTAATTAGAATATTAAAATATTACTGAGAATTTAAATCAAGAACTGCTTTGGATACATTTAAGAAAGCAAGAGCATTTAGGAAATAAATCAGATCAGTAAAAGGACAATATATAAAAATTACCCTTTACAAACAAAATAATACACACAAGTAGCTTCTAAACTTGAAATCTCTCATAAGTGTGGCTTGGTTATCAATACGTTGGAAGTGAAGAGTGTAGATTGTAGCTAAAACTATGTAGACAACACAGGACACTTTGAGCCTGTCTAATACTTTTAATGGGAGACAACTGCTCACAAGCAAACCTAGTGACGTCGGCGACTAATTAAAATTTGAATACGTACACAATAACTTTCGTATCACTCTGCGAAACGTAAGTAAACATAATCGCAAGTACACTAAAAATATTTCAGACATACCCACTTCCTACTTGATATCACAATGGTCATGTGACAAGACGGGCCTTGTAGGGACTTGTGAAATACTCTTGAAAATGTTACATTACATTAATTGGAGGTTGGCCTCAGTGTATTAACTCACATCCCATTTTTACTTTCAATTTGCATCTTGGCAAAGACAAGCTGACGTTACATGCTTTCCTATGATTGGCAACGTAATTGAACATGAAACTTTACTTGACTTACTCACTGCGAAGCACATAAAATGAATATCACTAGCTAAGAAAGTACTGTAACTGAAGTGCTTCTTAAAAGAAGGCAATTCTATGATGACTATTGTAGATAAGATTATTGTCAGCGGATCACGCCGAATGTTTGCTCGAAGTGTATGTGCTCTTCTGTTCCCTGGGTCAAAACACTCTTCTCGGCAACGTTTCTGCCTGCCGCCCGACGCTAACAGGCTTCCCAACCTACTTTGTGGCGAAAATTGCCAACTTTGCACGCTATGACACAAAATTTGAAAAGCATGAGTGAATGAAACGCAACAATTAGGTTAACGAATAGAAAAGTTTAAAAAGGAGGAAAAATAAGTTGAATTGAGACATTATATACCATGAAACCTTTCGTGCGCTGTTAAAAATATTTTAGTATTTTAAGACAAATAAATGAAGTAAGTTTGACCAGCGTAAACTCCTTTAGAGAACCAAATATTCCTGAACCGTTTTCCCACGAAGGCATTTTTTTGTTCTTTTGTTTTGTTTTCCTGGGACTTTTGCATCTTCAGGGTTGCCCATATCGACTATTCTCGGCGGATATCCACTATATTCCTCATGGGGATACATATTAACCTTTGCGCTACACACTTACTCACTTACGGGCTCCTCAGTCTGTAGTCAGTAGACTCACAAGACCTTCCGCGACAACACACATACATACATACATGAAACAAAAAGGGACACACAACCATACCCACGACGAGAGTCGAACCCGCGACGTTTCAGACAGACGTGCTGAGTCTGACACACGCTCTAGATACCTCGTCCAGCCAGGCTGGCCCATGAAGACATTGTAAACCCTTAAAATATTTAATTCGTTATGTTTCCTTATCACAGCATACCTCACTAAGACGTGAGGTAAGTATTCATGCCGAGATACGTTTTCTCGCCAAATATTGCTGAAATCTTCGTTTTGCTTAGGGTCGAATTAAATTGGAAGTTAAATGCGCGCGAGGGTAAGGGCAAAGTGAAAATTGAAAACGTGCTGCTCGTCTCTATTTAACACGAAAAATGTCGGTTTGAAAAGCATATCTGCGAGTAAATCCTATGAGTGTATTCAACAGATGAAAAATGTACAATAAATTTTCAGCATAATGAACTTACGCTCGTTTACTTCCAATTAACACACCTCTTCTATAGTAATATAGCAATGTCAATATGCATCTACCTCGCTTCCAGTTTCTGATATTTTACCCTTTCTTCTTTATTTTACTTAATTATTTGGTATACATTTCAAGGTATATGATGCAAACGTTCATATGTCTGAATTATTAAATTTGCTTTGCACTGTGAGGGAAGTAAAATTCATTTCTGTATGCCGACAGACGGGCCCCGGGCTATGCAGATGGAAGTCGGACGATTTATTGATTTCAATTCATAGAATTTAAAACATCGCATTTCGTCGGTGTGACTATAAAAATATAGCTTCCTTTCTCCTAAAGCGTAGGAAAGTGGATCGTATCACTGTAGGGCAGTTGCGAGATTTTGTAAATAAAGAGATATCTTTGAGAAATTGCAGCTCATTTCTAAAGCTTTGTCAGCAAAATTCCGAGAGATTTTTTCCTTGCTAGAAAAAGACGAAGAATTTATGAATGTGAAACTACCATCACTTCTAACCTTATTCAATACTATGTTAAAGCTTCTGAATATTTATCACATGATTCGTTCCGTTAGTTTGTTTCATACGTATATCCATGAACAAAAGATAGATACAAGTATACCTATTTCAAATTATTGTATACCTATACTATTGTATACCTATTTCAAATTATAGGTTTACCAACAGCTCTGTTTTCTCAATAGGTTTATTGTCCACTTAAACGGAATTGTATTGCCGATCTGACGACCAATGAGTCTACTCAAGTTATCAACTTGGAGTTTATTCGAAACCAATTTTCAAAATTCAAAATGTTAATTAAAATTAAAACTCTTTTTCATATTATTACCTAAAAAAACTTGCAATTTAATTTGACCATCATGGCTTTTTCATATATTAAAGTTGCATTTCAGGGTTCTGAATAAATTCAGAATGTGTAGTCAGAAATTTCACCTCTGACAGTAGATGAACTTTGAAAAGGTAAGATATTTATAGTTTCATTGCTAGTTTTATTTGTAGTGAATGATTTGACAGAACAACTAGAAGGACGTTTTTGGACTCTGAAGCAAAAGTTTATGTGGTTAGATGAATCAAGAGAACTCGAATTATCCTCTGGAAATATTGAATGGTTTTAGGGCATTACAGATTTATTTCGCTGAAGAACGCTGAGAATATATTCACTGTCACATGATACCCCGTTGCTACATAGAGACAACTGTCAACGGTATCTGAAAATTCGGCAATAATGACGTAGGGAGTGATTTTTTGAAAGAATTTATTAAATAGTATTCTATAAATAAATTGTTTCCCTTCGGCGAATTTCTGCAGTTATCATTCACTGACTTAAAGCATTACTCTATTGAATTACACAACTTAATTGCCTCAACAGTTATTTCAAGGTTCTTCATTATACCATCATAAAATCAAAATAATTACAAGAAACACTATCAACCATTAACGTTTCATAATAATATCCTTTAATGCAATTGTTACGGGCTTTTCTATTCCGATAAATATTTGGAAATTATTCATAAAATCCGATATTTAATTTTTAAAAATTGGAATTAATATTGTTTTCTATTCATGAAAGTGTATCAAGTTTATGCACTATTTCCAGATCTTCTCCATTACAAATTCCTAATTCCTTCTGTAGCTGCAAGGTTTCAACGATATTCTTTGACTTATTGATTCATTGATTGATAAGTGATTCCGTGCACATCAACTTCTAAGGTCATTAGTCCCAAAAGTGTAGTGCATTTCCCCCCTCCGGGAAGTGGGGTGATCTTCTCAGCTATATTGTGAGACCCTGCGCCGACCTAGACGTCACGACGTCTATCGACGACGCGTCGGCTATCGGTGTTTTCCTCAACCACGTATCTCCCAGCGGTGGGGCACCGCCCAAGGGCCGGCACACGCACTAAGCTCCCGACTAAGTCTCACGGCATCCAGAAAAGTGTGTTGCACGAAAGTGTAAGTGTGTGGAAATAAGGGGTGAGGATAGGACAAGGTAGATGAATGGAAGATCGCCAGCTATCCGTCCCGCGGTCCTTGGCCTGTTTGTTAGGGTATTCGGGAATTCTCCTGGTGTTGATTGTAGACACCACAAAGAACTACCGATCAGAGCAACTGGCCACTAGAATTATCCTCCAGATGCAGCTGAAGCCTACGTAGCTCCATAAGTCCTGTCCAAAATTGTACCACCGTCGGGCTCAAACTTTAAGGTCTCCCGGTCGTTGCTACATCAGTTGATGTCCTGAGTCACCTATACTGCGATTTCTCTTTGTCCCTCAAGGAAACTCAAATTCCATCTTCGCGATGGAATATGTCACGGCATTTCGCATGTTTCTCAGTCGTTCCGCTAGATCTCGCACGATCGCGACCGTATAAAGCAATGCTTGCGATCATGCGACTTCTATCGGCAAGACCGAGAAAGGCGCGAAATGCCGTAGCATGTTCCATCGCGAAGATGGGATTTGAGTTGCCTTGAGGGACAAAGTTAGAAAAATCGCAGTATAAGTCGCTTTGTATTGCATGGTTACTTGACGAATGTGAAAGGCGAACGTGATGCTACAAAGAGTAGATTAGTGGGTTAAAAAAATATCCGAATCCATGGAACGCGCCATGAGCGAGAAGCGTCGTACAGCCCCTGGCACCCATGATGCAAGGACGTGGGTGTCCTGCTGCGCCACAGCGAGTTTTGCTAGATTTGGGCTGCAGCAGCATGTCACGAACACATGACCGACAACACGGGCACTTCTACTGACAGGCCAGCCCTGGCGTTGCTGGCCACCTAGCCCGGGTTGCCAGATGTGTTGCAAGCTCTTTCCCCACCACTACTACGAAATGTCCCCCAAATAATATTTCCAATGAAACGAAATTCCCTAACTTTGAAAGGAAAAATATTATCCAAATTATGGTCCAACGACATGAGCTGTCCCTGACTATCTCATTGTCTGTTCCTTTAAATTCAAATAATTCAAATCAACCAATCATCGTCGTTTGAGATTCGTACTATTTATCTCGTCTTTTCATTTCTGTATGTCTGTCGCTTATTTTTGTTTTTGATACATAAAAATGAGAGAGAATAACATTCATAGTTTCTTTTTTATAAATAATTGATAAAATGATATTTCTATCTCGACTCCCGATGAAAATAATTCCCCCCCCAAAAAAAACATTTCACCATACGTGTTCCCCATTCTTTCCCCACAAAGAAAAGCAATCTCCATTTGGCAGACAAAATTCCCCAATCTGGCAACTACGCCGAGCGGCGTGGCAAGTGAGTAGTGCCAGTGCGAAACGTTTTGAAAGAGATGTAAAGTGACAATTTCCAAGGGTATCCAACCAAAAATAACACGATAAAGGTGTAGTTAAAATCAAAGAGGCAATTTAAAAAAAATAAAGTTTCAGATATCTATTTGAATGGATTGTAACAATGTGACAATGGTTATTTGGAATCTGGGTGTATTTCAAATTCGTGGTAACATTGTGACGCAAAATGGTGCATGCATCTCATTTTCTAAAGCCAGAGGGGCCATGTCCTTGCATCATGCTATAGCACTGATGGCATCTGACGGCTGACCGCTGCTCGCCATGGAGTAGTAAGGTAGCATCCGTCATTCGCATTTGCAGGAGCCACGGAAAGTGCCCCCTCCCCCCGTTCTTACTGACAACCCGTTCTGAATTGTGAGCACTCCGCAGGTCGTTCTCAGAGAAGCGGTTGGCTGTTGTTTTTTTTTTGCAGAATGCAGATTTTTAGGACACATGTGTGGATATTGGTGTAATCCCAGTTTAGGAAAGTAGAGTACTTCTCTGTTCTCTGCAAATACCTTCAAAACCTCTCTTGGCAGCCTTGTGACTTTTTCTTGACTTAAAAAACGGGACAAAACAGAACACATGCTCATAAGAAAAAATAACACTACACCCTGTACAAAACTACACTTTTTAAATATTAATGCAAATAAATAGCACCAATAAAAAGAAAATACGTCCGCCAGTGAAAAAACTATTTACTTGTAGAAATTACATTTTGCAAACATGGTACATTATTTGCAACGTAATATTGGAGTTTTATTTGCTATTTTTGCGTTTTTATTCGTTATTACGTTGGCTTGCATTCCTCAATTAAGATTGCTTGCTAAGTCGCACAAAAATTCACAGAAGCAGAAGGTTCGTATTATTGAATTTCTCAGTAACGATATCGATAGTCATACAGCACGTACAAGCTCAAATGATGCGAGAGCTCAATTTCCCTTCCTAGAACCACCACTGAACCTCTCGCTTCGCGATGTCAATAGTCTGTGAAACATTTTTGTTGTGTAGTTCGTGAGCGTATGATCAATTCGCGTTTAATTTTTTTATAAACTACTGCAAAACAAACGGAATACTGTGAGGGTTCTATTTTTTTCCTTTCAGTGAATCAGGTTCATTTAAAAAATAGAAACGTCCATTTTTTTATGAGGGCTGATGATTCAACGGCATACACTGCAGATCTGAATGGTGACAATAAACCGTTCAATTATATATGCAAAACAATTCCAAGTTTGAAAATAAAACAAGAATATTTATTAACAACCCACAACAATTAATAATATGAACATAAAGAATGAAAAAAAGGAAAAAGAAACTTCACAGAATTTAACAATTCTCTCAGTTCATTTCGTACTTCCGCACACCAAAACCCTGTTCACATTCATACATTATCTCACTTCTATAGTCAAGCTTCCAACTCTCCAACGTATCTAGTTCCTATTTCCAATTGCAATATTCAGTCTTTCATATTTGAAAAAAAACAAACAAAAAACAAACAACATTCTTCACTTTATACTCCACACGTCCGTCCAAATCACCAGATAATCAACCGTTTCCTTTCAACAGAACTTCAACATGCCCACATCTCGCCTGTACTTCGGCACATCCACCTTTCGTCTGGTTGTTGATTCTTTCTCATTTAGCAGCATGTCTGTTGGCTGGTGTGGGGCTGGTGTTCAACACATCATCAGTCCCAGGTGGTCAAGCGCACTCAAGAATACCTTCTGAATAATCATTATCCATGCCATATTGATTCGTTACAATACTTATGAAAAATGTAAAATTGTTGATGGCACATTATGCCGATAAATCATCGTCACAAAAACGGTACATTTTGGCGTCCCGTTTTTCTCTCAAAAAAATACGGGACAGGGACTCAAGAAAGGTAATGTCCGGGCTAGTACGGGACAACTGTTCATCTTACTTTTCTATTAACCATTAGTTCCCACTTCGCGCTATGTGAAGGCGTCTCTACACACTCAGCATTCGCCTAGTAGCAAGAGACTGTTCGCCTCAGGGGGTTCTTTTGCGAGTAGATCCGAATTCAGCCAATAAGCACCAGTATTTGTCACAATACTAGCAGAAATTTTAAATGCAGCCAGTTACCAAAAAAATCATTTCCTTGTTGCAAGTCACTGAAACAGGTATATGGAGACATTTTTGGTCTGGCTTTTCAAACGAAGTGCCCGTTTTGTTGTCACGTGGTTCGTGACGCAAACTGATGCAGCGCAGAACGAGTAAAATTCGGTGCGCCGGAGTAGCCCACCCTTATCTTTCCACCGTGGCTCGCCCTATCTCGAGCAACCGTTGCGTTCGGCGAATGTTGGCTTGCTTTGTTGAGTCCAAAAGTCCGACATGCCATCGTTGTGGCGAGCACCGAATGTTCGTCGCCCTGATAGATTAGATTAGATATTTATTATTTCTTCAGGTAGGTTTACAACCTGGTGACAGAACACTACAATTTACATTTATATTAATTTCAAGACAATAGTAATAATGATATGATAACAATAAAGTCAATAATAACAATAAAAGCATTAACTCCTCATTTTATGGCTATCCTGCACAGATATTCTAACCAGTAAATACACGACCTTTTAAATACACTGCACTCCACTTCACCTCACTTCACTTTCTACAACTCTATTTCATTACACTTTACACGTCACGACACTCCAATTCATATACTACTTTGAATATAATTATATATTTTATAAAGCAATGCATTTAATAGACATTATCAAAATACTACTACTACTAATAATAATAACAATAATAATAAAATAACGGTTTTAGTTTGCCTAACTTACTAATTAATAAAGTTTACAAATACCATTAGTTAATTTACTTTTAAACTTTTGTACACCTAGAGGAAAGGGTTCCAAGGCTGTGGCACGCAACTTATTTCAGTCCGTTATTGCTCCAGTCCAGTTGGTTTGCAAGAAACGATTTCCGTACTACCCGGAATTTGGAGAGCGGTCGCTCGCTACTCGCCGAATACCGAACGAGTGGAGCCACCTTGATATTCAAATGCCAAGCGTTTCGTTGAAACGACTAGCCGACTATTAATTGTAACTACCGCTCTCTCTGCGGAAGCCAATTATTCGCCCTCGCTTTCTATCGTAAATCACTATATCGTTCAGCGTAGCCGAACGATGCAAGAGGCCAAATCCGTCGTTGCAGCTTATTGCTAAAGAGGGCGGGTGCTGTGAACGTGTGGACTTTCATCCCACTGTTCAGTATAAGGGAGTAGTAATTGTTAAAGAAACAGGGAATGTTAGCAAAAATTAATTGAAACCTAATTGGAGGTGGTACGATTCCAGGCTAAATTCTTCATGTTCAGAGCAAACGGTTCGCATTTCCACTATTTTAAACTTATGAAATACCATTTATTTAAATATTTGAAAGGGATTGTAATGCCAGTGAGCAATTGGACTGTGGTGGGGTTTTGGTGGCACTCAATCCCCTCTCCCTCCAATAACCAGAGCAAACAAAGCAATCCAATAAAAACAGTGTATTTAATTAGAAGGGTTTTAAGTTTACATTAGTTCTCAGTGGGTTGATAGTAAATTTCTTAATAACAGTTGTATATTTACTCTTTGCAGTATTTCACAGAGTTGTATTTTTTAATCTTATTGGAACATGTATGTTCTTTCAAGTACGAACTTCGAAACACAAATGAATCATTAAGTAGATTGTTCACACATAAAATAAAAGGGTTACAAACTTGTGAACAGTAAATAACATAATAAGAGCATAGTTGCTCATGGAATAATTTTCTGACTCATAAATAAAAGATACATACTTGTAAATACTGAAGAATACAAAAAGAGCATAGTTGCTCATAGAAGGAGATGTTTTCACTGAAAGCAAATGACATACAGATTGCAGACAAATCACTTATGAGGTGACAAACTGCCACACGATTGCTACACATGTTACGTAGTGGTGTGTTAAATATCCTGAAAGCTTCCAGCTGCGTTGCCACTGCCCCAAATATCAGGAACATGCACACCAACCAAACAATGTAGAAAATGAAGACAGAATCAGAAGCAGATCCAATAGCTGCTGAAGATCAGGTGTTCCGAACATATTTTAGTAAAGCCGTTCTCAAAATTTCCCAGGATGACAAATACCGCATTTGCCAGGAAGAAGTAGAAACCATTGATCATATCGTCTCAGCTTGTTCAATTCTAGTAAAGAGCTAATACTTAAAAAGTCACGACAGGGTGTATAGTTACCTCCACTGACAGATCTGTACCGCACTCCAAACACGTCTCCCAAGTGGTACGAACACTCACTAAAACCGGTGACATCTGTTGACCGTCCAATATTGTACGACCAACAAATTCAAACGCATCGCACGATAGCAGCAAACAAACCGAATATCATTATCCGGGATTCGAAGGAAAAATTGTCTACTTGTAGATGTTGCTGTGCCTTGTGATCAAAATGTCGTAAACAAGAAGGCAGAGAAACGTCTTAAATACAAGAGTTTGGAAATCGAGGTCAGCCGAATGTGGGGCGTAAAAGCACAGGTCATCCCGATAGTTATCGGAGCTCTGGGATTTGTTCCGCAAAATTTGCGTAATAACTTGACCCCCATAAATGACCCCCATCTCGATCAGGTTTTTGTCCAGTTTCCCTGATCCATTGAGCAAATGCTGAGATGGCCCCTTGTTTTGCTTCTGGACGTAAATGTAGCTTCACTGTGCGCACGTTTTGTTGAGCACTCCTTTTGCTTGTAGTTCATTTACAGTTGAAATTGATTTTCTATAACTCGGGAAAAAACATTTTTCAAATATCTTTATTTTTCTAAAATAATTATTTTCTAAATTCATTTTTTCGTTTTTTTTTGTTTTTTTAAAATAAAATTTCTGGCCCTCAAGAAAATGTGCGCAGATAAATTTCTTTCCCCACACGTCATATACAGTTTTTACTGTTTTTTTGACAAATAAATAAATAAATAAACTTAGCTAAACTTTCAGGTCATTCCAAGGACTGGGAAGTGAAAGAAATTTGAACAGCTCACGTTTTGCGCAAAGTATTGTAGATGCACCGACAGTCCCTAGATCTGCGCCTTAGGTATCTGTAGTAGATTTTATATTCAGCTGAGTCATAATATCTTTAGTCGTGATATAAAGGGATAATAATAATAATAATAATAATAATAATAATAATAATAATAATAATAATAATAATAATAATAATAATCGACTTCTGTATTATTTCAGTAGTATACCTTTCCGTTGCGACTCTTACACGCAACCAATCGTTATAAATGAGCTCCCTAAAGAAAGAGAATTTCATGGAGACGTGACGAATTGCACTTTGACTTTAAAAATATAAAGGATTTGTTTAAAATAATGCATCTAAATGTTCAAGTCGAATGCAACCTCCAACACTTGCCAAAGTTTTTCTCAAATAACTCCTAAACAAAGCATTCTAGGACTTTAAAAACTAAACTGACTGTTCTGTAATTCTTCATTACGAAAAGCTCAGCGACTGTGCGCACTTTGGAAAATGTCCCTTACTAATTGTTTCCTCGTTCCCGATTTCTGTTATGTACGGTAATCCCTCAACATTCGCGAAAGTTAGGTTCCTAAAAGGCATCGCGAATGTCAAATCCTCGAATGTTGAGTCTACTTTTTAGTAATAATAATAATAATAATAATAATAATAATAATATCCCGATATCTTACACAAGGTATTACCTATTTGACGCCTAAAGATGCACATAATCTTCAGGACCCATCTCAATACCGCCCAATCACGTGTCTTCCAACACTGTATAAGATCATCACATCATGCCTTTCGCAAATGATTACTACCCATTGTGAACAAAACAACATTTTAGCGGAAGAGCAAAAGGGATGCAGAAAAGGTTCTAAAGGTTGCAAAGAACAACTAATAGTAGACTCAGTTGTATGTAACCTGGCGTCTAAGAAGAATAGAAATCTATATATGGCGTATGTGGATTTTAAAAAAGCCTTCGATTCTGTTCCCCATGATTGGCTATTAGCGGTGCTTCGGCTTTACAAAGTCAACTCGTCTGTGATCACGTTCCTGCAACATGTGATAACTACCTGGAGAACGAAGATACACTTGAAAACACCTACTAAGCCACTGAGACTGAGATAATCCCTATAAAACGTGGTATTTTTCAAGGTGATTCACTAAGCCCACTATGGTTTATTTTATGCATGAACCCCTTGTCCAATATGCTAAACGCCACAGAATACGGATTTACGATCAAATCAGGAATGAAAGTATTACATCGCATTAACCATCTAGCTTATATGGACGATGTAAAGCTGTATGCATCAACTAAGACACAGCTCACATATCTCCTGAAAACTGTGGAAAGATTTTCGAACGACATAAGGATGCAATTTGGACTGGACAAATGCCGAGCAGTGAGTTTGGTTAAAGGAAAACTGCAAAATACTGCATACGACCTTGAGACCTGTGGTAGAATATGCGGTTTAGAAGCTGAAGAAACATACTGTAATGGGACGGTCGCACACGAACTAATTTCGGCGTGTGCGAGGTGAATATTTTATATAACAGGGAGTCCGGGAAAACTTAGCTGGCTGAAAATGTGCGTTTCTCCGCTACCTGAGTGCGCGAAGGGTCGCCGCCGGCCGCCGATGGGAGCGCCTCCCTTTGTTCAATACCGTTCGCCACACCTCTGGTATTTCCGAGCGCTGCGTCAGAACACACCCTGCGTCTTCTCGGAAATCGTGGTGACGTGAACGCCCACTCGAAATCGGGTTCCAACCGTCGATGGACCCATGGCAATTGGACGGCGCGCATCACGCGGTTTGGCTGCGCCAATAGTCGAACACTAGGCGGGGGTGAGACATGTGATCTCGCGAGCAAGGGAGGTTGCTGCGAACGCGAGACTCGGCCATTCCGATACGAACGACGACCGCGAGTGTTACCTTCCGATGTAAGCGACGACCGAGGTGTTGGGTCCGATGGTAACGACCGCCGCGAGACGCTAGATCGCCGCCGGCAACGCATCGTCGCCACCTCACCGCCCGCTCAGGTGCCGCCGATGGGAGAGGCGGAACACCGTGTGAGTGCCGATACTCGAATGAACGAAGAAGCGTTCGGACGCGGCCTGAGGGCCGGCCGCCGCTAAAAGACGCTTTGGTGTGGCGATCCCTACGCCGCGCCGCAGCCAACAGTGCCGCGCGCCGGGCCGCCGCCACGCCGTCGTCGCCGCCGCGCCAGCCCACGCGCCGCGCCGCCGCCGCTGCGCTGTCGCGCACGCCGCCCGCGTGCAGCCCTACGCCGCCGCAGCCAAGGCCTGCCGCGTGCCGCTACACCGCCGCCGCGACCACCAGCTGCCCGACCGGTCCAGGAAACGGGAGGGAAGCGCCGCTGCCCTGCCGCCCGACACCCGGGCCGATGCCGACGCCCGGAGGGGCGGACCGCCCGTGCGATGACCCGGAAGGGTTGGACTGTTAAGTTAAGCTAGTTATAAGTTAGGTTAAGATAGTATTAAGAACTGTAGGGGGCTTCACCCGATTATTTTTTGCTGTGAATTAAACTCAGAAATCATGAAAGAGCGTTTTACTGTGTAGTGCATGAATATGCCCAGTCACGCATGCGTCCTAAATAGATTCCAGCCGAGCACATGAGGCAACCTGCAGCAGACGGGAATCCACAGGTGAGTCGGGTCACGCCCTGAGAGAGATTAACACCGCCGACACCGATGAGTGGTCGTGTGTACGGGGGCGGGTGTTACAAATGGCGCCCAACGTGGGGCAAGCGACGAATCAGGCGAGGCTAATCGTCGCCAATTTTGGCTATATTCACTGACGACGTGCTGCCGAACCTGTGATGTCGAGGTAGATTTCAGATCTATGGCCCGAACCCACGTGACCCGACTTACGATTCCTCAATAAAGTCTCTTAAATTTGCATGCGTGACTGCGGTAGCTATAATTAAACTGGCGAATTGCCAAAGTAATAATTTGTTCACCGAGGGTGATATTTTGCTATGTATTGTGTATTTTCTGTGTTTTTTGCTTTTCTTGTATTTGTGTGTTGTGTACTGTGTTAAGTGTTTATCGTGTGCGCGTTTCAACGTCAAGATGTCCGACCACGAGAGTGAGCCATCAGCGTCACAGGAGCGGGCGGAGATGTTGGCGATGATGCAGGCGGTAATAGAAAATCAGATGGCAAAATTGGCCGAAACTCACGAAATTCAGATGGCAAATCTTACTAAAATTCAGGGGAGTCAATTTGCTGAGCTTCAATGCAAATTATTGGAAAATAAAGAGATGCAGGAAAATCAGTTCGCTGAATTACGCAGTAAATTAGGGGAAAGCCAGGAACAGACAGCGAATCAGATTGCCGATCTTACGGAGCACTTCACGGAACGGTTCAACGGAATCAGCGACCAAATAGGCGAGCGCGTAAGAGCGGAGGTGAGTGCCGCGACCGCACGCTTAGACGAGCACATCGCCGCTTACACTCAGGAATCAGTCGCGATTTCTAAACGAATCGATGCCGTCGCCGAACGACTAGATGCGTCGATCGAGATAAATAACGCTCGACTCGCGGAGTGTGAGGCGCAGGTAGAGGTCAAGCTTAGAGAACAGGAAGGGAAAATGCGTAGCTTGCACGCGCATGTCGAGTCTGTCGTAGACGAAACTAAGGGAAAAGTCGCGGAGTTTTGTGACGGATTGAAGGACGCCGTAATTGAAGTTGAAAAAAGGGCGCCGCGAATTGCAAGAAAATCGCGAGATTAGATGGGAAGGTGAGCGCGGAAGTCGCTAGGCTTGATGGGGATATTAAAAATTTGCAAGCGACGACCGAGGCGTCAATCCAGAAACAGGGCGCGGATTTCAAACAAATAATCCGAGAAAGCGTCGACGGTTTGCGCGACGAAATGCAAACGCCCGCAGGAGTATGTTCAGACGACCACGGAAGTAGAGTTCATTTATCGCCGCCGCAAAATCTCGGTTTTTCAGGTGCGAAAAACGAACATCCGTGCGAATTCTTGCGACGCATGGAAGATTATTTTACGTTATCTAACGCAGTACCCAACAGGCTAAAAGCAAAATTCGCTCAACAGTATTTGTTTGGAGCCGCACTCCAATGGAGCTTATCAATGTCACGATTTCCCGAGACATACGAGGAATTTAGGGAGAAATTTTTGAAACGGTTTTGGGGGGAAGAAACCAAATTCACGTATGAGCGCCGACTATTAGAAAAGAGGTGGTATCCGAAGATGGGGATATCCTATCTGGACTATGCCGTCGGGAAAATTGCAGCATTCCGTTTGTGCGATCCTTCAATTAGTGATAACCGGCTTATCTGGATCATCACATCACAGTTCCCGGAGCGAATTCAGAATTCTCTGAACAGCGCGCGCTTGGAAAATATCCACGAATTCCAAGATTTATTAGGAAAATTCGACCAGGCACGAATTTCGGGGAATAATGAGACAGAAAATGATAGGCCTCCACCGCAAAACAATCAGAGGTGGCCGCGTCGAGAGGGCGACGCCGGCAGAAACAGGGGACAGCACGACCGAGGCCCACCTCGGGACGAACGACCCGATGGACATTCACCCGCCGAGGGGCGAGGGAACCGACCCTCGGAAAATTAGAAGCGTCCGGAGCAGGTAGGCATCAGCGCTTGGGACGCAATACAAGTACTGTAGAGATGCCACTAGTGAGAACCGTTATTATTGACGAAATATTTGAGGAGGAAGCGGATCGCGATGTCGATCGTGCCAGGGCAAGAAGGTGTCCGATCATCGCCGCAGAGTGCGAGGGCAAGCCAGTCCAGATTTTAATTGATTCAGGGAGTGAAGTTTCAGCCGTTTCGGAGCAATTCTATTTTAAATTAAAGGACGTGAACATTCAAATTTGCCCGAGTTTCCCATTCTTAAAACTTACGTCGTTGGAGCGGATAGGAAGAAAAGCCATCCCATTACTAAACAAATCTTTGTCACTATTAGCCACGGAGTTTTTTCAGTTCGATGCTACATGTCTTGTCATCAAAAATCTAGCTTACGAGCTCATTTTAGGCGTTGATTTCTTACGTGAGTTACAGGTCTGTATCGATTTCAAAGAGAACGTGTTGAGGTTCGAACCGCCGTATTTACTGCCGTTCACCGGCGAAAACAATGAATTGATTGCTGATGAATTCAGGATCAACAATTTGAATAGGGACGAGGTACGAGAAAGTATCACCCACTCTATTGATCGCAACCACTGTCTGACAGCAGCCGAGAATAGCGCTTTACGGGACATGTTGTTCAATAATTTTGAAATTTTTCTTCGGCCGACAGAACCCATTAAGGATTTTCTCTTTCGCATTCAAGTTACCGACCGCTCACCGTTTAAATGTAGAAATTATCCTGTTCCATTTGCTTTGAGGACAGAAGTAGATAAGACGATTTCAGACATGATTGCAGAAGGAATTATTAAAAGAGCTTCTACGCCGTATATCAATCCCCTGGTAATAGTAAGAAAAAAGGATGGTGGAGTTCGTATTTGTCTCGATGCTAGGAGGTTAAATCAGGTAACTGTTCCAGATCACGACTCGGTCGTGCCAATTGACGTCACTTTAGGGAAATTCCATGGTGCTAAATATTTTTCAGCTATTGATTTTGTTTCTTCTTACTGGCAGATCGCAATTCACCCCGATGACCAGAAATTCACTGGATTTTTGTACGATGGTTTGAGTTATGTTCGGTGTCGCACTCCTTTCGGTCTCCGAAATTCTGGAGCATATTTTATTAGGTGTTTGGATCAGAAGAACTGCCCCACATTAATAAATGGATTAATCGCGTACCTCACGAGAGCGCGGGCCTATCTCCTTTTGAAATACATTTCGGAAAGAAGCCACCAGCCGATTTTCCTCTTTTAGAGCGCCTGGCCACGCACAGTGTATTGAACTATGAGGAAAGATGCCGCATTGTTTACGCGAACTTAAATAGAGCAGCTGAAAAGAGAGAGAAGATGGTCAAGAGACCGCACGAATTCAAAGTCGGGGACAGGGTGCTTCTGCGCACACCTGCTTCGTCTGACGCGCCGAGAGGTCTGTTTGCGAAGTTTTTTCCATTGTTCGCAGGCCCTTTCACTATTCGAGGTAATCCTCACCCCAATGTTTTTGAACTCGTCACAGACGATAGGCAACCGGCAGGAAAATATAATGCTTTTAATTTAATTCCATTTCGCGAATGAGACCTGTTTTGTCCTTTTCATTAATTATTGTCGTATATTTAGTATTTTTGTTTGTCAATTAATTAGTGCTCTAGTTGTCTATTTTGTGCTAGTCTTCGTTGAATTTATATGCTATTGTTGATGTGGTTCGTTTAAGTCTCTACCGACTGCCTGTGTCTTCTTCATTCGTTTACCGAGATTTTACTTAATTGTCATTGCTTAATTGTTAGACGGTTTACTTATTGTTGTTGTGGGTTGGAGTTCTTACTTCCTAGAACGAGGACGTTACTGGGTTGGTTTTAATGTTGGTGTTTGTGGATGAGATATTCCCGATAGTATTTCCCTCGCTTCATTTGTCTTAGTTTTTTTATTTTTCCTGCTATTGTAAGCACTTTGTTCAATTATTTGTAGTTTTAGTGCGTATTTCGTCTATATTTTGATTAGGGTTTTTTTTTGTTAAATTATTCCGTTTGCTCCCGTCGCCATTAGTTTTCTGTTGAGCCATGAAATCATCTTTTCTCTCCGATTTCATAGCTAGGCGGTGGAGGGGGTGAATGTAATGGGACGGTCGCACACGAACTAATTTCGGCGTGTGCGAGGTGAATATTTTATATAACAGGGAGTCCGGGAAAACTTAGCTGGCTGAAAATGTGCGTTTCTCCGCTACCTGAGTGCGCGAAGGGTCGCCGCCGGCCGCCGATGGGAGCGCCTCCCTTTGTTCAATACCGTTCGCCACACCTCTGGTATTTCCGAGCGCTGCGTCAGAACACACCCTGCGTCTTCTCGGAAATCGTGGTGACGTGAACGCCCACTCGAAATCGGGTTCCAACCGTCGATGGACCCATGGCAATTGGACGGCGCGCATCACGCGGTTTGGCTGCGCCAATAGTCGAACACTAGGCGGGGGTGAGACATGTGATCTCGCGAGCAAGGGAGGTTGCTGCGAACGCGAGACTCGGCCATTCCGATACGAACGACGACCGCGAGTGTAACCTTCCGATGTAAGCGACGACCGAGGTGTTGGGTCCGATGGTAACGACTGCCGCGAGACGCTAGATCGCCGCCGGCAACGCATCGTCGCCACCTCACCGCCCGCTCAGGTGCCGCCGATGGGAGAGGCGGAACACCGTGTGAGTGCCGATACTCGAATGAACGAAGAAGCGTTCGGACGCGGCCTGAGGGCCGGCCGCCGCTAAAAGACGCTTTGGTGTGGCGATCCCTACGCCGCGCCGCAGCCAACAGTGCCGCGCGCCGGGCCGCCGCCACGCCGTCGTCGCCGCCGCGCCAGCCCACGCGCCGCGCCGCCGCCGCTGCGCTGTCGCGCACGCCGCCCGCGTGCAGCCCTACGCCGCCGCAGCCAAGGCCTGCCGCGTGCCGCTACACCGCCGCCGCGACCACCAGCTGCCCGACCGGTCCAGGAAACGGGAGGGAAGCGCCGCTGCCCTGCCGCCCGACACCCGGGCCGATGCCGACGCTCGGAGGGGCGGACCGCCCGTGCGATGACCCGGAAGGGTTGGACTGTTAAGTTAAGCTAGTTATAAGTTAGGTTAAGATAGTATTAAGAACTGTAGGGGGCTTCACCCGATTATTTTTTGCTGTGAATTAAACTCAGAAATCATGAAAGAGCGTTTTACTGTGTAGTGCATGAATATGCCCAGTCACGCATGCGTCCTAAATAGATTCCAGCCGAGCACATGAGGCAACCTGCAGCAGACGGGAATCCACAGGTGAGTCGGGTCACGCCCTGAGAGAGATTAACACCGCCGACACCGATGAGTGGTCGTGTGTACGGGGGGGGGTGTTACAATACCGATATCTGGGAGTTGAACAAGCTAGGCGCATTGATCTCACCAGAATAAAGAATGAACTAACCACCGAATTTGTTCGGAGAGTAAGAAGAATTTTAAAAACTGGACTTAATGGAGGGAACACTTCAAAAGCTGTTAACACTTATGCTGTGCCCATCTTGGGATACTCCGCGGGAATAGTGTCATGGAGTATCACTGACATAGAGAATATTCAACGAACGTTAAGGGTGCTACTATCAAAAAACCTTAAGCATAACCCTCGAGCCTCTGTTGAACGTGTGACCATCCCACGACGTCTTGGCGGTAGAGGCTTCACTGACATTAACACCATGATCTGCAAGCAAGTTGTGAGCCTCAGAAAGTTCTTCCACGAGAAATCTACCGTATCCAAACTACACGCAGCAATTTGTGCAGTAGACGAATGGACACCATTAAAATTATGCTAGTCAGACGTAAACCTTACGGCACTCAGTATCCAGCAAAAACTTGATGCGTGGATGGCAAAGCCTATTTACGGAAGACATCCAAACGAGATCGGCCAAGCACATGTCGATACACTGTCGTCGAACTACTGGTTGATCTCAGGGCAGATCTCAGGGCAGATCTTCCCTGAAACTGAAGGATTTATGGTTGCCATTCAAGATCAAGTAATTCCAACACGAAATTACAGAAAATATATACTGAAAGACCCAAGTGTGAACGATGACCGCTGTCGATTCGGTTGTGGACAAATTGAATCAATACAGCACATTACATCAGGCTGCTCACATATAGCTGGATCAGAATACAGGAACAGGCATGATGCAGTAGCAAAAGTATTCCACCAAGAATTGGCCCAGAAGTACCAATTATCATCCGAAGCACGAGTTCCGCACTATGTGTATAACCCGGAGAATGTGTTGGAAAATCAGTCTTATCGACTGTACTGGGACAGAACGATTGTCACAGCAATCGACCTGACATTGTTCTGTTCAATAAAGAAAGCAGGCAAGTCGACATTATCGATGTCTCAATTCCAAACACATCCAATCTTCAGTTGAAATACACAGAAAAGAAGACTAAGTATGTGGATCTCTCAGAATCTATCATCCAACAATGGAATGTTTGCAAAGTGAGAATCATTCCAATTATAGTATCAAGTACTGGAGCCATCCCGAAGAACATGCATCAAAGTCTCAAGGAATTGGATCTTCCTCAAAACCTATGGAAGCTTATGCAGAAGGTTACTATCATCTCAACGGCCAGAATCGTCAGAAAATTTGTAGGAAATCAACGTGAATAATTAGATTCAAAATTATAACCATAATTTGTATTTTGATTATGTCAATCTGTACAATTTATGTAGTCACCGTAAAGATACGAGATAATAAAGTAATAATAATAATAATAAAGGTGCGTTAGTTTCCTGGGTATCGAAAAAATTGTAAAAAAATTAAGAAAAATATACGACAAACAATTGCAGTAGAACTGAGTGACTTCTACTAAAAACAAAATACACTATTAATATCATATATTCCATTTAAGCGTTTTATATCTATAACATCTGCTGGTTTGTGTATTGCTTTTGATAACACATCATAAAGTGTTTCTCAGGGTTGTATGTCAATTATTGTAAGGTACAAGAATACAAATTTCACTTCATTTGTGTGTGTGTTATCATCTGTATTTTTTATACATGAGATTTTTGATAACTTCATGTTATCAAAGTTTTAATTAAAGTTTTAAACTTCATGTTATCATGTTTTGATAAGTTACGTGTTATTCAATCAATAATGAAGTCAATATTGTGAATAAAAAGTTTGTAAATATAATTTTCTTATTTATTATTTCTTTGTGTGCTGCAGTAATTGTTAATCACGATTTTCTTAGGGAGGATTTGGTGTGTTTGTGTTGCAACTGACTTGTATTTAAAATTTTACTTCATGGTTCAGTGAAGGTCTTAAATATAAAAATATTTGATTCAGGTTAATGTAGTTCCGGCAATTTATGCATACATCCAGTAGTACCCAGGGTACCCAGGGAGTACATCAGGGATCCGTGTTAGGGCCACTGTTCTTCTTAATATACGTAAATGACCTATCTAGCGAATTTAAAGAAGGTAGTCATCATATGTATGCGGATGATCTGCAAATTTACATCTCCGGGAAACCATCACAGGTAGCAATACTAATAAATAAATTAAATAATGAACTCTCATCTGTAGTCAAATGGTCAATTAGTAACGGATTCAATTTAAATCCTACAAAATCACAAACGATCATAATTGGCTCTTCCCAAATGCATAAGTAACTTGAATGTTCATCTGTTCCTGATGTGCTTATGGACAATGTTGCTGTGCCTCGTCATTCACAAGTGAAAAACTTGGGTTTGATATTTGATGATCATCTAAGCTGGGAATATCAGATCCGAAATGTATGTCGCAAAGTTTATGCATATTTGCAATCCCTTAGATGTATCGACAAATGTCTCCCGACTAATACGAAGGAAATGTTAGTAAAAACCCTCTTGTGTCCTCATTTCGACTACGGTGACATTGTGTATAACAATTTGAAAGATTCACTTGCTCAAACCCTGCAAAGAGCTCAAAATGCATGTATTCGTTTCATTTATAATATAAGAAAATACGATCACATCTCTGGTGTTTATAAAGATCACAAAATTTTAGCACTAAAGAATAGGCGTTTGTATCACAGCCTCTGTCTTTTATTTAAGATGTTAAAAATAGGTTACCCGTCATATTTAATAAAGTATTTTGTACATCTTAAATCCTCCAGATTTCAGAAATACCAGTTACTCTGCATTCCAAAAAGTAAAACTAACTTCTACAATAAATCATTTGCAATTACTGTAGCCCGAGAGTGGAATAAATTGCCTTCCAATATTAAAAACTGCACCTCATTAACATCGTTTAAAAAACACTTGAATCGTTTTCTTACAAAGTAGTCGGTTTACATCAGTTCAGTTTACAATTTAAATAACTATATATTGTCGGTTATCAAATTAAACTCATGACAGTTTTACCTCTTCTTCAGAAGTATCTAGAAATTATTAATATATTTTTAGGAATAATATTAATGTATTTTTGTTGAAAATTTACTTTCGTGCGAATTGTTTGATACTGCCGGAACTGTATTTCATTCTTAGGAGCAGAGGCGGAGTTAAGCACACGCAAGAAGACGACCCCGTGCAGCATGGACAGCAGCTGAGGAAAACATTCCAAGGACCTCTCACTTCAGTTTAGCTTAGCTTAACTTTGTATTAGGACGCAGCCTGCCTGGTGGGTTTTCCCCGACTAGCGGGTTTTCCTCCAGGGTCGAGCGGCGGGTAAAATGGGATGTTTCTGTATTAATAGATTTCAGTCGCTCGGGGTGAATACCAGGCTGCCGCGTAGCGCGCAGACAAGTGGAGCGCATAACGTTATGCAATTTAAATTTGTTGTCGATTTCCGTCTCTAAATTTAAATTCTTTTTTCTTTTTCAAATTTCATTCTGTAACATTTTTTGTATCTGTTTAACCTTTGATATTGTTTATAAGTTGCTTCAAATGATACTTCTACTCAACTAACTACTTACCTATTATAATATAACTTACCTAATATAAACTATCATACTTGTACTTTTGTAGATTGCATTGTATGAACTAAATTGTTAACATGTGATATGTGGTTAGGCGGAAGAGCGGGCCTGATGGCCCGAGCCTCGCCATATCAATAAAGGCATTATTATTATTATTATTATTATTATTATTATTATTATTATTATTATTATTATTATTATCCAGTAATCATTCCCGGTCTCCTGCTTCATCTCAGTTTCTTTAACTACTAAGTTTCCAATTATCATTTGAGTACTTAAACTTCGTTCATTTTTCTCTTTAGTTAGTCAAATGTACAGTGCCACAATCAGATTTTTCTCAGGGGCAGAGCCTATTCACGTAGTGCCTAGCTGAGTTCATCGTATTGGAGGAGCTGAAGCCCTGGGAGCCTCCACTCTCGGTTGCGCCACCGAAAATCTACAATTTTTTTTGTTATTATCTCGTGAGGAGGAGGAGGATCCTAATGATCTCCCTGATGATGTGGCACTGATGTTAATTCAAAACGTACTATTCAAATAAATTATTGTGTTCAAGCTGATCTTTTGTTATCTTAAAGCCTTAATTTCAAATTTTAAATAATTATTCAAAAATACATTGTTGGACTAAATATTATAGATACTCGGTTTCCTTTCACGTGCACAAGTCAGAGAAATTTTCACTGTTCTATGCAGCTAGTGTCCCAAATTCCGCTGGCCACCGCTATTAGTACCCTGGGACCTCCTCATCAGGGTCGCTGTAGTGTTTTCAAGTAGTTCTACATGGGCGTTTTTGTCTGTCAGCAATGTTTTGAGTAGGCATGTAACTCGTTTTGGAACTGATCCAGGACTCAGTAACAAAATATTATGCAAGTAAAGAAAATGTACATTATTATGAAAATGGATTTCGCAAGTTCGCTTTCTTTCGAAAGGCTTTGAATCCTCCCCACTATTCCACCGAAACGTGTTGGAAAGTCTTTGCCTTTCCGTTCGCTTCGCGTATCACGGCATGTGGAGTCGATCTTATCCCTGAAGGGCTTCGAACCGAGAGCGATATCGTTAAGTGAGTCCGATAAACCGATATGTTTACCGACGTCAAGTAAAGAACTAACAGGAGTAAATGAAATATTAAACTCAAACAGATACTGAGATCCATTGTTTTCTTTCGTTCATGAGGTCTAGATTAAACTCAGAGAAAAGTGGCGTATTATCACATAAAAAAGTATTTTGTTTTTAATCGTAAATAAGAACAATGTTTTGTGGTGCGCTACTAGCACAGATTCAATTCCATTAAAATATATTTGAAACAAATTTTTCTGTTATAGTTAAAACATCAATCACAAAGCTATAAAGTTATTACAACAGTTGATACGATTAAACTTCGATTCAGTAGCGCTTTGGAACTGCATCCCACATTTTGTTACATCATTGGGTCTACAGAATCCAACACGTCTCAAAACGTTTATACCTCGAAATCTGTTACGAAAATGTCATCACTTATACTTTCAATTGACAAATCAATTGTTACTGTGTCACCCAACCGGGAGATTGAACGTCACCACAGCCCACGAGACCTTGTATACGGCCCATGCATATCTAGTTGTTCAGTTCGTTGATCAGAGTAGCCGGGCGCTAGAATTCTCCTCCATACAGCGAAAGAATCCAAACGAGCTGTCAAACTAGTGATGAAAACCTCCCGCCGCGCCGTCGCAACGCCAAACTTGGACCTCCCGGTCAGAGGGACTGCAGTTACATTAGTTGATGCTCTGAGTCCACCTCTCCGCTAACTCTGAGCGGAAGGTCTTGGGTTTGAGTACGACAGGGACGTATTTTCGAAAACAGCTGTGTTAAATTCAGCTGCTAACTGAACGAAATTTCTAGTTGCCAGCTGATCTGATCCATAGTTTTCCCTTGATGTCTCTGAACAACACGTCTGTCGACGCGTTCGTTCTATTGGAGGCGTGACGTGCTAGGAGAGAAGGGTGCAGGTGGCTTGATCACAAGAAATACTCAGATTTGTCTTAGGTCGTTTTATTACTCGACATGGCTGGCGAATGTTAAGATCGCACCCTTCAGAGTAGCCGCACGTACGAGTGGAGGCAGATAGTGATCAACAGAAATCGGTTCGCATCTCAAGGTTCGTGCCTTATATGGCCGGCGACCAAAATGCAAGAGGGCTGTCTCACACGCAACACTCACCGTGCTGGATACTCGGATTGACATGAAATTTCACCAGCTGATAGAACACCATGCAAAACCTATATACGCAAATTTTGAAGTGCTATGGAATATTGTAAATAGCGTTTATAGGCATTTTGTATCAGGACGTTTCGTGACCCTCGCGCTTCCCGCAGCGGGCGAGCCGTTGCTTCGCAGCGCTAGTAAACGGTTACGCGGCGTCTATCAGCCGGTGTCAGATTTCCAAGCGCGTTCGTTCCATCTGAACCTGCCAAAGTAAACAGCCGTTTTGTCACCCCGCCTGCCCTCCAAGTAACTGAGACCTTGCCGATAGGCCGATTAGTGCAGGGCGCGGTGTATGAGTAACCTCCTCAGAACCAGCGGCGAGTAGCGATTTCCGCCATTCCACAGGCGGGTAAGGTCAAGAAAGGTCCCAATAATAATCATCGCAAAAACATTACTTGCAATGCTTCATAGCACTTTAAAATTTGTATGTAGGGGTTTTGAAAGATGCTGAACAAGCTGGTAAATTCTAAAGTCAATCCGAGTATCCAGCACGGTGAGTGTTGCGTGTCAGCTGTTTCAGCAACCTGGGGGCCCCCGCACGAAACCAAGTCGCAGCTCGCTCTCTCACAACCAGTCGAACGCTGAGGCAGTACCCTAATAAAAGGGCCACAGAACGCTATCGATATTGTATTCTTCTTGCCCTACCCCTCCCATGCAAACACACACACATTTGCGCTACATCACTGTACATTTTGTGGATGCCTGGAAGGCCATGCCTGGAAGGGAAAACACCGGCAACCCCAGCTGAGATGGTGAAGCCAGTAGTGTCGTAGTGGTCTCGGACCGAAGGGTCGCGGGTTCGAGTCATTCCTCGGGCATGGTTGTATTTGTGTTCGTGCTTTCACCCCCCTCCGTGCTTTTACCCATCATCACCATATCACGTCTACACAGTTTCCATAACGTGAAACCCCATCGTGGTCGCTAATGCCCTAGATGTTGATGCAACCTAAACAAAAAAACAATAACCGACAAGCCCAAATTTTTCTCACAATCCAACGGGGGAGGAACAACCAGTATTAAATCATTTACAAA
The DNA here is from genome assembly GCA_031308135.1 of Acheta domesticus. NCBI lineage: Eukaryota > Metazoa > Arthropoda > Insecta > Orthoptera > Gryllidae > Acheta > Acheta domesticus. Next base: position 219,015,718 of record JAHLJT010009419.1, read on the forward strand.
ACTAACAGAACTAATGACCATAGCAGTTGAGGTGAACAAAAACATGAATCAATCAAACTATTGGCGCTACATAATAGTACAGACTTTCTTGCACCAGTTACATACTTTTCTAATCTCTTTACTGTATACAAGATTTTCGGTATTTCCTCATTGCCCATTTGCTATCTATCGGTGGCGTCTAAAAGATTTTTTTCACATGTTCTCAGTTTTCCAGTTCCCTAATAATACAATTGAAATACTTTAAGAACATCACAATAGTCTGTAATAAAAAATTGGAGCCATTTTTGAAGTAGTTTTGCAAATGTTGTTAAGGTTTTATGTAAAGTACCTCCAAAATTAAAATACCCGTTTCAAATTAGCAAGGTTTAAATTTGGTGAGATCGATCGAGAATTTCAAATTTGGAGAGCATTTTTGAACGGTTTAGGCTATAGCGTGAACGCACAGACAGAGATTTTCAATCAATTTTTTCGGTATCAACGACGTAAACTTTGACTACACAACGTGTTAAGAAAGTAATTTACTACATATACGAACAGGATTTATCTGGTTTTTCGATACCAAAGCTCTACATTATGATTTTTTTTCTTTCGAAAACCATCCATTTTTTGGCACAGCGTTACATTTTCTGTTTATTGGGTAATTTTGTAGTAAGATAACAAGGAAAAATAGTGAATGAGGAATGTTTCAAAGTGAAAAAAAGGAGCCCTAATAAATTTGGTTAAATCAAAATCATGAAAAGTCTCAGAAGACTGAATATTTTCACACTGAACTATCGGTTAGAATATCAATAATAAATTTTACACTAAAACAATACGTATCGAGAACTCCACATCCTTTGATTTTAATTAACATAATGTATTGCTTTTGCACTCATGATAATGGAATTAATATTAACACATTTTATGTCTGTACAAATTAAATGTATATTCATTATACAATGCATTTGTTTTTTAGCTCTTTTAAATGTAATGCAAATTACATTTATTTAATTATGGTCCATCTTGTGGAAAACTCTTATTAGTTTCATAAAAAAGTTTTGTAGGATTTATCAAGGAATATTTTGTATTGGTCTTGAGAATGATACGTGAAAATAGGTAACCACAAGGGAACTGCGAAAAAAATGTTGTCAAAGGCATTATGATCGGACGGAGTCTGCACGAATCGAAAGTAGGAAATTGTCGTGTCCTTTGATTATGAATGAACAATAAAAAACGCCTATGAAAAATGCCTATACAATTTTCTCCTTGTTTTTCCCATCATCTATTTCTAGTCAATAACATTCGTGGTCCACACTTCATGACTTCAATTACCTCAAAATCCTGCAGCGGTTTGCCGCAGCTCGATATTGAACTTGAATACAAGGATGATTATTTTTAGATTAATATTTGCGGATTTTTTTGCACGGCCGAAATACAGTCGGTACCTTTTGTTATCGGGTTCTCGTCGGGTCACGCACAGCTTTTTTTCACCAATAGAATTCTCAGTGAAACGAACAATTACGAAGCACACAATAAACATTAATTTGGAAGATGTGCGTTGCATGTCCTCTTCCAGCAAACAAAAGCGCATACTCAATGCACGAGTAATAAGCCTATTAGGTTTTTGTTTAATAATGCGAATTCTACATAAGCCATACCAATGTTTCCTTTGGTTTTACACTGAATGTAATTTCGTCAGCAGCACATTGTATTAACCTAAAAAGCCACAATACCAAAACCTCATTTTCATAATTTAATACGGTTGAGTATAGATAATCTACTGAATTATGTAGCGAGGAGGGGAGGGAAAAATGTAATACTCGACCAGATAAAACTATAATGAATTCATTGCCGTAATCCCCAGACACTCGTTGGAGGATGGCTCGAAATTATCTCAAGCACAATTATCTCTCTAATGAAGGCTGCGGGAGAGGAGCAGAATTTTAATAGCAGCAGGACGGTAGAGCGGGGACCTAGCCGAAGCCCCGCGTTGCACTTGCCGCCGGCACGGCGCGGCGCGGCGCGGCGCGGTGCGGTGCAGAATCCACGGAGCAGCCACCGGGCCAGCCACCGCTGCGCAGCGAAACGCAATTATTGGCAAAAACGTATACCTAATTAAAGTCCTTCTGGACGAATTTTTAAAAGAAAAGTGCTTCGGGAATGGTAGCAACATGAGTTGTGAAAACGAGAAAATCTTTCAGATCATAAAATGAAATTCGGAATATAAATTCAAGAAATGCACGTAGTATAGTATAACTACTTACCGGAATATTTTATTTAATTCAGAGATTTTTTAACATGGAATCCTTGAAATAGAATAGAAAAGAATTTTAGATGATATTGAATGACATATTTTTAAATGTCGTTAAAGATAGGTACCATACTATAATATGTGCACAATTCACATATGTGGACATTTTACGTAAGTTCAAAAAGTGTAAGTTCATTGCAAGGGGAGAAGTATTTGGAAATATAATTATTTAAGATTAATTATTGGTAATCTGAAAAGTTTGGAATATAAGGTATTTTTTTTAATATTAGAAGTGGTCTTTAAATGTTAATGTTTAATTTGTGAACCAGAAAAAATTGATATTGACGATTTCAAGAAGTGATATACTGAAAGCAAAAAATTAAAGAAATAATGACTATTCATTTAATAAAGAAAAACGAGATAATTAATTTGCTTTTAAACATTGTACCGAAAATAGTATAATAATACTAATAATATATTGATGCAATAGATTGTACGTTCAGTGGCAGTTGAATATGTTGTCAATTCCAACAGATAAGAATATTATTAATAACACTTTTGTATTATTAGTCTTTAATTATGAAGCCTTAATTTAGTGTCAAAAATTTGACGACAAAACGTGTGTCAAAGTAAGAAAAATTACGTAACTACAAAATGAATATATTTACAATAAAACAATTCTGTAACCACAGGTAGCGGACTAGGATTGGACACTGATAGAGGAAAAATACTGATCAGTCACATAATATTCACAAAATGCTTTAGAGTTGTCTGAAAAATGTTCTTGTTCAAATTTTCATGACCTTTAATGTCAATAAGTTGACTTTTTTGAAATAGTTTTGAAATATTTGAGACAATATTAAATGAAATTATCCCGATTCTCACTAATGCTTTCGTAATGAGCCAAAGTTAATGAACAAAATATGAAAAGCCTGATTCTTTTTCGATCGTACTAAATGATTTTGTTCCTTGGAGTGACTAGTATCAATAATTACACATTTTCAGTGTATTAAATTAATGCACACTTAGAAATAATATTTGAAAATATTTTTTCTCTTACTGATATAAAGTTTCTTCTCTCACTAATCAATTCGTGTGGGGAAATCTTTATGATACTTTCACGATTTTTTACTTCTCGGGTTTTCCTTCTACCAATTTCTTTTATTACGAGTTCATTTACAAAGTACTGAATTCACTTACTTGCTTTTTCTTCTTAAAATTCACTTGGTAAAAGAAGGATGTAGCAAGCATGATTTCGACGTTAACTCGGTTCTATCATTACTTTTCCAAATTGCTTCATTGTCTGCTGCTTTATGTTGCCAAGTGTTAGCACATTATGCTCGGCGCGGACAAATTCCTGCGACTTCCGCCCACCTGGGCACTCTTTGGAGTGCTTCCCGCTAAATTATGGGAGTTCCATGCTGGACCAGGGTGTCATGGGGGCGCCAATTCCAAAATTCGCGCGTCCCACTTAAAAAAAATCCATCATCAATCAATCAATCAATGAAATGGAATGAAGACATTAATTAAATCATTGTTTCCCCGCGCCTTGATGCATGTGACAGTTCTTCCGCCGCCCTGCCAGGTTGCAATCAGCTACCCTCGCCACCGACACCGGTGACGTCACTACATCACCACCGTCACCGCCGCCACCAACACCACCGCGCCGTCGCGCCCGTATCTCTCCCCCCGCCTACGTCCGCCACCCGCCGCCAGCTAGCCGGCTGCCCGCCCCTCTGCGCCCTGCCCGGGGTCGGAACCCGGGGCTGAGCGCCAGAGAATGCGCGGCCAGCGGGCGACACAGCTGGTGGAGTGTGGGCCAAGCGGAAGGAGCTATGGTGGACCGGGAGCATGAAGCATCCACGGCGGTGAAGGGCAGTTTTCACGATTTCTGCTTTTGAGACCCTCTACTGGACAGCGGTGTGATTTGTAGGAGCGGTGGTGCTGTGACAGTGGTGTGGTTCGACAACCCGGCCATGTGTGCCTCGTAACCTTTCAATGTTACATTCATTTGGTTTTTGCTTGCTGTGTTAGTCAGGTAGCATCGCTTGGTCAGTGTGTGCCTTTAATTTTGTGTTTCGCAACACTGCAAGAGTTTTGTGAAATTGTTAAAGTTTTTTTTGTATTCTTTGACTCCAAGTCGCAATTTTGTGTTACATTTAATAATGGAAAAATTGCCTTGTAGAACCAAATTCGAATATTTTGGTTCTTCAAATATTTTAACCAGAAATCTAAAAGCACTAAATCTATCCTTAGTAAATTAGGATATAATTACGCCTTATGGTACTACAAAATATCATATGATACTATTCAATTTTAGGGAATTCAATCTAACAACAAAATTTAAGTATGTCTGAAAATCGATTAAATCAACAAAATCCGTTAGGATAAACATAACTGAAAAAATATGCAATGAAACATGTAATATGAGTTCTAAAAACTTTTACGTACTTCTTAATTTTCTTGATCTGGCAATCAATCGCATCACGCATTCCTGTAACTTCTATTTCTATCAGCACCATGTGTGCCAACTATTCTTCTAGCAAAAACCTTCAGTCACCGGATTTTTCACTGAATATTTCTAGGACAACGCTTCATTTCGCAATTGGATAGTTAAATACATATCAACATTTCTAATGAAAATGTCTCACTGTTACTACTTTAGTATGTCATCTTATTCTCATTACCTTATTTGCCGTTAATTTCATATTATGTAGGTTCTTCATTATGACAAGCTTTGCGACTGTGCACCTTTAGGTAAATGTTCCTTACTCATTATTTCCTCGTACCCGATTTCTGATTTATCATCTGCATTATCATTTTAAAATTAGTTTTATTGAAGAAGTAAAGGTTTAGTCCTCATTCTACAAGTTTTGTTTTGTAACTTCTTGCATACATACAAGTGAAAATGTAGCACTGTAGTGTAGGGAGGAAAAGTGTTGAAATCACCTAAACAACATGATTTATTTAAAGTCGTTGATGCGACTTTAAATAAAAAATTTAAAAAAGCAAACATTATCTTGATTTTTTCCGGTTATAAAATCGGTGTTTAAGGTTCTTTTGACCTGTACCTTTACACACTCATTACGATTAAGGTTTGTTAGAGATGTTCGCAAGCCGGTTAAGGTGGTGTAGGTTTTGTATCTCATAGACGAAAATGTGTCACGCATTAAGTGGTCAAATTAGTAGAAGAAATTGGCCTCAAAGTTTGTAAATACGTCAGGGCAAGATCTAGTTCCTGGACGTTAAAAATATTTGTCTGCATTTTCTTTACTTTTTTATTCAAAGAGAAAAAATAACTTTCCTATTTTAATTAAAAATCTGAAATGTTAGATATTTGAAAAATTGAAATATTTGTCGAATTTGACGTACACTTCCAATATTGAATCGAAATATTTCTTTCTTCATACAATTTATTCCTCAAGATTCTATCTTTAAATAATGGTATGTATAATTTTATAAAAATATGATTAATTGTTGACTAATTTTGGCGTATCTTATGACATTTTCTCAAAAATATACTAACAATCATTTTAGTGTGTTGGCAATTCTGTCGGTTGACACTAGCTAACGTGAGAAGGCAATAACATTCAGTCTAATGAGCTAGATTGAAAACTTGTCAATATCAGCAAGTCTAATATTAATTACAACATTTAAATGATACATTTCATTGCACTGTTGGTTGCTGGTTTCGTAGTACTGAAATCTCATGTCCAACGATTCCACACACTATTCCTGATATTCCGTATTCTCGAATTTTCTACTAAAACTCAGCTTTCGAGTAAGGAAGGAACTTTCGCCGATCCGGGTGGCCGAGATCACTAAAGCAATAGTGCCGTGACGATCTCGGGCCGAAGGATCGCGGGTTCGACCCCCGCCTCGGGCAACGTTGTACTTGTTTTCGTCCTTTCACCCCTCATCATCACCATAACACTTCACGCAGAGTGCACATATTCCTAACATATTCCTTCCATTCCTCTGCCAAGGTGGAATGGAAGCATTAAATCTGAACCCACTTGCAAAAACCACCTATGAACCCTATAATCCTAGGGCATTCAGCTAATCCCCTTTCTCATTTCGTTACCTGAGGTGTAGGAACGACTGCATCCCTGTTCGTCCAATCAGTGTTAAGGTGAAGGAGTAAAATTAATATTTGTTGAATTTGTATTCATAAGTAGCGTATGTTTTTGCATCAGTCGAAAACATCAAATACAGGTGAATATTGCAGAATCTGTGGAAATGAGTATGTTAAGTCAGCGGGATAAGAGATTCTCGTTATAGCAGGTTTCAAATTTGTTTCCACAAACTTTTACGCGGTGGTTTTCAGTGTTGGCAGGCTCTGCAAGAATGGGCAAATATTTCTTGAACAGAATGGATCGATTATATATATATATATATATATATATACATATATATATATATACAGAGAGAGAGAAACCTATATTCGGACACCGTTGGACTGACCTCCATGAAAGTTGACATTTCTGTTTGTTTTTTCATCTAGAAGTTTTATGTTCTGTTAATTCTGTTGCAACTCCACTACATGGCACAGTAGAACAAAACTCAATATTCACGTCCAATCAACCAATAAAGGTTAGGGATAGGACAAGGAAGGGGAAGGAAAGAACGCGCGTGGTCCGTTGCCCATTTATTAGGGCACCCCTTCTGCATTCGCCTGGTGTTCACCGCAGAAACCACGGCAAACCACGGATCAGAGCAGTCGGCCGCTAGAATTCTTGTCCAGACGGTGACTGAATGCGACCTAACTACCTCGCTAGCGCCACCGTCGGGACTCGAACCTGGACGTCACAGTCAGAGGCACTGCAGTGATGCCGTGATTCACCTCTCCCGGTGAGAAGCTAGGTCAGTGATGTCAAGTTGTTCTAGTGGTGGCTGTGGCACACGTCGTGGCCCCGTAGCATGCCACGAGCTTCTCTGCACAACCAGCGTCGGGAAGGGGAACTATTACGAGTAGTAGAAACCCCGCCGTTTTACAATAGGGATGGCGTTGTCTCTGGTGGCGGGATAATGAACTGCGTGGAGGGGCGATTTCGTCGTGGCACTCGTGCCACGCACTCCTGCTTGTGGCATCGACCTGAACAACACTGAGGTAGGTAAACGGCTTAGGAAAAGGTGACCGCGTGATGCAGTCGCTATACGCCCGATCCAGGACCCAGGGCACATCGCCGGGGCCCTTCCGCACAGGTAGAGCGGCCCCGGGCGGAGGAGTAAGCCGTTGCCGGCGGAGGCGGTAGGCCGTAACGTGGGCCGGGCGGCGCCGGGCGGCGCCCGCCGTGTCCAAGAGGCGTCGCCGCGCTCCGCGCCGCTCCACGCCGACGCCCAACCTTTCAATTACAGGCGGCCATAAAGCCGCCGACGGCCGGGCACTTGACGCCCGGCGCGGCGGAGGTGGAGGCGGCGGCGGGGGCGGGGGCGGCGGCGGCTGAGGCTGAGGCGGCCGACTCCATCCGACGCACGACCTGTTGCTGCGAGCCCCCTGGCGCCACTCGCCAACTCCAATCCAGGCCTTCGGTCAGCGCCAAGGTGAGAGTGAGAGTTGAGGAAACCTCCAAAACACAAACGGGCTTAGGTGGCTCGTGGCATCCATTGATGTCACTAGTGCCTTGGACCGGGAGGCCTTAGGTTCCTGTCCCGGCGGTGGTAGGATTTTCGACACTACCCAGATAGCCAGTAGGTCGAGCTCTGTCGCTGTCTGGAGGAGAATTCTAGCGGCCGGCTGTTCTGATCCGTGGTTTCTCTAACATCTGCGAATGCCGGAGTAGTATCCTAACAAATAGGACGGATCTTGCACGATCTCTCCTTCCTTTCCGTGACCTATCATCATCCCTCGTTGCACACACTTGCACTTACAAGCACTACACTACCACGCAGGCCGACAGCCTAGACCAGTGTTGTCAAGATCGATGTCACGAGTCCGTGGCACGAGTGCCACGACGAAATCGCCCCTCCACGCAGTTCATTACCCAGCCACCAGACACAACACCATCACTATTGTAAAACGGCGGGGTTACTAAGGTAGTCGCGCAGAAGCTCGTAGCATGGCACGGTGCCACGACGCCTACCACTGCCACCAGTAGCAGACCTTGACACCTCAGTCCTAGGCGGACACTTAGAGCTTGTCCTGGCTGCGGCGGTGCTCCGCTGGAGGGGGCGATAAACTGGTTGAGGAAAACTCCGTAAGCAGCCGGGTAGGTCACTAATTAGAAAAAAACTCTCAAAAATACAAATGTATTTCACTAATTAAAAAAACAAAATTGACCTCCATTGGCAGAGCTTGACAACGCCTTGGAACGCCTCGAACTGAATGGAACCCTGTACTGTTTTGTTCACAATATCACAGTATATCCTAACATGGTTGAATTGATGGGTATTTCCAAGCTCGTCGACTGCTACATTAACTATGAGCTTAATAAATCATCTTTTTAAAAAAATTGAAACATTAATACGGATTTTATACAGAAAGTTATAGACTCTTCTTAATGGCTAATAATAAGTTGCTAAAGAACTTGCTTATCACCTGTTGAGAATAAAGACATTTTAACCCCTCTCGCTCATCGGTGCAGGAAATGATGTAATCCATTCGTATGTAACCGAACGTAGAAACTGTTATTTAATAATACTCTTAAATGCATCATTTAACAAGGCGAAACACTACATAATATTTTCTTTATATTGCTAAAAATGGAATAAATTTAATTACAATAATCGTACAATAAATGCACATTATTGCTTTTCGCAATAAATTGCTAATATTCTTTGTTTCAATATCATTAGAAGCCTTATAGTTAGGGGGAGAATTTTAACGACGTAAATCATCACCAAAAATGATCAATAAAATGCTCTTAAAATGTCCTAAAAATTAAAATAAAAAAAATCTCGTAAAAATGTGATCAAAGCCAGCTCGGGTGAACAAAGTAAGCTATTGGATATGTTACTGATGTAACCAAGGCTTCATTCGTTCAAATGAAGTCAGTTTTCAAACTTTTGTTTTGGACTGTACTTACAATGGCTGGCATTACAACTTCTGAGCGAAGAAATCGAATAGGCTACCACGTATTAGTACTCAGGAATTCTGTGGAGAACATTTGCTACATCTCGTAAATATCACCCTGATCAAGCAATTACCGATATCGTTAAAATGACATTAAATTGATAAAATCAACGAAAATACATTAAATTGACGGAAAAGGATAATATTGACTTAGTAGCCGAAATTGATGAAAAATACAAAACAATGACATGAAAATAGGTCAATTACTTTGGTCATAACATAAAATGAATTTATACATTAATCAGAATTCTTGTAAAGTGAAAATAAAAAAGATGACATTTAATTAAAATCCCCCCCCCCCCGAGTTATAATTTTGTAGAATAGTTATGCAGTTTCTATTCATGCTTAAGGTCTTGTTCTTAGAGTTTCCTCTATTGAATATCTCTAATGTAAAATATTTCCTAGAAACTTTCATATGAACATTCAACCGATTACACTCATTTGTTTAAATATTCCACATATTTTACACCGAAGAACCAAAGTTTACACTGAAATTCTGTGATTAAATATTGTATGCAATTTTGGTACAAATATTCTACATTATTTATGATTCTCGTGCAATATACTACCATCGGGATTTAAGTAAGTCAATATTTTAATCAGTATTAACTTATACTTTAAGATATTCATGATTGTCCTGTTTATTAAAACAACTATTACGCACACACATATCTTGAAGTTTGGTAAAGGAGCAAACATATTTAAATTAAAAGAATTTAATGGACTTTTCCACATCTCTGTTACATTTAAAGTAGGCGATTTCAATCAATAGACTATATCGCGTTACTCAAAGCGTCGATCTGATATTACCAGTGAATACTGCCGTTGCACTGTCAGCAACGATTTGGGAGAGGATAGTAACTATGCTGCTGAACCTGCTGTTATTTAAGCGTCATTGCCTATAATTACATACGGAGAATCGTCAATGACCAGAGACAATTAAAGGGTAGGTGAATGAAAACGCTTTCATGCACCATTGGACTTTTCATTCGTCAAAAGCTCACTCCCCATCCTCTGACATCACATCCACACCAGACGATGGCTGAAAGGAACCGGATTAAACCGAATGTTTTGGAATAGAAAAAAAGCACACTTGGTATTAAAGAACACGTGAAAATTATCTTAATGAGAAAAGTTAGTTTGATTTTTATACGGTTTTCTATCAAACTAGAAATTTATTCAACTGAAGAATCACGAGAGAACATTTTAAGTAACCGAAGTTACTACAAGTCTTTTGGCTATTGGCTTAACATTTGGTTTTTACTTTCAATATAGCATATCAGTAAAACGTATTGATACAAGGGGCGATGAGATTAACTGTGATTAATTGAAATGTTAAAACTTCGAAATAGCCTACGTAACACAACCTTAAAATCGAAATTTTGTAAAAATAACGAGATAACTTAAAAAAATTGAAATTTTATTCAACCAGGAGATTTTTGATTAGCCAAGGGCTAAGCTTTTTCTTAATGTGTTTGTTGGTGATGGTTTAATCTAATTTTTTAAAACAAGTAACATCGATTTTCATCGGTGCTTTTTTTATGAATGAGACTTCATCATATTTTCAAATAATAATTTGCGACGTGCTTTGCTTTCCAAAATCTAATTTATTATCATCAATGTTTTTAGTGTTAAAAGTTTCCACTTTTAAAGTTTGTTATTTATGAAATGAAATGAAATAATAGTCACTGCGTGAAGACGTTAAACCGACATTAGTTACAAGGAAACACCACTGAGCCATTATTTATTAATATGATACTGTGTGCCTTGAATATTACATTCGAAATGAATAATTCATGTTATTATTCTGTAAATATATTGTTCGTGAATTGAATTCTCAAACAAAAGGAATCAGAATCATCTAATGGTAATTTTTGAAAAGTTATTAAATTGTACAAAACTACAGGAAACGTTAAGCTTTAAATTTAGAACGCAGAATTCTGACTCTACGCCACTAGATGTAGACGAAATGAACAGTATCATCAAATCAGTAAAAAATAAGAAAGCCTCTGGCGAGGGTGGGATAATTGCAAAATAATGGAGGATTGAAGATGACGAATTTATAATTGCAATAAGTAACCTCTTTCAAAAAATATGGACTGAAGAAACAATTCCAGAAGATTGGCTTGTCGCCTTAATCTATTCATTACATAAAAAAGGTCCAAAAACTGAGATAGTAATTATAGATGTATCTCTCTGTTGTCTGTAACATATACAATATTTTCCAAGTTACTACTAAATAGACTTGAACCACAGATAGAATAAAAACTTGGTGAGTTCTAGAATGGTTTCAGAAGAAATACATAATGTACAGAACAAATTCTTAATCTAAAATTGATATTAAAATATTATAGCACTAGGACGAAGAATATCTTTATTCCTTTCATCGATTTTCAAATATCTTATGATTCAGTGGATATAGAAACTGTTTTTGACACGTTAAAGGAATACCAAGTAGATCAAAAAACTATAAATTTAATAAAACTTACATTAACTAATTAACTACGATTTCCAAAGTTAAATTTTGAGGTGAAGACAATAAGCTCTTCCAAGTAAACACAGGGATGAGACAAGGGGACTCTCTACTACCAATGATTTTTAATGTGGACTTGGATAAAGTCATGAAGACATTTTGGGAGAAGAATGATTCAGGGGAAAAAATAGTACAAAGAACAAAAACCTCGATTTGGATCGATTAAATTGTTGTACCAAAAATATACATAATAAAAATAATTTGTCTATTAATGCAAAATTAGGGACATTATAGTACAGTTGTTAGACCAGTCATCTTGTACGGCTGGAAAATACAAGCATAATTGGAATGGAAAATTTGCGTAAGATAGAGAGAGAAATTTTACGAAGGATTTATGGTCCAAGAGAAACATATGAAGGTTATAGATTGAAATCTAATGCAGAAATTTATAGTAAAACGGAAAATCGAGAAGTGATGATTAGAAAACGACGACTACAGTTAGATAGATAGATAGATTTATTTAAACTGCAAATGGGTATAACCCGGTGGCAGCTAATTACAAAAACATAAAAAATACACAGTCATTAAATAATAAATTACATTAAGAGAGAAAATAAAAAGAAAGAAAAAAAGAAAGAGAGAGAAGAGAAAAAAAACAAACAAACAAACTTCTATACTCTAACTCCGCACTGAATGTTTATACAATCCGGATCACACTGCACTTCACTTCACTAAGACCTGAAAACATTTGCTTCTTCATTTCTCTGCTATACACTGCACGACACCTCACTTCACAATAGAACACTTATGCATCGCTATATAACTCACTATTCTCCCTCATTTACTTAATAATACCCTAAATTAATTTCCTAAACTGTTGAACACTTTGAGGAAAGGGTTCAAAGGTTTTTGCAGGCAATCTATTCCATTCCGTAATCGTTCGATTTGTAAAAGAAAATTTCCCGACATCCGTTCTCTGCTGTCTTAAATTTATTTTGTGCCTGTGATCCACTCTACTGATGTATGTAGGAATACATAGCCGCCGATTAATTTCTTTCCAAGCTGGATGACCATTATAAGCTTTATACAAGGCGCAGAGTCTTGCTACTGATCGCCTATTTTTGAGTGAATCCCACCCTGCCGTTTTCTTGTCCCTGAAAGTAAATTTAGCTGCCCTATGCTGAATCCTTTCCAAGTGTTTACACTGCATAATTTTGTGCGGATCCCAACAAATTGTTCCATATTCCATTATCGGACGAACAAGAGATAAATAAGCAATTTCCCTCGCGTTTGCGGTACTCTTTTTTAGGATGCGCATTACAAAGTGAAGAGATCTCCTCCAACAAAATCTACGTGTTTTTTTCCAACAACAAAACCTACAACAAAATCCTACTTTTCCTACAACAAAATCCAAGTACCTACTTTTCCTACAACAAAATCTACGTGTTTTTTCCAACTTAATTTACTATCGAAATGAATTCCTAGGTACTTGCACGAGGAAACTCTCGGAATAATGTCATTATTTAAACGATAATTTGTTTCACTGTAATTACGACCTCTGCCAAAAGTGATGGATTTACTTTTAGAGCTATTTATGGACATTCCATTATTTTCCGCCCAGTAATATAACGCCTCAAGATCACGTTGCAGAATTTCTTCATCTCTTTCCGAATTAATACTACGATATATTATGCAATCGTCTGCAAATAGCCGAACATTTGAGGTTAATTGCGCCGGCAGATCATTGACGAAGGCTAGAAATAGAAGGGGTCCAATGACACTCCCCTGCGGTATTCCTGACGTAACGCTTGCCCCGGAAGATAACACTTGCCCAATTCGGACTTTCTATGAACATATAGTTCTATGAACATATAGTCCGCATGGACCAATCAAGGTTAAACAAATAAATTTTTGATAAAATCTGGAACTACAAAGGTCAAGGAGGCTACGACAAACAAACGAAGGAAGAAATATAAAAATTTTAAATTACTAAACAAGTCTGTCTAAATCGAACAGAATATAGAAACAAAATTTTTGACCACAAATTTTTTGTCGGTGAAAAGAAGAACAGAGGAGAATGGACTGCTGAATGAAGAGCTGCGCGGTCGAACTGGATGAAGGACTTCTGGAGGAGAAAGAAGGAAACTATATGACGTGATTTTTGCATGGTTCATGTTGACCTCTCCGCTTGTAAAAAACGGTAATTTAAAAAAAAGATAATGGCAAGTCAAAAGTTTCTAAAGATTTTATTTAATCTTTTTCACGAAACACATCTTCCTTTTTAGCGTTTATTATTTCTCGCCCTTACGAAGGGACTTCGTAAGAAGAGAAGGCTACATAACCGTGATTTACATAATTTTAATTACATAACATTACATAATTTTCGGCAGAAAACACTTTGAGCCTGGTCCTGAGAACGAAAAAGTAGATAAATCTTGTTGCTAAATATAGAAAAAAACCCTCTAACACTGGTGTAGCAAGAATCCGTATTTTGCGGGTCCTTGATACTGAAAGGTCGATTGACATCAAAAGCTGTTCTGTCTGTACGCCCGTCCGTCCGTCCGTCTGTAGTAAACGGCGTGCACGTAAACCGTACAGCCGATTTTCTTCAAAATCGATATTCCTCCTATCGATCTAAATGAACTCGAGGCTGTGGGCGTTTCAAACGGATATTTTGATTTTTGAGGTTACTCTACATGAAATAGTATGTAGTACGTATATATCAAGGGACGATAAAAATTATGCTGTTTGTCCCCGAGATCAAGTCTTACCGTTTTTTCTGTAGCGTAGTGGTATGGCTGACGGCGAATAAACTCGGAAGACGTGAGATCGAGTATCAGTGCGGAAAATGTTTGCTGGCTGAAAACAATTTTGCTTGTTTATATAGTTGTATACTATGGCGGAACCGAGCGAAGTCGCTCAGGGCGTAGCGTGCTGACTTCGTATTCGGGAGGCCCGGATGAAGTCTTCGTGCTCGCCATCCTACCGGGGCTTTCGTGGTTTCCCTCGAACATCCAGGCGAATGCTGGGATGGTTCTTCTGAAAGGCCACGGCCGCGAAACCGACTTTGCTAACCGTATTCGTCAAGTACGTGAAGTCACGCAGGTTAAGCGAATTCAAGACTTCAGGAGTTCCTGAATGGGTGACAGTCTAGGAACTCCGAGATCCAACGACACCGAGGTCAATTGCACTTTACTGGACGTAATGGCTAAATACAAATACAAAAAAATACTTTGGTGGGACACCTACAAACAAAGCGAGAAGGAATGTGCTATTGTAGCCTCACAAGTTTCTTTTCTTTTCACTCTATTGAAGGAAAATAGTAATCTCTTATCTTTTGTAAAAGGCTCAATCTGTACGGAGATCCCGTAAATTCGGATAGGTGATATAATAGCAAATATACAAAAAAGAACATGATGAAGAGTGAAGAAGTTACAGATATTTTGATAGTTTAAAACAGTTGAACTGTAATCAAATGAAAAACAATTTTCAATTCTTTTATCAGGAACTCGTCGCTTTGGGAGAAGACATAAAATTAGGTATTAAAATTAAAAACAAATTGAATGTTCTGATGCATATTTTCATTTTATTTTTATCAATATATTGTCACTAGTCAACACAAAAATTATTTTAAAAAATTAATTGTTTTAAGTATTACAAAATGTATGCCATGTCCCACTCATTGTTGATGTTTTTAATCTTTAATACAGTAAATTTAATTACTGAAGACGTAAAATACTGCAGTGATGTATGACGTTTTTGGTCCAATATTTTTAATGTAACGTAATTTCTGTGACCAGTATTAATGTTGGAATCAATATTAATGTCGTAATCAGAAAGTATCAATTTGTTGAAAATTCTTTGTTCGGTTTAGAGGCTAGTGGTTTTCACAGGAACTCGGCAGACGCATAAAGAAAAAAACATTTTTTCGGCATCATCATTGGCCTTAACGCCGGTAGCTGTAAAGATCTCTGGCATCTGCGTATCTTATGTTCGTTTGTTACATAAACAAGAAGTCAGTATCCCCCATCATGTTTATCACCGCTTTTGGTATCTTAATGCATATGAATCAGTCGTCCATTGCTTAATACCGCTAAAATCTTTTGACCTATTTTAACTCTGCAGTACTGGCGCGCGGTCTGTGAGTCCGCATCAGATTATATATATAGTGCTATTCAATATTTTTTACCTTAGGAATCAAGTGTTTTCAGTACCTTCCTACAAACAGTTTTTTTAAGTCATTCTTTCATTTAGGTTTTGACTAGTTTAGTCGTTTCGAAGTAATCAACAATTGCGGACTATCTGTCCGAGCACTGGCGATACATTGTTGCTTTTAGTTTCAATAAGTGAATAAAAAATTGAAAATTCAAAAAAAAATGATAAAATGGAAATTAATTGACGCATTGTTCAGCTTTTTGTGTAGCCTTTTTTCAGTTTGTAAAATATGAGTAAAAATATTTTGTTCAGAAATTCACGAATGTGTTACATAATATTTAAAACACTCTTAATAGACGAAGATTAACATATTATTTTTGAGTTGATATTAATTTTTCATTAAAATACTTTTATAATTCCCATGTCTTTTCTTTGCAATTTCCGTTTTCAACCGAAAAGACATTTTCTAATCTACTTTTCCTACCCCCACTTGTAGTTAAGACTGAACTCACAGTTCTTCGAGTTCACTGATGTTTCAAGATATGCCGCGACTACTGTAGGTTTAAACATTTACCCTCCCCTTGTGCTCCAAGGGCGCATAATAACCTTTGGGATTGTTTTGTGAAGTGTGGCGTCGTGGCAACGCTTTCAAGCGGGCGGCATGCCTAAGCCGGAAGCTGTGGTGGAAGGGCGCACCTGAGCTAAAAATAGAGAGACGCCAGGATGTGGCTGCTCCAGGAAAAAAAACACGCAAACATTAATTACTGTTGAGAAAGGTTAGTGGAGAGACTGCGACAATTGTGCAAGACCCCTGGAATTGGCTAGGGCCTGGGGACGCCGACAGCATGGCGCCGGGTGGGGGAGACGTGGGTGTATACAAGGCGGGTGCCTTCTGCGCTCGCGGAGATTCGAGAGACTCGTTGTGCTTCGTTGTTAGCCAAAGGGCTGGGAAGGATCTCCAGTGCACTCAAGCACGTGGTTTCTGGGGCGGACACCGGTTTGGCGCCAGGCCATGTAGATACATTGGTTACCGGAGACTTAACGTCCGATAGCATCGCATCACGCGATGTTAACTTCTTTAGGCCAGTGGCATTGGGCTGTAGGCCTAGGGACGGTCGCGGGGTTTTTGCGGCTAAGGGGAAGAAAAAGGTTGCCGTGGTTTAATCAGCATTTCTGACATGAGAAGTAAATTTCTTTACTTCTAAAGCTAAGGGACAGATGGTTCGCACGTTGATGTCCGCAGATCCGTCAACAGCGCTTTCCTCACCCAACCAACACCTAACCAAGGTACGGAAAAGAAAGGGTTGGGAAGGTTATTTCATTACGTGCTACATGGTGGTTTGGAAAAGCCCCCACTATGCTCACACATAACTGGCGGAGTTACAACAGCACATATTTTCTCGCATTATTGGAAACAGTGATGTAATATTGAATAATTGCAGTTTCAGCCCTATTAACACCTTATCTATCTCTTAAAAAATTTCAATTTAACAGTAGTCTTAAAAAACATTGGAGCCATTTTTAAGAAACTTTTGAACATTTTCTTTTAAAGTACACCCCAAAATCAAAATATCCGTTTCATGTTCAAGATGACGCGATATCAGTAAGACTGATCGAGGAATTTCGGTGAAAATTCTGCATATGTCTTAGCCGCTAGCGTTCTTCACAGTCAAACCGTCGGACAGACGGACGGAGAGATGTTGTGCCGAAAATTGATGTTTCGGTATTAAGGACCCTCTAAACGTAAGTTCTGATTACACAATGTGTTAGAGGAAGTAATTTACTGCACATATGAACAAGATTTATATTTCTGTTTTCGTTATCAGCGCCCGGCAATAAGACTTTTTCTTTAAAAAAGAATCGTTATCAAGAATAATAACCAAACTTTCTCTTCACAGCGCAAGCAGTAAAGCTGTTTTTGAGAAAAAAATTGTTTAGAAATAGCCTCTGTCTCACGCCAAACTTTGCAAAATGTACTAATTACTTCGACAAATTGTATATCATTGTTACAAGATCTTTCTTTACAAATAAATTTCATGAAGGAAAAAATCAAAGAATCAAACAAAGATAAATCACACAATTTGGAACTATTTTTGAGAAAATAAGTTTTTTAAATTCATGTAAATACTTCCGTACCTCCAAAAATCAAATTATCAGTTCAAAAATCAAATTGGAAAGTTTAGCTTTTACCCATCCAACGAGGAATATCAATTTTGGAGAAAATCGACTGAAATGTTTAGACGCTAGGATTGAACATAGACGGACAATTTGTCAATTGATTTTTTCGATGTCAAGGACCCCCAAAACATGGATTCTGTCTACACAATGTGTTAATGGAAGTGATTTGTGATACAGAGACAAGATTTATCCATTGTTCTGTAACGACTGCTCGGCAATAAGCGTTCTTATGTCGAAATAACGTTGATATCCGGCGCACTATTAGAATGCTTTGCCTTCTTGCTAAGGAAAGCTAGAAAATAAAAGAAGATAAAATATAATTTGTATGCGTTAAACAACACGGGGAATTTTCTTAGGTTTAATTCTTAATTTTTTAGAAAAAGGCTATTTCAATGTTTTAATCAATTTGACGGAAGATTGGTGTGATAATCATTTACAATTATTTGGTCACCACTGAAAAATTAACGAAATATTCCGAAGAATATTAGGGCAAAAGTTGCACATTAGTAGAGTATTCAAAAATATAATAATTTAGAGGAAGACAGCTGTTTCTTTCAACAACTCTCGTCTACGAATACTAATAATATAAACTTTAATTTTTTGAGAATTCTTAATAAATAAATAATAAAAGTACTCTAGGGTCTATAATAATGCACCTCCCAAATGCATTTCTCTTGGAAACAATGCCCTGTCGCCACCGCTTGGCTGCGTCCACGGTATAGCGTTTTAGTATTTTGTATTGGCGGTCCGCTCGGGCTGATTGCCGTGCAGCCAGGCAGCCGCGCCGGGCGAGCGCTTGCTCCGTTGCCGCCTCCTCTTTGTTGCGTGTTTGGAAACAGCGCCAGCGGCGCAAGAACAACGCCAGATTACCCGCTAGGGGCGTATTGGCGCCACTCGCTCTCCGCCCCTCCGCTGTCTACGCCTCTGGCCGGCGCTGCAATTAGCGGGCACTCTCCGAAGCCTCGGCTGCTCCCATTGGCCGCTATCACCTATCACCGCTCTCCCGTGCTCCTGCATATTCCTCCAAACCGGTTGATCTACTAAGCTTCTGAATAGCCCGCAGATACGTATTTTTTATGCAATGGGCACATCGGGCTGTCTAAATATTTTGATATTTTCTCACCACCACAAATCACTTGTCGATTTAAACTTAAAAACATTGTATAATGGTAACAACTAAATCAGTTGGTAGCATGCTACTCAATAAGGACACAAAAATGGACGTGCAAGATACACAATTAAAGCACACAAATGGATGAAAAAAAAGAAAACACACTAATTACTCTGTCACACAAAATATATTCACAAAGTATCCATTTTAATAAATATGAAGAAGCAAAAACTAGAACTCATTAGCACACATAACGTAAACGGAAACTTACTGTTCGTTGCTATGAATACACTTTTCTTTTTTAATACATTTCTTCTTTCTTTTATTTTACCTCAGAAGAACTGTTGCCTACAGATGAGAACTAGCTCCCTCTGCAGCTTACAGCTTCTCTTCAACGGCGTTGAGAGGTTAAAGTACTACTCCGATATTCGTCTGCTATTAATTGGAGATAAAAAAACGGAAATCTACCGATCAGAGCAAACGACCGCTAAAATTCACCTTCACACAGTGGCTGAATTGGATCTAGCTATGTAGCTAGTGACGCCACCGTCGAGACTAGAACCCTAGGTTCTCCCACTCAGTCGCTGTAAAGACGACGACAATCTGAGCTAAACCCAGCTGGTATTACAGCAAGAACAAAACTATCATTCTTTTCTACTCTTTGGCGGAACTACTTTTGGCCGGTGTGATGTTCACATCAAACTTCTGTAAATCAAAAGTGAGAATTTGAACGTTCTCATAATAATTTTCGACATTAGTTACAACATAAAGAGTTGCACACTTTGCAGCGAAAAAGTATCCTGGAAAGCAGTGTCATCAAATATTTAAGCAGCCCATCACGTCTGTAATCATTTTCAGAAGGCAATGATTTGTCGGACTCACTGAAACTCAAACAGGATGTAAAGATGTATTAAAGAAAATATTGGTAGTACTAAGGACTGTTTAACTTGTTAAATTGACCACAAATTGATCGCAAAAACCATTACTTTTGCCACATTTCGCCACTAAGAAATCTCATTTTAGTCATTGATAACCAAAAATGCGTCGCCACTGACTTACTGGCTCTCACAGAACTTCGATTAAATATCAATCAATTAGCTAAAGTAGATTCCAGACCAAATATCAATTTTTTATTAAAATTATTTCGATTAAGCAATTATATATATATATATATATATATATATATATATATATATATATATATATATATATATATTGGCATTTTCTGATTCTCATCCGGACAAACGTGTATGTGAGGCGTTATATAACTTTAAACAGCTTCAGATTAGTGTGAACAGAATCTCACACTTCCATATCAAAACGTCTATTAATAAAAAAAGTAAAATTGTGACGGGAATTATCGTTCAGTTAATTGATTAAAATCATATTTGCTCTTATCTTTAAAAAACCGCTCCCGGGATCAGTCCTCACTCATTTTCTACTCGCTGGCTCCAACTGACTGCGAAAACAGCGCGACGCGATGCGACGCGCCAATTTAAAACGCGCCAGGCCGTCGCGTCGGCGCGGGGCGGTAATTTCCGCCAATTTGCGAGCGCCCGCCGCCCGGGTCGCGATTTTGTTTCCGGGGCCTATTGCGTTGTTCCACATCGCGGTTCGTGTTGGCACAAGCCGTTCTTGGAGCCGATTTCACTAAACGCGCCCTCCGAGGCGCGAACGAGTGTGTGAAAACACCAGCGCCCCTGGTGTGTGCGTCGCTGGACTAGAGCGCCGGCCATTTTGAGTGAGTTGGCCGGGAGGGGAAAAATGTGTTATTCGGAAAGCTGCCAATCCAATATCCTGTTTCTGAAATTGCAGTACCCTTTAGAATGTGCTTATTCTCACATTAAATCATGAGTGAATTTTGATAAATCATTTTATTGTTTTTTATTTATTGATTTTAGGCAGCTTAAAAAGTTGTAATAGAAGAAACAAAACTGTTTTTGACGGACAACATTCTAGCACGTTTTGTATAATATACGTATGATTTATGCTTACTTTTTGCTGCTGTCAAGACATGAAAAATATATTATTTACTGATAATTTAAAATAAACATGTTTTCCAGTCTCATCTTGTTCAGCACTCACAAACGTTCTTTCAGTAAAGCCAAACTCACATATTTATTTAACTTATCACATTTCATAAATGATACATGAATAAAAATGAAAAACAACACAGAGCATTAAAACTTACTTCATCACATGCTGGAGGATCAGAGGATCCATATGCTGACATACGTTTCCCATTGTAACATGGCTCCAAGAGAGAGACAAAGTGATGTTCACGGAAGACGAACCCATCACAAAAAATATATTTTTACCTAATTTTAATTATCTACATATTTACTTATTTCCTAATTAACTAATCGTTAACTTGACTCGACTTGTCATTTCACATTTCCTTCCCATAATTCCCTTTCCTAATTCCCGCCCATTATTCCTTCCATAAGAGAACATGGAGCAACATTCGACTGTTTCCCTCGTCACCACGATCCTCTCGATCCAGTTAAGTTATGCATTGAATATCGACCTCCATATCGAAAGCGATAACAAGCAATGACGTATCAGTAAAAAATAAAATACATATTTGAAAATATAATCGAGGAGTATCATTCACTCTGCAAACACGTAGTTGCCACCAGTATTGAAAGCTAACATAAGTACAACTATTTCAGAAAATTCAGATAAATCTGAAATATCATTTCATTAGAATCTTTAAGCGTAAGAAGATATTCAATCAACATATGCGCAGGCCTGCCTGCGTGTCGCCGGCGGCGGCAAGGTGTCTCCGCTCGATGCCAGACCCCGGGAGAGGGTACACGCCCTTCAAGAGGCCAATTAGCATATTTCAGAGGGCGGCGTTGGCGGCGGCTGCAGCCGTGGTGGCGGCGGCGGCGCCTGCTATCAGTTTTCCCGGTCACGGGCTGCGAGACCGCGAACTCGCAGGCTGTCACCCGTAAACAGCGATAGCGTCGCCGGCGGCGGCGGCGGCGGCGGCGGCGGTGGCGCTGTGGGGCGGGAGCGGTGCGTGGGGCGCGGCGGTGCGTGAGGGGGGGGGGAGGCGACGATGCGTGGGGGCGAGTGTGTGGTGGAGGACGCGTGTGTGGCGTTGTGGCCGTGCGGAAGGTGGTAGCAGAGGTGGAGGTGGGGGGGATGGGGTGAATGATGCTGCCGTTGGTAGAGGAAGTGCGAGAGGTGGCCACGTACGTAGCTAATTGTGACGTAGTTGAGGACCCGTGGATTCGGATACGGCTTGGAAACAATGATTGCTACTTTCATGTCGGAATAATTGATTAGTGATTCCGAGGTCAATAGTCAGGGTCAATAGTCCCGTATGTGTAGTGCATTTGTTTTCCTCGAGAGGTAGCTGTGGTCTTCCCCCGCTGGTTGATGAGATCCGGCGCCGACCTACCGCCGCCTAAAGCCATTTTCCCAAACCAGGAACCTTCCACCAGCGGGGGACTGTCTCAGTGGAGAAAAACTCAATGCTCCCGACCGGTCTCCTTGTTCATGTCGGATTGTGGAACGAAGCTGGCACCATTTGAAATGCAATGATAACTCGCTACTTATGTATGTCATAAAAATGTGATTTTTTAGCTAAGAAAACCGTGTTGACTAGAGAGGATATGATTTTGGTGAAAAGAGAAATAAAAGAGCAATTAGTGTATCAGTGTTTGCACATATGTTGGGACTGTTGTGGACAAGAATATGTCTTGTATCCAGAAGATGGTGTGAGGGTGATGTAATGCCACAAATCAGTGCATTTTGAGAGACAGAAGTGAAAAGTTGAAGGGCATGAACTCTGGGCATATGCGAAACTGAGTTGAGCATGTCACCCACGTAGAAGTTTCCAATGCAGGAAAATTAAACCGTAGACAGTATAGTTTGGTTCTGATGGCGACAAGGGTGATTTTCGTAGAAGTGCAAAGAAACTTAGTTGTAATGTTCGATAAGGATGTTGAAGTGGGCACCCTTTTGAGGGGTACAAAGTTGCAAGGTGGTAATGTATCTATATATTTTCATTCACTAGAGGTATTCCAAATATTCGTAGTTCTGATGTCAGTGAAGGAAGTGTGGGAAAGCCTTAAATATGAGTTGAAAATATCATAGTGTGTCGGAAATGGTGATTGGCTTCGTACTATTTTTTGGTTAGTACCGGTGGAAATAGAAATGTACGTAATACTGCCCAAACAATATGACTGAACACATAAAGTAATGAAAGCAGTAAACAAATAAAATGGGGAGGCAATACTCTGTGAATCCACGTCTAAAAGTGTCATAACAGTAAAAGAAAAAGAGGTGCAGATTGTGAGTTGACAACTAACTGTTGCAAGACCGCAGATTTTACTGATGTCAAAAGACAATTTTAAGATGATATCTCATCTTAAATTTTACGAGTAAGATGTTATTTCTCAGATGAAATAATCCATACTTCAGCATAAACCAGCTATTTATTAACTGTTATTTTATGCTTGGAATATGAAAAGTATTATCAAATGTTGAAGGAATCGAAATGAAAAACGGTAAAGAAGTAATAAAAAATGGATTTTGTTATGTCCCATAAATGAAAATCACACATTAACTTTACAACAATTTATTAAGCCATTCATTACAAAAAGTAGTCAGCCATATTGCCAATGCCGGGCAATCTCCAACGCCCTGCTTAGCGACACGTCCGCCTCTGGACGCTTCCTGCCGATGCTGGCTGTAATCGTCACCCCACGACGACATACATCTGGCGGCTGGTTCTCCGGACTCGGCGCGTACCGCTACTCGTGGCGCTCTCGGGGCTCTCTCCAGACTGCCCCCTGGGGTGTCGGCCGACTCCCTGTAAAGGGCCGATACTAGGCGGCGAGACTCGCTGCACGCCTCGAGCCTGCCAGACCGTGTCCACGGCTTGCCGCTGCCGCCGCCGATTCCCGCCAGAGCGCGCTGTCTTGATGCTCGCGCGCCAAATACAATACTTATGCGCGCCGTAAAAACTGCGACATAACATATTTAATTGAAACTCATAAGAAAATATATAGCCCGCAAGTCAGCACAGCAGTAATGTTTCCAGTGAAGCGGTTGTACCTCGGGCAATGTATTAAGAATAACGTTATTGAATATCAAATTTTTTCGTCAGCTTTCAGCGCAGAGGAATAAATGTGTTCGTTTTAATTGCGGAAGCGCCCCAGGAAGAGAAAACTCAGGTTATGGAAATTTGATTGTAACACTAACAAGGAGAAAAAAGGAGCCAGAGGAGAAACCGTATGCAGCTGAATTTCCACATGAGCGACAAAGAGAAGAAACTGTTCTTCGAGACCGAACATGTACAGAGAACCACTTCTTCTTAAAAGTCAAAAAAGGGTTACGGTTTTACTTTGAAGTGCATGTTAGCACGGTAGTTAATTGTACATTTTCAAGTAATTTGTTTAAATGATACCCACCGGATAAATATCCGGAGTTCAGTTAATAAATATTTCACTTTAACAACATTTTCTATTTTATCATTAATTCCATTGCCTTTTTCAAAGTGTAATAATCAGCCATATTAATGTCCCAATATATCCTTTTCGTTTGTGCAACTCGCTGCTCTAATCGATAGTATTCCGTAGATTCTTCGATCAGTAAGGGACGAAGGCCGGAGCAGTACCCTAATGAAATATACCTTTCTCACGTCTCATCAAGATTGTGGCTGTAATTATGTCCTGTTCCGAATTTATTAAGGTTTGGGCGCCAGAAACAGGTTACATGAATTACTACCAAAGTTTTTCTATCTAATTTTAACAAAATTATATAAAAATCCAGCTAGCTTGGGTCAATGGATCCTGATACAAATACTCGCTATCGCCTCGATAGCCGATTACCTGTTCTGCCAACTATACAGTATGGCGTGGAATCTGAAATGTAATAATTATGCTTCCAACTAATTAACAATTATGATTGACAAATGAAACTCTTTTCATTTCCAAAGAACAAAATTCAACAATTTATTTAACTTTAAATTAAAAACAATTAATTTGATGGTCATGATCCTTTTTTAAATAAATTATCTCTTTTATACTGCAGTATTGTTTTTACCGTTTTTGCATGCCAACGCTCCGTGGTCGCTTCTCACTTGGCCATTGTTAATTCCAAGTTCCGCTTCTTTCTTCAGTCTTGCGCCGCTGCTGACACGTCCAGTCCACACTGCCTAAACTATTTGTTAGTTCTTATCCGACGCTCCCCGGTTCCTAGTCTCTCCCACTGGTTATGTAAACTATTGAAGTCCAACTGCAATGTCCGAAAATCTGAACAAGTCCTCCGCGAAATCACTTTTGGTAAATTATTTTCAAAGTCCGGAAACAAACTATCACTTCTCTCACAAGAAAACTATACAAGTCTCACTTTCCCACTATATTGTCTACAAACGATCTTTACGCTACGGCACCCAGAGTCAGAATGTACGATCTTCACTCCACGACACCCAGAGTCGGAATATACGATCTTCACTCCACGACACCCCCAGTCAGAATGTACGATCTTCACTCCACGACACCCCGAGTCAGAATGTACGATCTTCACTCCACGACACCCCGAGTCAGAATGTTCTATTAATGCCTTATTGAACCCTTTATGGCTAGGTAAGCGTCCATTCTTCTATTTTTCCAAAACACGGCGGCAAAAATTAGACTATCTAATCTTTAATAGCCAACGTGTACGTGTCTCTTACAAATCCGAGTAGCCGCGACCTCCATCAGTCATTCGTTTTTGCACCAATTACATCTTATGTTCTTCAGCCATCTAGCCGGCGTCCTGACGTCATCAAGGCCCGTGTATAGTTTGTTGACCTTGCCAACCTCTGCGCTGACGTTGCTAAGGCCGCATATACCGCCATATTGTATACCCATTTATAGCTAACATCATTAAATAAAAATCTATAATATTCTGGTATATCACACTAACAAACAGACCACTGGTCGCACGCGATCTTTCCTTCCTCTTCCTTTGCCTATCATGAACCCCTTACTTACACACACTTACACGTACTACTCCACTACACAGGAGACCGGTCGGGATCTCAGAGCTTGACCCGGCTGGGGCGGTGCCCCGCTGTTGGGAGATACCTGGTTGGGAGAAACTCCGTTAACCATCATGTAGGTTGGCACCGGATCTCACCATCAGCTTGGGAAGATCACCGCCACATCTCAAGGAAACACAAACACTACACTTACGGAATTTCGGCCTTAGGAGTTTAAGCGCTCTGAATTATCAATCAATCAATCAAAAATATTTCCGTACGCCCTACAGAGGCGTTGTGCGACCTGAGACTCGTCTACCCCTGTGTTGCACGTAAGTCAGTGCAACGATCGTTGCCAGAGCAGCAACGGAAACGGCTGGAATTGCTGCGAGCGTCAGAGGAGAGCTCGACGGGCGAACGCCCCTGTGGAGGCAGCCACCTAGGGCGCTTCATGGACGCGCGGTGGCGTCACCGAGGGCGGCGGCGGAGGTGGGTGGAACAAGTGAGCGGCGCGTGTCCGCTCGGAGGGGGGGTGAAGGGGGGGGGCGGAGGACGGGCGCCCCCGGGCGTGGCGAAGCGGAGCGGAGTAGTAGGTCCTGGCGGTGGAAGTGGGGGGAGGGGGGGAGAGGACAAGCGCAGACAGTGGAAGGCGAGAACGCGCGAGGTGA
The DNA here is from genome assembly GCA_031308135.1 of Acheta domesticus. Lineage (NCBI taxonomy): Eukaryota > Metazoa > Arthropoda > Insecta > Orthoptera > Gryllidae > Acheta > Acheta domesticus. Next base: position 219,042,584 of record JAHLJT010009419.1, read on the forward strand.
GAGGAGCCCTGAAGCCGCAGGAGGCTAAAGGGCCCAAGGCCAATCGGATCCACACGAGAAGCAGCTAGTAAAAGGGGAATGTAGGCGCTCTCATCTGGGACCGAAAAACGAGTTGGCTGTGAATACAAAATAAGTGAAATAAGAAACAACTATTATTGCAAATCTGTCTGTCCGGCAATCTATCGATCTGTATTCCTGTCTGTCTCTGTCGATCTATCTGTCGATTATCTATCTATCTGTAGATTGTCTATCTATCTGTAGATTGTCTATCTATCTGTCGATTGTCTGTCAATGTTTATCTATCTTTCTTTCTGTTTGTCTATCTTTCTATCTATCTGTCTATCCACCTTTCCATCTTTTTTATGTTAATGTTTATGGGAATGCGGAAACCTTTTACAAGCACCACGATATTCCTTCGTGGTAGTGAGGGACTCACTCAAAGGTTTACCCACTAAAACCGTCACCCTTGTTCAGACCTTCCTCCCCCTGCGATACCGCCTTGAGGCATTGCTTTGCAGAGGGCGGTCTTAGCTGCAGCTCTTCCATTAGTTTATAATGTTGGGTTTTATTTTGTTATTTCCGATTTCTCCTTCCTTTTTCATGACAATGTTAATGAATTCTTCAATTAGTAACCACTTTTTTTTAAATTTTCCAACATTTGTGTTTACAAATTAATCGCCAGATCCCGCACTCAAATATGATATGCTTTGCGTCGTCTGTCTCGTGGTGGCAGTATCCGCACATCGTAGCACTGATAAATAACTACATACATAAGACGACCCAAAGTAAATATATAGACGACTTTTTTTTGAGTTTTCCAAATGAATGGGTATAATAATAATTATTATTATAATAATATTAATAACAACAATAATAACAATAATAATAACACAACATTTCTAGGTTTCTACACATTTTTCGCCTCAACTCAAGTACTACGGTTGATCTCGCCCCAATAATGGTGTATTCTAAACTTTTCTGGGTTTGTGATAGTCAAGAAATTAGGTACCACATTCCGTGGAATGACTGCATAAAACGTCCGGCAACGCTTTGCCTCAATCTTACTGTATTTTCATGAATTTAAGCCCCACTCACATATAAGCCCCCTCATAATTGTGGACGAACATTTTCAATAAAAAGTTTCAGTTAAAACTCTTATTTTATTTACTGTAATATTGTTTTTTCAAAACTGCTATTTCCTTTCAATTTTGAAATTCCAACAGGTCCCAAAAAATTGCAGGTGGGTTGTCGGAAGTGTACTCCGATTTAAATACTTGCAATTCAAGGTGACGAGCTGGAAGGAGAGAGCACTGTCATCCAATCGGGAGCTTCGTTAGGACTTAAATGTTTGTTAATGGACCTCGCGATTGGAAACATTGTCCCCGTCTCCTTCCAGCTATGTTTAAATCGGAGTATAAAAGTATCTATCAATTTGTAATATTGTTTGAAATATAAAAGTCAATATTTGAAAAATCAATACGCATCATTTAGAGATTCACGTATTAGCCCCCTTCCCCTCAAATTTTGTTCTTGCCAATTTTTGAAAAAAAAAGAAGGGGCTTTTATCTAAGAAAATACGGCAGCAAAGGCAACCGCCGGCGGGCGCGGTACTTGAACGCGAGGAAGCGGTGCACAGGGTGGACGGCGAGAGGGGAGGAGGCATCGGCGGGAGGACGCGCCACCGTGCAATGGCAGGTCGAGCGCCCAGCGGGCGATAATGTGCGCAGCGGCGCGGAGCGGAGAGGCGCGGCGCGGGCGCACGGGCGGGCGCCAAGGCGGGCTTGGGCGGGTGTGAGTGGGCGGGCGCGAGTGGGCGTGCGGGAGTGGGCGGGCGCGAGTGGGCGGGCGCGAGTGGGCGGGTGTGAGTGGGCGGGCGTGGGCGGGCGTGAGCGGGCGTGGATGAGCGGGTGTGGGTGAGCCGGCGTGGGTGGACGGGCGTGGGTGTTGGGGGTGTGGGCGGGCATGAAGATGGGCGGGCGAAATGGCCGATACCAGCGGCGGACGTGGCGCCCGAGGGTTCCCTGATGTGATTGTTACGGACCGGATGGGACGCGTCCCAGTGCGACTAACCCGTTCGCGGAGGTCGAAACGTCAATGTGATGACGTGCTGCTAATGAATGAATGGATTAGAGTTCTAAATGTACGAAATCTGTAACACGACATGAATGTGAATATAAAAATCACTGTTAATAAGATGATATTTAAGGTTTTTGATTGTACTAGTTTTTGGTTGATCAGTATTAACATGACTCAAAATGGATACTGATGTTTGACATTGAACTCCTTCACGATTTAACTGATTTTTGCAATTTTTGAGATGTGTAGATCGTGACCCAACCTAGGACCTTATCATATTACTTTGATGGTAAGCTTACAATGTGCAATAATAATCTAGATCTTTTTTTTCGATTATATGTTTTACAAACGCGGCAAAATTTATGACTTCAGTTCTGAAGTACTTGGAAAATGAGTTAGAGTTTTACTTTAGAGAAGAAACTACAGAAATATGGTGCAAATACGTCCAGAGATTAAAGGATAATCAAAACGGACATATTGTAATAATTGAGTTGAGAAAAAAGAACTATGTAAGTAATTTCTGAACATTAAGAAAATATGACTATTAACTTACTAAAATAAAACTAGTGGTGCTACAACAGCACTTACTTTCCCATATTAGAGGAAACAGCTAAGTAGTACTGAGATGCGCTACTAACATCTTCGCTTGGAACTCACTATTTCCATTGCAGTGTTGTCAGAACTATGTGAATTCTACAACTTCACAAAAATAGAATGCAAAAGTCTTGTAACCCTGTATTGGAAAAAGAAGCCTGATACCCTGGAAATATAGAAATGCCTTCCATTGGGCCATGATTAGGGAAGAGTATTTTAAAACCATGCAACAAATTCTCTACTCACTACAAATGGTACAGCATTTGGTGCAAAACTAAATATTTGCCTGCAAATATCAACATAAATTAGACAATTATAACTCCTTTTCATACAGCTCCATTAGGTCACAACAATGACACTAATTCACAGATATTCGCGAGCGCAAAGTGAATTCCATTGTTGCATACCCTGCATTGTCGCTATTCTGAGAGCTATTAATTCTTTTTACTTATTTCAAATATTTCAAAATAAACAATTTCTAAAATATTAATGTGTAAGTCTATAACAAAGTTCGAATGTAAGAAACGAAGAAAGAAATAATATACAAAATTGCACATTCTAATTTACGACGCATCCAGCTGTCCAAAGCGCAGTAAATTTACAGTGGCCTATTACGTTTGTCACAACATTAAAGAAAAACTACTCGTATTTTGAAAAAATTAAGCATGACCGTATTTATTTTATTTATTTATTTGTCAATATTCGGAATTGCCACATACTCTTTCTTGCCAGCTACCATCTATCATCGCCAAAAGTACATTTTTTTTGTCGTTTTCTTAATTTTTCGGTTTCCTATTGGTAGAATAGAAACATTAATTTTAGAGTATTAAAGAACACAAAAACCTAGCCGTAAATGGCAATTTTCTTTAAAAATTATGTGCCGTTTAAGAGAAAATGGCGTTTTAGCGCTACTAAAAATGCGAAATTTGAAGCTCATTTTCACAGAAAATTTTTGAGTTTTCAAAATACTTTATTTGAAGTTATTTGAAGCACTTACACTCACAAATATAATCATTTTTACAAATTGCGGATAATGTGCATATTAAAGATGTGAGAGATCTTTCAAAAAATTTACATTTATATAATTTTTGAAAAAAACAAAAAAAACTCAAAATAAACTTCACGCTATACTAATGAGTGTAATTAGCACTATCCGTTACAAAAGTTTAAAGAAAAAAATTGCAGCCATATACGAGAAAATGACGTTTGAGCATTTCTGAAAATGCCGAAATTTGAGCTACTTTTCACAGAAAACGGTTATGTTTTCGAGAAACATTACTTGACATTATTTAAAGTATAAATATTCGTAAATATAATAATGTAAAAAATCGCCGATAATGTAAATATTAACGACGTGAGAGACAAGTAAACAAATTTACATTTTTGTAATTTGTGAAAAAACCAACCGATAGACCAAAATGGCATTTATGTCATTGATAGAGTACATTTACCACTATCCCTACCAAAAGTTTAAAGAAAAAAATTGGAGACGTTTTTGAGAAAATCTTGTTTTTGTAATTTTTTAAAATTGCACATATTGCACGCAATATTGCACGAAAACTACCAAAATTGTGAAAAACATTTACATGACCTTTATTAAAGAACTCAATATGCAGAACAAATTTTATTTGAAGAAAAAATCTCTATCTTCAATTTTGTAGTTGGAGAAAGACGCCGAAAAAAATTCAAACTTTCACAATTTTCGAAAATTCAGAGCTGTACGTGAAAATCGGACCTATGCCATGTTAAAAAGTGTATTTCCTCTATTCATACAAGAAATTTAAAGAAAAAATTTGGAGCCGTTTTTGAGAAAATGTTGAAAATCCCCGGGGGGCTTCATATAAAGTACCCCCAAATTTTAAAGAATCTTTTTCAAAATCACAAAGCTTCGACTAGAATCAGATTGACTGGGGAATATCAATTTTGAAGAAAATCGACCAAACGGTTTAGGCGCTAGCGTTGACCACAGACGGACAGACGGACAGACGGACGGAATGCCGTCAATCGATTTTTAAGTATAAAGAAGCAACAAATCATGGATTTTGACCACACCACGTGTTAGGGGATTTTTTTTCTTAATTTAGCAACTGGTTTTATCCACTTTTGGACAAAGAAATATCCAGTGCACCTGCTTTCAGATGTTGCACCTGCTATCAGAAGTGTACTCCGTATACGTATACAAAACATTTTTCTTTAATTGTCAGTACAAAAATTGTCTAACAATACTCTTTATTGTAATCGGAGGAACATTCCTGCGCATTGCGAATCATTAGAACACAGGAGGAAAACGGCACGACTTTGCGTAATGTAAAAATCTTACACTGGTGGCCCTGCAAGGCAGAAAATACGGTGGACTAGAAAACCAGATTATTTTAATAGATTTGATCACAAATATAAAATTAAAACGAGAATTCAAAGAACGGACGTAGGCAAATTCTCCTTTGTAAACAGAACAATAGTAGATTGGAACGATTTGCCTACGGCACTTTTATTGCCCTTTCCTTGCTCTTTTTTTTTTTAATTTTATTTACATTTAAAGATAGTACAACGTTTAGCCGTGAGGCTCTTCAGTTGATTGGCCGAGCAACTTTGCATCAGAAAATTGTGAAGGGGGTAACTGTTTGTTACCTCCCTGATAGTGATTTCATTTGTTGTACCTTCAACCAAGGTTATTGCGAGGGAATTATGTTAGAGCAATGACAGGATTAAAAAGAAAATACGATGGGAGGGACAGGTAATTGCTAGAAATGTTCCTACCTTATCTAATATCAGAGAGGTATTGAAGGAAAATATGGAATGGGAGTCTGTTTCTTAGGCGGGAAAGTGGGGGCTGATCGGTTCCTATTTCGTACGTGACTGCTCCTTGTACATGATTTAAATTATTGAAAAAATTATGTGCCAACTTTGTAATAAATGAAGTAATTGGTTCTATTGCAAGATCGTTGTGGAGGGTCTTATTGCTGACAAACCAGGGGGCATTTACTGTAATTCTTAAAATTTTGTTTTGGAAGATTTGTAACTTGTTTAATGTGGTTGGGGCAGCTGAAATCCAAACAGGACATGCGTAGGTTAATATTGGCCGAAGAATAGATTTGTAAATGGTTAAAGTGGAATGAATTTTTAGAGAAGAGTTACGGTTAAGAATTGGACGTAAAATAGCTAACCTTCTATTGGCTTCAATTACTTTGGACGAGATGTGACTGTGCCAATTTAGTCTTGTGTCCATCAGAACGCCGAGATAACGAATAGATGAGTTCAGAGGAGACCAAGGAATGATAGAAGAATCCAAAGTCAAAGGGCGAGGAAAGACAGGATACCTTAGAGTAAATACTTTGGCAATTGATTTGTTTGGGTTGATTTTAATTTTCCACAGTTTAGACCAATTTTCTATGTTTTTTTAGGTGACATTGAATTATACGACATGCTGTGTTTAGATTTCGGTTTGCATAAAAGAGTAAAGTATCATCTGCAAAAAGAGCTATATTAACTGTATTACTAGTAGGAATATCTGCGACGTACAAGTTAAATAAGAAAGGAGATAACGGGGATCCTTGTGGAAGACCAGCAAGAACAGCCCGAGGTGAAGAAATGAAAGAGTTAAGACGTACAGAGAAAGTGCGATTCAGTAGGAAACTTGATAAGATGTTTTAAAGATATAATGGTATTCCAATTTTCCTTAATTTGAATTTTAATCCATCATGCCACACTCGATCAAACGCCTGGGCAACGTCTAAGAAAACTGCAAGTAAGTGAAAACCCGATTGAAATGAAAAATGAATTTGTTCTGTTAATCTTAATAACTGATGAGTTGTTGAGTGGCTTTCTCTGAAGCCAAATTGGAAAGAATGAAGCACGTTAGTATCAAGAATGAATTTTTTAAATCTTTTTAATACAAGTTTTTCAAATATTTTTGACAAAATTGGAATTAAACTAATTGGTCGATAATTTGAAGGAAGATTTAAGTTTTTTTGAGGCTTTGGAATAGGAATTATTAGAGAGTGTTTCCAAGAATTAGGATAATATCCTAGTCGCAATGCCGAGTTAAATATATTGTTTAGATACGCAAGACCATGTCTGGGCAGATTCTTTAAGATATTTGCAGTGATTCTGTCATGGCCTGGTGACTTTTATTTGGTAGCTTTTTTATTAGTTCAAATATTTCGTTAGGTGATATAAAAGAAATTCGATTTGGTACATCTAAATTTGGTGACTGCACAAAATGTGTTATTGTGCAGTGTCCTCTATCGTTTACAGCATGCTGGGTGAAAGTAGTTGCGAAATAATCTGCTAATAGCTCAGCTTTTTCAGAAATCGACTGTGCAATTTTGTTGTTACCTTTTAATGGCGGAATATTGGTTGACTGACCTAGCAATCGACGTGTTGCTTTCCAAAGAGATGAATCTTGCGGATTAAGATTTGAAACATATTTTTTGTAGCTTTCCATTTGGTACATCGTAAAAGCGTTTCGAACCAATTTCGTTAGATGGTTTAATGCAGATTTCAAATGAGGTAGGCGATGTTTTGCCCATAAACGTCTGATTTTGTTCTTTTGTGATATTAAATTACGTAATTGCTCAGGTAGCGGATATTTGGTGAGCCCTCTGCGAGTAGCAGTTAGTGAATGAGATGAAAAGTCAATTGAATTTGTGATGGCATTAGTAAACAAAAGTGTGCGTTGGTCAATTTCTGCAGGGGTTTTCAGATTCGAGAACGGAGGAAGGAGCGATGATAACCGATTTTGAAATGTGTGCCAATTTATTTTGTGAGTAGATAAATGCGGTGGAGAGTTAGGCAAAGAAGTGATTAATTTGGAAGTTGTAATCACTGGGTTATGATCTGAATCTAGTTCGCAGATAGAATATGAATGGAGAGCAAAGTTTAAATTTGTTAATACAATATCTAGAATATCTGGAAGGTAATTCGCATTAAAAGGAAAGTATGTCGGATCAACGGGCGCAATAATTTTGAAATTTGAGTGCTTTGCGAGATTTAAAAGAAAAGTTCCGGCTGGTTGATTTATTCTACATCCCCAAGAAGTGTGTTTTGTGTTTAAATCACCAAATAAGATAATGGGAGCCTTTAGTTTGAAAATGTCTTGAAGACGTGTTGCAGTCAATTGTTTATTAGGCGGCTTATAAGCTGAAATTATCATTACATTATTACCGTTCTGAAGGTTGATAGTTACTGCTATTGTTTCTAACCCTGGTGTTATTGGGAGAGATGATGTCCAGTACGGAATGCCGGATTTCACTAAAATTAATACTCCACCTGCTGGTACGTCCCCTGGTCTATCACGTCTGTAACATTTGTATCCTTGAACTGTGAAAGATTTGGAAGAAATAAGGTGAGTTTCGGTTAAACATGCTATGTCAATATCATGTGAAACCAGAAAATGTTTCAATTCAGATCGTTTATTTAGAACACCTCGACAGTTCCAGTTTAAAAATGTTAGATTGTTGAAGCATGGTGTTTTAAACGTGATTTTGGAAAATTGAGCTAAGAATTGAGGTTTTTATATTATCAATTAAAGTAGGGAGGAACGATTGAATTAAACGACCAAAGAAATTGACAATATGGCTAGTCAGGAACTCACTTAAGTTAAAATTTCCGTTTGCATTGTTAGTTGAACTATTTGAAGAAGCATCATTAACATTGGTTGAGGCGGGAGGGGGATTTTGTGAGCGAGTTGAGAAATTAAAATTAGGAATGTTATTAGTGAAAGGAAGGCCAGGAAACTCTCTAGCTTGATAAGTAAAATTATTGTTATTATTGTTATGGTTATTGATATTATTATTGGTTGAAGGTGGATTTTTAGTTCCCTTACCGTTTTTGTTTGATTTAGATTTTGCAATTTTGTCATAATATGAACAAACATTCGATCTCACATTTGCCCTGTGACCTTTCACTTTGCAATTACTACATACTGGTACAAAGTTGCTCGGTTCCTTACAATCTTTGGTGAAATGATTGCCCGTACAAATAGCACAATGAATTTTTCTATTGCAATAGTTTTTGGTATGATTATAGTCTTGGCATCGTGAGCATTGAACTGGCCCTGGCAGACGTTTTCGCTGTTCAACACGAACAACAGCATGACACAGTCTATTTAATTTAAAAATATCTTGCCACCTATTTTCTTTCACAATTATCACTGAAACGACAGGAATTGGCTGACCTTCTTTGTTATGTAGTCTATTGACTTTCACAACTTGAAAGTTTTTCGATACAAGTTCTGCGAGAATTTGATCTTCAGTAAAGGATTGGTGAACATCTTTTATTACAATAGATAATTTTTTTGATAACGGGTCAGCGTAAGTGTGAAATGATTTGTTATTAGTATTTAGCATGTTCACTAACAGTCTGTAGTCTTCGCTGTTTTCCGTTTGAATTTTAACCTTGCCAAATTTTAACTCGGTAGAAAATTCACTTTTTAGGGTGGTTTTTAAGAGATCGTGAATTTCTGTGAGGTTATCAATGTTATACACAAACACTGGGGAGATCGGATTGATTTCCTCAGAGTCTTGGAGATTTTGTAAGACGCTGAAACTATTACTAGTGGGGATTGAATATTCTACACTTTGATCTTGACTAATTTTCTTCGACGGCTCATTTGGGTCACTGTTACTACGCGGTCTCTTGGACGACTGAACTATGGTGAAAGAACATTCGTGAATGTACATGCCTGAGCAGTTGATGTACCGTCACTTACAGTTGGATCTGAGGGAAAATTTCCGTTGGAGGACGTTCCACTTTGTAGATAGAATTCTGCACCTGCTGAGACGTGGTGTTGGCCATTTGTATGGGGATCCATGTTTTGTGACTCCATGTTTTGCTGATATATTTGCTGATGACCAAGTGATGATTGCAGAAGATTGGTCGACATCAACTCATTTTGTGAATCAGAATTCAATATGTTGAGAGATTCCGATATGCACCGGCCTACGCCAGCGCATGAAGTAGAGTCTGTAGTTATTTTAACTTCAATACTTATGACACTTTTCTACACATTGAAACTAGTCACAAGTAAAAAAACACAAAATAGTGTGAGAATACTAGTTCACACAGACAACACAAGACAGAACAACACTTTGCACATGAAAGACCGGGCCTAGACTGGTTCGGCCTCTCCGGTGCGAACGAAGGCGACTACTGATAACGATGTGCTCGGCTCAGCGGTCGGAACGAGAATGTTTCCTTGCTCAGCGCGTGGTTTTAGAGAAAAATATAGGAAATTAGTCAATAGGGTGAAAACATGTAGTGAGGTGAAGTGAAGCGAAAGGTGCGATTATTGGTAGCCTACAGTTAAAAAGTATTGAGCTATTAATATTTAGGTAAAGGGTTATGCGATGCAGTGAAGTGAAGTGAAGTGATTTCATTTCGTTCTGTTTGTTTCGCCACTCCAGAACGTATTTTATAGACTATTCTGACAAACGTTGGTATTTATTGATTTATGTTAACCAGTGTTTTACGGATTAGAAATGTAATAATTATAAGAATTGTATATTATTATAGTCAATGACACAGTTAATTTGTTTGTTAATTTGATTTTTCTTATATTGTTTTTATTTGTAATTATGTTAGTAATTGTAAATGTACTTTCATGTTTCTGCATTCTGCTATCGGGCAACATCTGCCCCATTGCAGAATAAAGCGTACATCTAAGTCATCGTCATAAAAAAAGCTGCACCCAGAAGGACGAGGTGGATTGCGATCATTGTTGGCAGGCAGGTAGAGGGTACCACGCATACAAAATGATTACATTTTCACGTTTGTAGGACCAATATTTACTGCGCTACACTCCCACAGACTGTACATGTTAGTTTGGCGTGAGGTCGCCATGTTGGCAAACACGCGTCTAGACGTCGTGGCATGGAATTGTACAGGTCTCTAATGGAGTCCTGTGCTATTCCATGCCATGCAGTCTGCTCCTGAGGGCACGGTTCTTGCAGATTGGTGGGTAGGGTTTGGTGTCGTGTTCGCACGCTCCGTAGCACCTCCAACATTCTCGATCGGGGAAAGGCCTAGCAATGTGGCTGGCCATGGCAGAATATCCACGGCTGCAAGGCATGCTCGGGAGATGGCTGTGGTATGCGGACGCGCGTTGTCCCGTTGAAATAGGGCGTGGGCGTTCACGAACGGCAGGGCCACCGGTTGAGGGATCTCCTGTGCGGCTGTCACGGTGCCCCTGAGGAACACTAACGATGAACAGGCACCATAGGATATCGCCCCAAACCATCACGCCAGGCTGGCGGGATGTGTAATGGGATACCCCAAACCGCTCGTCGTGGCGCTCCCCACTCCGCCTTCAGACACGGACCCAGTGGTCGACGCCATTAAGGCAGAAGCGAGACTCGTCCCTGATGATGACCCAATGCAAGTCTGCTTGGCCCAAGGACCGTCGTTCCTGACACCAGGGAAGTCTGTAGCGGCGTTGCTGGGGTGTGAGAGGCACGTATCGTAACGGTCAGCGTACGGCGAGCCCTGTGTTGTGCAACCGCCTGCCAGTGGTACTGAAACTTACAGGATGCAGGCTGTACAGCCCGCTGAATCATCGCTGAAGCACCTATTGTTGCCGATGGACCTGGTCACCCAAGGCAGACCATCCGTCGGTCCTGTCCTCCCTCCTCGTGGTGCAGGGCGGACGTCCAGATCCTGCACGTCATGTGTACGTGCCTTCCTCAATCCACTGCTGCCAACAGCGGGCGATGGTGGTGTCCGTACGACCGGTGTGGCGCGCAATACGGCGACAGGACCAACCAGCGTCCCGCACACCCACGGTGCGGCCCCTCTCGAAAGCTTCTATCTGGACAACCGGTTGTCGAACGCGTCGCCTAGGCTTAGTGTACGTGCAGGTGACGCTCTGGCGACGTTACCCAATGTCGCAATGGCCGGCGCGTCCGTTTGAGACCCTCTTTTTTCGCCCGGGGGGCGCGACGTCACGCCGTTACCCCCGACCCCATAGTGCGCGGCCGATCGTGAAAACAAAATCATTGACTTAGTGAGTGTTGTGCAAAATACCCACCAAGTTTGCAGCGGATCAGTAGGCTCCTTCGGGGTGCAGCTTCTTTTATGACGATGAGTTTATACATCTATCTTTCTCATCATCAAATTGAAACTAAGTTCTCATTACTTCTGTCACTGCCAAAGAGGAATGATTACGGTCATCGTAATTAACTGAAATAAGACAGAGTGAATCTGATTTTGAAAATCTTTGAGAGTTTTCCTGAGGCTCTTGTTTATACATAAGTGTATCTAGAGTTTAGGATTATTACTCGTTAGTTCGAAATGTGCAATTATATCCTGTGTAATAAACCTAACAGACCACTAAGAGTGTTCACCCACTCAGCAAGTAACCCCACTGTCTGTCAGGTACTGTTCAAAGTGTGAAATCACCTCGTTCGAAGCTGCAGCTGGCTAGCTGCCGGAGGGCACCATGCGAACAATTGAGCCAGCTTAGACGGCGCTTTCGCAACCCTTTACGTGCTACTCGCGCCGAGAGAACGCTTTAAGGCGGAGAAGACGCTGTAAAATGCAGACGTTGCACCAAGAAACGCAGCGCACCGACAGAGACAGTTGAGGGCTATATTCGGCGATCGCTCAAGTAGACATTGGAACTCCCTGAATAGCCATTTGGAACAGTCCTTCCCTCGAAACGCTACAATGCTTCCGAGTAAAGTCGTGAAAGACGAGAGAGATTCTCGGAAGAAGCAACCATCTCATTTCAGAAATGTAGCAAAAAAGAAAGTAGAACGGAATTAGAAATTCTTTAGGATATTGCTCTAAAGAGTTCCCTTTCGTTGCAGGGTAATATCCACTGAGAGTGAAGACGGCATCGAAGTAATCATGATTTTATTTAGTACGTACACTTTGACGCAATGAGAGAATGCTGTGAATTGAAATATAGTCGCTATGAATCTGAATCGATGTGAAATAACATTATGCAATGTATAAGAGGATCAGTAATTCTCGGTATCATAGTCTTCTTGCCCATCAGATACGTTGTAACGAATGCGAACCAATAATTTGCCCGTAGTAAATCACGCGTGCTTCTTAACAGATGCATATTGAGAGACACTTTCAAATAAATACCACTTAATCGGAACGAAAGACAAATACAAAATAGTGAGATATATACCACGCAACTTTAGAGAGCTCTTTGTTGCCAAAAACTGTGACAAATGGACTCAGAACATATCTAAGAAACAACAAGTAAATACGAATGGAGAAAGCAACTAATAGGTCTTCGTCATGCGCAGTTTATTTGCTTTTGGAATCCAAACTTTAAAAAAATGTTTTTGAATAATAATAAACGAGAAAAAAAGTTTATGTTAGGGTACTTTTGATTTTTTATGATAATTTAAACCGGATGCAATCTTATTTGCGTGAATTTGTGTTGGGAGTGGGAAAAAGCATAAAAATAAATTGCGAAAAAATATAAATGTATTAAAGTCACCAAATCTAATGCAATTTCATTTTTATTTACTACAGACCCGCAACAAGGCTAATTAAGGAGGTGTTTCTGTAAACCGTCACTTTCATTAACTTGTATCTGTAGGGAAACCAGATTGAATTAGTAAAAATTTTGGTTACCAAAATAATGGTAATCGAATAACGTAGAGTAAACAAAACGGAAAAACTTCACAAAATTCTGAAATAACCTCGTTACCATATTTCGTACGCCTAGGCAAGACTTGAAAGCACACCTAGTCTCCGTGACTTTACTCTAGATATTTTGAAAACTACAGAGCTTAAGGTTATGTGATCTGTTCCTGCTACAATTTTTCTTCTCGGTCGACCAAAGTCCCTTCTTCCTTCGGTTCATTAGTTCATAGCTATGAATGGAAGTCGGTTCATTGGCATTTTTGATACATGATTGTTCCATTTTATCTTATTTTCGAGAATGTTTCCGTAAAACTCTTTGAATTTTAAAACATCTCTAATTTTTGAATTATGCTTCTTGTCGACAACCGAGCGTGCGAGTGTGTTTTGCAGAAATTTCAGTTCTATTGTTTGTGTTTTATTTTTGATTTTTTTCGTGTTCACCCATGTTTTGCTGGCATACAAGAGTGTGGAAACTGCACTTGTTTTCTAAAACTTAAGCCTTCTCTTCTTTCGTGTATGTTTTCTCATATACTTATGTATCGTTCCACATACATTTCGGAATTTTACTACTTTATCTTCCAGATCATCATGTACATGAGAGGGAGACATTATCATCCGATTGAGAGCTCCAATGCCATTGAAGTCAGCATAACTCAGCTTCCGATTCGATGAGTGTCCCCTACTACTTCCAGCTCGTAACCTTGAAGTGCCATTCTGTTTCAATAGGACTATAAGTTAATTTTGCGATAATATCATGGACTACAGAAATATCCTGCGGTCTCTGGTTGGCATCAGAAAATACACCTGTGAACGTGACTGATTTGTTTTGGAAACAGCCACTGAGCCATGATTGAGCATGTTTGTCAAACGCGAGATTAAAGTGGCTAAGGTTATAGAATACACAAGACCAGAGTATACTTTGAGGCCTGTTCAACTCGATTGCCGATCGAGCAGCACTTAGTGACATCAACTGGTAGCTCAGTGCATCAACTGATGTCACCGCAATGCCTCTAACCGGAAGGTCCTAGATTCGAGTCTCTACAGCGGTAGGAATTTCGACACTAACTTGTCAGCTAGGTTGACTTTAGTCAGCTAGGAGAATTCTAGCGGCCGGCTGCTGTGATCGTAAGATTTCCGTGGTTTCTCCGATCAACTCCAGGCGAATGCCATAGTAGTACCTTCACAAACAAACCACGGACGGCGCGCAATCTTTCCTTCCTCTTCTTTGTCCTATTCTCACCCCTTATACATACACACACTAACATGCACTGCACTACCACACATGTCGGAAGGCCAGCAGGGGCTAAGAACTTGTCCCGGGTGGGGCAGTGCCCCGCTGGTACCGTGCAACACATTTCGTTCTGGATAACGTACTGTGGCGTCGTGGTAGCTAAATAACGACACAGACACGAGCTCTATGTACAAATTGGTTTATTTAAATAATGTACAAATTTACAGCTCTGGGATTATGTTCGCAGTACCTCCCACGCGCCTGCTCCCCGTCTCTAGGGCTAGTGCATCCCCCACCTTCCGCTTTACCGCGCCGGTGCCCGACACCGTGTTTCGCACACGCCGCACAGTGGGCTGAAACGGGCTGAAACGCGCGCATTGGGTTTCACAAGCAATTATTTTAAAATAAGGCCTCCAAAATGTTGTTGTGCGCTACAGATCTTTAATATAAGATCTAAAATAACTAAATTTTGTAAACAATTGCAAATTACAGATGGCGCCACTCTCATTTTCAACAACTATTTTCATGCTGTTTTGGCGGAGATTAGAAAAACACACCAGCCTGACAGGAATAGATAGATTTAGAAAATATAGTAAAGGAATGCGTACCATTGGATTGTAGAGGATGCTAATTTCGAATTTGCTATCAAAATAGTCAAATTCAAAATGGCGAATCCAAAATGGTGACTATTTTTGAAATTGGAATTCAGTTTTGCTAAAAGTATGCCATGAAGTATACCATGAAAATTGTGGGTTAATTTACTGCAAATTTGATCTCAGATTGTAAAATTGAAAATGGTAATCCTAATTTTAGGAATTCAATTCAGTATTATCTAAACTACATATTATAGGGTTTGTGAGGGCGTTGATTGCGACTTTGCTGTAAAAATTGTAAAATAGTGAATATCAAAATTTGAAGTCATCGAATTTCCCAAAATTAAATATTTTGGGAATTTTGGAGGAGTTATGTATTATATGTCAAAAGAAAGAAAGTTAAGATTTAAATGGTAATTATAACACGTTCAAGTACTTTTAATGACATTTATTAAGTTTAAATACATGATCAGTGGAATTTGAATTATTAATAAAAATCGTAATGGTAATTAAAAAGGTTGTTTATCATCTTCCTACAATTTCAACATTGAAAATATAAATTTTTAATTTCCCGTATACGTACGTATATACGGAGTATATACGTAGTATAGGGAAAGTTATGTAATGCTGAGGAAAATCGATTTCGAGATATCAACGGAAATACACGTTTTGGGGTCCTCTGATACCGAAAATGTGTTTCTTTTCAAAACGTCCGTCCGAATGTCTGTTTGTGAACAATCGTAGCGCCGAAACCATAAGTACGATTTCTTCCAAAATGAATATTCCGCAGCCGATTTGGTTGCACTGCAGGCGTCGCGATTTTGAAAGACATTCCTCAAAATTTGGGGGTACTTTTTAGTAAGCCCCTCGGACATTTTCAAACTTTTCTCAAAAACGGCTCCAAATTTTTTCCTTAAATTTCCTATAACGATAGAATAAAATGCACTTATAAAGGTGGCATGGGTCCGAATTTTTCTGAATGAAATATATTCTTTAAATTAGATCTTTAAATGAGATCATGTACAATTTTTCTGAATACTATTAGTTATCGTATACTTTTGCGTAAAATAAAGTGTTTAAAAACAAGATTTTCTCATAAATGGTTCCAAATTTGTTCATGAGTTTTTTAATCTAGCATAGAAAAGCAAAAAAAAATATTCTGTAACCTAAAAATCTGAGTGTGACTTTCAATCTCTAAGGCAAAGGTCAAGAACATCACGCGGTAATCTTCTTTTTCATTTTACTTGATGCTCTACAATGGGAGAGCAAGGGATCAGATGTCAATAAAAATCTTCGAAAAATGTCCATTAAATTATACTTTGACATCTTTCTCGAATTTTGGCATAGAAATTTTCTAAAGTTTTTATTTCTATGCTCTGTAGCCTCTTCAGATAAAGTTCCTGAAAATAACGAAACAAGACTATCAGTTGAAGTTTTAACTAATGAATGATTTTCTGTGGTAATGTAATGAATCAACAGTGCAGAGAAAGTACTTATTTTCATGTGGAATATGCAAGACAATGAGAATACTTAAAATTTTCCTGGAATCAACCTGAAACAATTAGAGCTAATATGTTTCCTACGTTAGTAAATCGCGTAAATTTAGGACGTAAGTCATTAGTTTACAGGTTGATGGTGCAATATATTGCAATACTCATATATTGAATGCAATATATTGACTCAACTTGTTAAGTTTCATGATTAGAATGAAACTATTAACTAGACTGCCTTCTTGAGTAAATTACAAAATTGTGAATAAATTAAAAGCTTAATTTTTGTAAAGTAGTGTTTTTATGGAACTTAAAAATATAATACATTGATTTGCAACTACTATATTGCCAATGTTTGAAACATGGTCTTTACTTCACACTCTCTAATGATACAAGTTACATAAAAGAATTGTGTTCAAAATGTATTCATACCTATAGGTAAGTCATGGTGTTTAATGATCTCCCTGCCATGAACAAGAACTTTATGAACGGAAGGGCTCATAGGCCAAAAATTAAAATCTTTTTTTAAACAATTTTTCTGTTTTCAAAGCAAAATTGCCAAATTTATCGGCGTTCAACGGCTCAGTTGTGTTAATGGCCGTCAAAATAGTTGCTAATGCATATTTTATTAAATTGGAAATATTGCCAGGATATTTCATGATTTGGTCCAATACTCCTGCTGCTTCAGGGTTTCCATGTTTTCTTAATGAAGATGAAGCCGCGAAGTGCATTACTTTCTTCTTTCTGCAATTCTTATTAATTAATGAAATAAAAAGTACAACGTATTTCAAATACAAATTTCAATGTAAGTAATTTAGTTCTTATAAAGTATATAAGTGTAAACAACTCTGAACAAATGAAACACTATAAATATAAAATGTGTAATTCATTAAAACCAAGGATTAAAATAGTAATGTGTAATTCATATGGTAGGTGGAATTCGCTTGCCACATGTGGAATTCATAATATTTAGGTAAACAACATCTCAGGGATATTTTGTTCTTGATACAGTAAAATCTGTCTAAACCGGAACCTGTACAAGCCGGAAACCTGCCTTAACCGGAAAATTTCGACGGCCCGTGAAGTTAAATGGCATTTTTACACGGCATAAAACGGAATCTGTCCAACGCGGAAACGGAACGGTTTTTCATGTCCGCCAAGGCGAAAAAACCTTCATAAAACGGAATTTGTGTTAATTTAATGCAGTTCGCAGATAAACGGGAGATACTCTTACTGGAATGAATGCATCTGCAAGTCTGTTTTAATATCTCTGTCCATGTTATGTGTTTCACACGTGGCAGCACAGTGAAGGAAATGGACTCCCGCTGTTATCGTAGATCCGACCTTGACCTCGCCTGTCTCTCATGGCGTAGGCCATCGGGGAATTCCCGCTCTCCCGACTCTCTAAGCGTGGGTAGGTGTAAGGACATGGCTTCAATTTACGCGTCTCCCTGCCTCGCGTTGGCAATCGTAACCCCTTGACTAGAGCCGAATTGCTCAAGGCCATGCGAGGGTGTCAGATCGACCTATACCGCGATTTTTCTAACTTTGCCTCTCAAGGCCCGTCTTCGCGATGAAATATGTCACGGTATTTCGCGTCATTCTCAGTCGTGCCGCTAGATATCGCATGATCGCGACCGTATCTAGCAGCGCTTGCGATCATGCGACTTCTAGCGGGGGACCGCGAAAGACGCGAAATGCCATGTGATACTCCATCGTGGCCTGTAGGAGCGTGAGAGGCAGAGTTAGAAAAATCGCAGTGTAGTACTCTGGGCTGTGAGGCATTGTGCGCTAAAAGAGTCTGCGGGAAGTTCGGGTGCAGCCACTAGCCCGCGAGGTGATGTGTTTTTATGAGTTTCACGACCAGTTTGGCAATGATTGAAAAAACAACAACATAAAACTCTACATAATAAAATTTTCAACTTAGGAAAACACCTGAAAAGGTATTAGTAAGAGAGAAACCCAAGACAGAAACGCAAAAACTCTAGATTAATGTTGAAAAAAGTAACATTATTTAAATAAACAAGTCGTGAAATATTTTCTTTTACCTAATTGTTAGAAATAATTATGTTTAATATTCATTCATTGGTGATTTCTTCCATAAATGAGTTTTATGTTAGTATACGTTTTATAATTATAATAAAGTCATGTTACTAGTTTCAGGACGGAAATAACGACATAAAGTGTCATAAACGGACCATCCTGCCTAAAACGGAAACCTCCCTAAACCGGAAATTTTTTTTGTCCCAATCGTTTCCGGTTTAGACAGATTTTACTGTATTTGCAAAAGAAAGTAGATACGAATACAAATCCCCTTAAATTAATGCGAAAATTTCTAAATTATTTCGAAACTGATCATTAGATAAAGATCATGGTCAATCTTACAAAGAAAGTCACGGAAGCCTCCGCCGACCTCCCTCCCCTCTTCTGAACCCCCTGCTCCCGATCGGCCTCCCGATCACAAGCCGGGGGGCTCGCTCGGTTCCCACGCTAGCAACTCACACAGACACGCACACAGACGCGGCCCTCGCCGGCCGGCCAACTTAATACAAAATAACTTGTCGCATCTCCGCTGTGGCACGAAGTCTCTCGAAATCTTCAACTAACGGTGCCGCTAATATTCGGCAACATATCTTCAACTAATTGTGTCGGTCTTATTCGGCAATATACAATTGTGGTGCACACGCCTTCCCAAAATATTAAACTATTATACTGTTCATATACGGTAGCCAACTTTACGGTGCGCACGAACTCTCTCGAAATCTTCGACTAACGGTGCCGGTAATATTCGGCAACATACAATTGTGTCGCACACACTTCTTGAACTACTCAATTAATTGTACACGGACAACACTTAAAACTATTGCGGAGTGACTTTAAAAGAATGTCATGTATCTCATTTTCATTGGGCTCTCTGAATTTTTGGAAATTTCAAATTGCAAATATTGCGACAAAATATGTGCTTTTTAGCACCAATAGTTTTAGAGGAGATATTTAGAAAATTGAACAAAAATTTGCCTTGAATATTTAATAAAAGGAAAGAGAAACTTGGAAAATGTTGAAGACGTACTTGTGTTGCCCTTTAGTACACTATATAATGGAATTTAATTTTAGAGATTGCGTTTGGTGGTGAAACTCATTATTTTTTCAAAAATCCAAGTTTATAAGACATTTTACCACTATCTTGATAACTAACTCCAGCAACACAGCTTGATTCTTTACAATTTAATTTAAAAATTAAAGAATTACTATTAAATATTTAAGTTCTTATCAAAAGTAATTTCCAGAGTCATATAACAAAAAAAATCAATTCTATAATCACAAATAAATTAATCTTTGGGAGATTTGTTATATTTTTTGGCACAAAAATATCATTACAGAAGTTTTGAGGACAGTTTCAATAATTATGCAGTAACAAAATTTATTTAAAAGTAATTTTATTTACTACAAAACAAACAATACACAATATTTATTACTATATTTATATCTCAGCATAGTGAATAATTTCATTGGGAACATGTGACAAAAGCAGTACATCACATGTATGAAAAAAGCAATTATAACAATACACATTATTGACAACAATGTGCATTTTGTCAATTGACAACATATTTGTGTCAACATATGACAACAACATATGACAAACATGTGACAACATATTTCAAAACTTCTGAACCACAATGCACAAATTTTACAACTTTTGAAAGTGTACAATATTTTTAATTTTCCTGTAAACACTTTAGAATGTTACCCAGTACTACCCTCCAAATTATTATATTTAAAGGTTTTCATTGAATTCTAAAGAGATAAATAATGTTAATTTTTTAGAAAGAGACAATGTTCCCATATATTTTGTAGATTTACTGATTGAATGACCTTAAATTTGAAAACCATATCTGTTTTTGTTTTTCAGGATAAAATTTTTAAAATGTTTTGAATAAACAAAAATGTATGGTTTCAAAATCATACCTCAAAGAAGAGTATGTTGCTACATTTCTAACAAAGATTTTGAAACTTCTTTTCAAGCCCCAACATTGGTCTGAAAACAAATTAAATAGCTTGACATAAATTACTAAAGCAAACACTCTTTACATCTATTCACACAGTGTGAACATAAGATTTCTTCAAAACTTCTTTGGGATGATCATCTGATCTTGCTTCTTACCGTAATGTTTCTGTTCATTTAGAGACAAACCTACAAAAACAATTTCCTCAATTCAACTAGAATGTTACTGTTTTTGATAGTCATAAACATGGAAAATTCTGAAGAAATGCTATCATTACTTTTGTACCGTTCTTAAAACAATGAGAAACAAATGTCAACTTACGGGTAATATTTCACTGGTCAAATGTGAGAGGCTGATTTAATAAGATATTTTTTCTTTTTCCGGACACCATGGATTGTTTTCATTTGCATTTGCTTACAGCAAACTTGGCAAACTTGGCACCTTGGCAAATGTTATTTCCAGAAAAACATTAGATTGCTTGCTTTTCATAGGTTATGTTGTGTAAGCCGTACACAATTAAGTTACAAAATCATATAACTGCAACTGCAATGTATAACATAATACAATGAGATCGAAAATACACACTCTGCTAAAAGTAGTTTGATATATTATCTTACACTAGTGAAAACGCAATTAAACACTAAATAGCTTGATATAATTTTGTCCTACAAGCTCGAAAATAAACTATACACTTTTCCCTTCAATTATTGCAGTTGAAACAATGAAACAAATAATTGTTCTTGAAAAACGTGTCACAAGAATTATGTACAAAATAGTAGCATGTATGACAGTCACACTCTAAAAAGCAACTTGCAGAGCGAAGTAAAGGATGTAACTCTTGTTACCAACTCTAGCGAAGAAATAAACCTAATGTTGACCATATTACAATTAATATGTGCATCTCTTTTCACGCTCTTATGTATTTTTCCTCGTAATTTTTAGATATTGTTACTTCCCTCACTATCTTGTTACAATCAATATCTTCTGAATGAAATAATGTAGGTGACGAAATTCAAATGTTTGAGCTCCAATTTGGCATGATAGCCACTGGTAGCAAGACGCGCACGTGCTCACGCGCATGCGCAGGTTCCGAGCATGGCGCGTGGCTTTTCTGGTATGTTCAACTTTTACAAAACGCTGTCATTTTCACGGACGCAGGTGGACGCAGCTGCATTTAATCGTAACATGTAGTTATATAAATAGACTTCTTTCCTAAAAATCCTATTGAGGAGGACGGAGGAGAAAAAAAGTTACAGCCTTTTAAAGTGAGACCTATTTTCCCATTTAAATAACATGGAGATTAATTTCATTGACAAAAATGCTTCGTTTTGAATGCTTTTTTCTTATATATATCGCTATCAAAATGTGATATAAAACTTGAAATTGGATTCAGGAACTCATAAATAGCATACAGAGTCATATTATTTGCCGTTTCTGCAAATTTTGTTTTTTCTCCCAATGCGCGCATTTCGGGCCATTTCAGCCCATTGTGCGCCGTGCCTCAAGGACCGCACTCCCGTCTCGGCGAGCATGCACGTCTACTCACGAGGTGCTCTGACGACGAACTGCCTTGCCTCTCTTTAACTTACTTAGGCGGTCGGCTTCCGCCCTCTAAAGGCCGGCCGGACCACATGTCGCGCACTGTGCCCCTGCCCGCTCCTCTTGCGTCACGGGGGGTAGCAAGGGAATTTCCACTTTCCAGTGTCTTTGTCTGTCCCATGTGTCCAGCAGCCTCCGTGCCCGGCCGTTTGGAAATCTGGCTGGCATGTGCCGACGTTACAGTACCATTGATCGACGGTCTGGGAATGAGTGGCACTCCTTGCCTATTTTTTAAATAACATTTGTTTGCTGATAAATGTTGAAATGTTTCTTTTATTTCTTCATCAACGTCACCCGACCGAAAAGGAGTATCACTGAGAATTTCATCTACTTAACCATCTTTATTTCATGGCACATACTCAGTATCACTATCGTGTGAAACACAATATTTGTCTCATTTTTCAATAAGTTCTTCAATTTCCTCTCGCGTAAACAGGTTATTCTTCGCCATGATAACTACTTACGAGACGCCGACTCAAAAGTGCATTCGACACATTGGTATTTCAGAACACAATAAATAGAAACTGTATATAGAATGTATACAAAGGAACGTTTACTTTGTAGGTCGTAACAATGCAAGATTTTTTAGGGAAACTTGCCCACTGTTGTAAACGTTTATTTCTCAATACATGATCTATTTTAATAAGTAGTCTAATTTTTTTCTGAAATAAAGATTTCAAATTCAATCACTTCCAATAGTCGTATTGAAGATGTACCGACGTCGGGTCTTATGGAACCAAACGGCTGACAATGATACCTAATATCAAGAATATTATGAACTGAATAAATTTCATGATTGGTAACGGAATTGGTTTCTTTAAGACATTAAAAGTCATTAAAACATTTATTGTTATTATGTATGCATAAAGAAATATTTTAAAAAATTGAATCGGATCCATTGGACCCACCGGTACTTCCATAGTTAAAAAATTAATTCCATACATTTTTGGAATTGGGGTCATTTATTCATATCACCACGCAACCAACGTGAGTGAAATGGGTGCGTACATCTGGGCTCAGGCTGTGAGACTGGAACTCCCCGATGTGCAAGGGCGTATTTTAAACTTCGCGGAGCAATCCCCTCCAAATCGCAGCACGCGCTGTGCCCGTACGATGCCCCCACCCCGCACCCCCGCACCGCTGACTAAGCGACGTCAACGGCGCTCAACAGCTCCCGCGCGACGCCGGTGGCGGCGGCGGCCGTCGAGACGCAGAAATATTACGCCACGGGGGGCGCTCGTCGTGAATTTATGTTTCCTTTCCCCGCCGCACCGAAGCGGCCGCGCGGCCGTCGCCGTGGGCGCAGGCGCCGGACCGTCGCGACGCCACGCGCAGGCATGCGGCGCCCGCATTTGCCCTTGAGCACCGCCTCGCCCACCCGCGCCACGGCGAGGTTTGCTCCGCTGGCGCTGCTTGGGCACGAGCTTCGATTGTCAAACAGATAAATCCTGAAAGAGGGGTTGATTGATTGTTGTGATTCATCTACTGAAGTCATTAGTCCCGTAAGTATAGTGCATGTTTTTCATCGGGTGGTGGCGGTGATCTTCCCCCGACGAATGGCGAGAAACGGCGCCGACCTACCCTCGGCTAGC
Organism: Acheta domesticus; assembly: GCA_031308135.1. Lineage (NCBI taxonomy): Eukaryota > Metazoa > Arthropoda > Insecta > Orthoptera > Gryllidae > Acheta > Acheta domesticus. The sequence continues at coordinate 219,066,368 of JAHLJT010009419.1, forward strand.
GTTTTCCCCAACCAGGTATCTCCCATCAGCGGGACACCATCCCAGCTGGGACAAGCTCTAAGCTCCTGAGAGGTATCCCGGTTTGTGTGGTGGTACAGTGCATGTTAGAGTAAGTGTGTGAAAGGGGCAAGGATAGGACAAGGAAGAAAAGGAAAGATCGTGGGAAGACCGCGTCTCCTTTGTTAGGGTCCTCCTCCGACGATCGGAGAAACCACAGAAAACTACCGATCAGAGAAGCCGGCTACTGGAATTCTTCTCCAGACAGCGACTGAATTAAACCTAGCTGACAAGCTAGAGTTGAAAATCCTGCCGCCGTCGAGACTCGAACCTAGGACGTCCCGGTCAGAAGAATTGCAGTGACATCAGTTAATGCACTGAACCACCTCTCCCGGTCTGAAAGAGGGATAATCAGAGTGAGTAAGTTGATACGTATTAATTACGAAGCGTTAACTACGAGTAGTTAGGTCATTGCATTCGTACGCTTGCGGGCCAGAGTCATGTTAAGGCTCTCGGCTGTTCCGGTGACGCCGCGTCGAGGGCAGTGATTGAGGCTCAGATTGATTGATTTGTGTTTCCGGAAGCGTCAACGACTTAGGTCATTAGTCCCGTAAGTGTAGTGCGTGATTTTTCTCGGGAGGTGGCGATGATCTTTTCCCCGCTAGGTGGCGAGATCTGGCGCCGGGGGAGTTTCTTGAGGAACTAAGTGGGCAAATATATGTTGTGTATTGTTAATTCATCCATATAGTATAAATGTTAATCAAAATGGTAAAGCTAGGGATAATGTGAATGTTAAATGACTCGAGCTTGTGAAAATGTAAGGAAATAATCCTAGAAAATTATTGAACAGAATAATTGAAAATAGGGAAATAAATATAAGTGAACTTCCTAAATTTTTATTTCTAATTAGCAAGGTTTTAAATTCGGAGTATAATTTATTAATTAATGAATTTCATATTAGTGATCTTCGGTTAGGAATTAATCAATAAGATGATGGAATAATTCATAATCCCAAGAGGGTTCTTAATCAATTTATGGGAATGTTAAAGATGTTAGATGTAGGATCAAACGATGAAAATAAATTAGTTATCATTTTCAGTTTGTTGACTTAGTTTCAATTTTTAGTTGTTCATGAGTTAAAGTTGGTTGAATTAAAAAGTAATTAATTGTTATGATAATAATTAGTGTGGTAATAAAGAAAACTATTAAAGATAATCATATTATTGGGGCTATTTGTAGAATTAAGAAATATTACTATGGTAATAATTTTAATTTTAATTTTTAATTAAGTTAATGAATTTTTTAGGTTTACTCTTTCAATTACGATACGTATAAAGCTATGATTTGCACCGCAAATTTCTGAACATTGTCCGTAATATAATCCTGGTCGATTGATTATGAAGTTAATTTGGTTTAACCGACCTGGAGTAGCATCGGTTTTTACGCCTAGGGCGGAAACAGTTCAGGAATGGATAACGTCAGCGGCTGTTACTAATGTTCGGATTTGAGCATTTATGGGTAGAACAGCTCGATTGTTAACGTCTAGGAGACGAAATGATCTTATATTATCTAGTGCTGATATATAGGAGTCAAATTCAATGATGTTTTTGAAATCTATATATTCATATGACCAATATCATTAATGTCCAATTGGACAAGCTTTAAGCTCCCGACCAGTCTCCCGACATGTGTGAAAGTGTAGTGCATGTTAGAGGATAGGACAAGGAAGAAGGAGGCAATATCGCGCGCGGTCTATGGCCCGTTCGTTAGGGTACTGCTCCGGCATTCGCCTGGTGTTCGCCTGGTGGGACAGAAATCTACCGATCAGAGCAGCCGGCCGCTAGAATTCTCCACCAGACAGTGACTGAATTCGACCTAGCTGATAAGCTAATGTCGAAAATCCTGCCGCCGACGGGACTCGAACATACGACCTCCCGGTCAGAGGCACTGCAGTAACATCAGGTTGATGCACTTAGCCATCTCTTCCGGTTGATGCCTCAGTGCTCTCGACGCGGCATCATCTCGGCAACCGAGAGCCTTTATTTAGAAAGTTCCAGAAGTATATTGCATGGTATATCCCGGGAGGTGACATTGTTCCTTACCTGGTGGAGCGGAAATAAAGAATGTGAAGCTCTTCCTGTGTTTTCCCGCTAGGTATCTCTTCCAGTAGGCCAAACTTCAAACTTCCGACTCGACTCCCGCAATATGTGGTTACGTAATGCATGCAAATGACTGTGTGGTGAAGAGGAGGCAAAGAAAAAGATGAGGAGTAAGAAGAGGAACCCTTACATGCTTACTGCACATACACGTCCGACAAGGACGATTGTGTGTAGAGTATTTGGTAGTTCACCTGGCATGTAAATGCCGAGTCATAAAGTCGAGGGGAGGTGTACGAGAAGTCAACCTAATGTTTTATAACCTTACGTCGAGGAAAATCATTACCTTTGTGAAGCCCTTTTTAACGGAATAGAATAAATTTCATTTCAGTGACTTGTGTATACATTCTTGTACTCTATTCGTAGGCATACAACATGCCATTTTCAGTCTTTTTCGTAAATTTGGTTCTGACAAGTACACTCACTGAGAACCGTTATGTATATAATTACGTCCATCATGTCAATTAATGAATAGTGAATATTTCCATCATTTCACTATTATTCACTATTCAACCCTGAGTTTAGTACAACCATGCAAAATGTGAACGAGGAGATACTGCGGTTTGTTTACCAAGAGAGAGACCTATGCAACAACCACGAACAGAGGCCGCACAGAGGACAACGGATTTTGCCCAAATAAACTACCTCCACCGCAGAGGAAACTATTTACAATATAACGCTTGGACCGTTTCCCATTCCTGCCGTAACACCGCGGACAGACCCGTCCAAAGGGAAAGCGCGAATGCCCTTCACCGCCGACGGCAGGCAGGCAGCTTCAGACGGCGCGGCGCCAGCGGGAGCGACCCTAGCGCCAAGCGACGCGTGTCAAATGAGTTACACCGCGTCGCACTACTCGCCCGCGCTGTCCGCCGCGCGGTGACGCGACGCGCACTTTGCCGCGTTATGGGCCCCCAGCGTCCGCACTTTGCACTTGGCGCTCGCGGCGGGGCGTGGTGTGGCAGGGGGAGGAAGGGAGGGGAAGGGGGCGAGGGCGGGCGGGCGGAGCGAGCTCGTGAGGGAAGGACCCGGGCCCTGCGGAGCGGGCGGGAGGGGGGAGGGGAGAAGAGAGGTGGAGTGCTGGGGGCGGGGTGGGGAAGGCCTTGAGGGACGGGGCAGGGTGAGGCGGAGTGGGTTCGGGCTGGGCGGGACGGTGAGGGCGGGGAAGGGAGGGAGGGAAAGAGTGCGGGCGGGCAGGGCCCACCCCATGAGGGATGGGGTGGGGTGGGTCAGGGGCGGTTCAGGGGGGGCGGAGGTGGGGCGGAGGCAAAGGCGGAGGCGGGGCGGGTAGGGGACGGGACGAGACGGGACAGGGCGGAGCGGAGACGGGACAGAGCGGGGACGGGGCGGGGGCGGGGCGGGTCGGCTGATGTGGAGAGGATCGGGGCGGGGCGGAGGAGCGGGGCGGAGGAGCGGGGCGGAGGGCGGAGCGAGCTGGGCCGGGGAAAGGGTAGTGGGGCGGGGTTGGGAGGAGCGTCCGCGCAATGCCGACTTATTTTTTACAATTAGCCCACGTCGCCCTCTGCCCGGGTGGCGCCACTCCGCGCCCCGTGTGGGGCTGGAGGAGATAATTTTTCATAGCAAACATATGCCCCGCGCCTCGGGTACGACATTCAGGCTGTGGAGAACTGGGTGTGAACTCGGGCGTAGAGTGTAGGTCCATTACGGAACAGAATAAATAATAATTTATTAGATTTTTTATCCCGTAGATGCGTAACTAATGTTACTATTTTATTTTTTCCCTGCATTTAAAATATAGTTCACAAAGTTTCTAACATGTTTATTCATTCATTCATTCAAACTGTTGTTTGCTATGAACTGAATACCGACATGCAGAAATAACGAAGAATAATTGAATGCACGATGAAGTTTGTGTAGGAATTTTAGTTTTATTTTTTAAACATTTATTTAATTAGTTTCAGTGTTGTGCTACATAGGTCGGACCTCGAGTCAAGGAAGATAAAGGAAATGCCACGCTTGTAGCAAATGTCACAGGAGAACACAAACACAGTGTTCATGAAAGTGAATTGCGGGATACATGCTTAATGAGAATAGAAACGCAAAAGGCCACGTAACGACTTTAAAGAAATTTTGTAAGTACATTCTTTATATATGTTAGATTCAGTCAATGATAACCTGTAGATTTGTGACATTTTGCGCTGTGACATGATTGTCGAAAAATAAGTTTAAAGAATTTACTTCGGAAAGAAGACAAAAAGCACCCCTATACGAAATGAAGTAAAACTTTTTGAGAAAAAATTGTGACTCAAAATTAAAAATGTTTAACTAGTGTCCACTTTCATAATCCAACAAGACAACGAAACACGTGTGTTCCACAGTCTAATATTTTTCATCGTGAAAAACCCTTCAGGGAAAGTTTTGTTTATAATCAAATAAGACTGGGGAAATTAGAACTTTTCTTGAATCTCTGGGGTGAAAATATGTCATTTTATCAATGAATAATGGAATAAAAACACATTAGTTAAATAAGAATCGTCATATTTTAGAACGCATAATAATATCTAAGATATTTGGCTGTTTCTGATGAAATGTTTCGGTGTTGCGCATCCGAGGGAGTAAAAACTAAGCAAAAAGTGCCTCAACTTCAATATCTGTATTTGGATGGTTTTCCCTCATAGTGTTTCTAAATCTGGAAGATTGATTTCAAAGCAACTTACCCTCGCCCCCTCCTTTCCCCGTACGCTCTCTTACATGCCCTACATAGCTACCCTTGTCGGGAGTCCCATCCGGAGTTTAGAGCTGGTCTCGTCTGGGGCGAGCCCCGCTCGGAGAAGATTCCTAGAGGGCAAGTCGAGAAATAGGTCGGCACCGGATTTCACATTCTAGCTGTTTTTTCACAGATTGATGTTTCCGGGCGCGTCAACTGCTAAGGTCATTAGTCTTGTGTAATATACGTCCTGTCCTCGGAACTGGCTGTGTCGTCCTCGGACCCACCCGTCGGCTTGTGGGGTTTTCCCCAATCAGGTATCTCCCAACAGCGAGGCACCGCCCCAGCCAGGAAAAGCTCTAAGCTCTCGACCGGCCTCCTAGCATGTGTAGTAGAGTAAATATATGTAAGTAAGGGATAAGAATAGGAAAAGGAAGGGAAAAGAATGATAGCGTGCGGTCAATGCCCCGTTTGTTAGGGTACTGCTCTGACATTCACCTGGTATTGACAGGAGAAACCACGGAAAACTACCGATCGGAGAGCCGTCGGTTAAAATTCTCCTCCAGATGGCGACAGAAATCGACCTGTCTCTTTAGCTAGTGTTGAAAATCCTCTCTCTGTCGGGGCTCGAACCTAGGACCCTCCCGGTCAGAGGCACTGCAGTGACATCAGTTGATGGCCTGAGCGACTTCTGGTTTTTATCTGGCGAGAAACATCACCACCGTCCATAACACTACATGCACTGCGCTTACGGAACTAATAACTTGCGTAGTTAAAGCGAGCGAAATTGAATAGTCATTCTTTTACTACTTCGTTCCCAAGCACGTGATATTTGATTCTTGTCGAATGCGTTACCGGAAGAAATGGCTGGGGGAGAATTCTAGCGGTCGGCTCCTCTGATCGATAGTTTTCCATGGTTTCTCCGATCAACACCAGGCGAATGCCGGAGCAGTACCGTGACAAACGGATCACGGACCGCGCGCGATGTTTCCTTCCTCTTCCTTGTTCTATCCTCTCCCCAAAACACACTCACAGGTACACGAACATGCACTGCACTACCACACATTCTGGGAGGCCGGTCGGGAGCTTAGACCTTGTCCCAACTGGGGCGGTGCTCCACTGGTGGGAGATACCTGATTGAGGGAAAACCGACGGTAGGTCGGTGCCCGATCTCGCCATCCAGCGGATAAAGATAACCGCCACCTACCGATGAAAAAAAACACGCACTACACTTACGGGACTAATGACCTCTGTAGTTGACGCGCTCGGAATCACGAACAGTCAATCATCAATCGAATGCTTTAGTTGCCGCTAGTTGTTCGAGGCCGCCGCGCGCAGGCACGCGCGCGCTGTGGACCGCGACGGGCTGGCGGGCGGGCGGGCGTCCACCGTGGCCGCGAGGTGGCGCGTTCACCGCCCGAGAGTAATTTGCGCGCTTAATGGGGCGCGCGAGAGTTGTAGGTTGCCGGCAGCTACTTGGCGGGCGCGGCGGTCGGCGTGCATCTGGCGCTGCGGGCGCGCGCCGCCCACGCGACGCCGATTTAGTGCGACACACAGCGCCCGCACCCGCGCCCGCGCCCACGCCCGCGTGCGAGCACCTCGGCTCCGAAATCAGTTCCTCCGCACTATCACGAACCATCACGAACTGTCACGAACCATCGCAAACTCTCACGAACCATCACGAACTGTCACGGACCATCACGAACTGTCACGAACCATCACGAACTGTCACGAACCATCACAAACTGTCACGAACCATCACAAACTGTCACGAACCATCACGAACTGTCACGAACCATCACGAACTGTCACGAACCATCACGAACTGTCACAAACCATCACGAACTGTCACGAACTATCACGAACCGTCATGAACCATCACAAACTGTCACGAACCATCACAAACGGTCACGAACCATCACAACCTGTCACGAACCATCACAAATTGTCACGAACTGTCATGAACCATCACTAACTGTTACGAACCATCACGAACAGTAACGAACAATCACGAACCATCACGAACTGTCACGAACCATCACAAACTGTCATGAACCATCACACCCTGTCACGAACCATCACAAATTGTCACGAACTGTCATGAACCATCACGAACTGTTACGAACCATCACGAACAGTCACGACCATCACACACACACACACACACACACACACACACACCACACACACACACACACACACACACATATATATATAATATATATATATGCTGGAGATGTGAGAGATCTTTCCAAAAAATTACATTGATGTAATTTTGGCAAAAAACAAATACCCCCAAATTTAACTTTACGTCATATTAAAGAGTGCAATGAGCACTATCCGTTCGAAAAGTTTGAAGAAAAAATTTGGAACAATTTTTGAGAAAATGTGTGTTTGAGTGTTTCTGAAAATGAGAAATGTTGAGCTAGTTTTTACAGAAAACGTTGAGATCTCGAGAAAATTTACTAGACATTATTTAAAGCAAATGTACTCGTAAATACAATAAT